>NW_026844048.1:16952256-17070722 GCF_029531705.1 Pantherophis guttatus | reverse complement strand
TTCTTCTTCTTCTTCTTCTTCTTCTTCTTCTTCTTCTTCTTCTTCTTTCTTCTTCTTCCTCCTCCTCCTCCTCCTCCTCATCATCATTTTTATGCACCCCTTTCCACCCTGAAATTTAAAGCCTTGGTAATGTAGTACTATGCATCTTCCTTCTCCCTAACCCCACAAACTTTTTGATATACCGTGGTTACTTCAAATGGACATTCCTACTGGAATATGTTGATCAGTAAACCTCAGAGATGTGGCATTCAGCTCTATGAAGTACTTGTTTAGCTAAGAGATGGGTCTGCCACTAAGCTACGTGTTCATTGGCTTGAAAGTTAGGCTTTATATATTGTGATCCACCCTCCACCCACCCACCCACCCACCCATCCATCTGCTATATCCAAAAATCCATCCATCCATCCATTCACTCCATCCATCCATCCATCCGCTATATCCAAAAATCCATTCATTCTCCATCCATCCATCCATCCATCCATCCATCCATCCATCCACCATCCATCCATCCATTCATCCATCTACCTACTAAATCCAAAAATCCATCCATCCATCCATCCATCCATCCATCCATCCATCCATCCATCCACCCACTATATCCAAAAATCCACCCATCCATCCATTCACTCCATCCATTCACTCCATCCATCCATCCACCCACTATATCCAAAAATCCATCCATCCATCCACCCACTATATCCAAAATCCATCCATCCATCCATTCACTCCATCCATCCATCCATCCGCTATATCCAAAAATCCATTCATTCTCCATCCATCCATCCACCATCCATCCATCCATTCATCTACCCACTAAATCCCAAAATCCATCCATCCATCCATCCATCCATCCATCCATCCACCCACTATATCCAAAAATCCACCCATCCATCCATTCAGTCCATCCATCCATCCATCCGCTATATCCAAAAATCCATTCATTCTCCATCCATCCATCCATCCATCCATCCATCCATCCATCCATCCACCATCCATCCATCCACCCACTATATCCAAAAATCAATCCATCCATCCATCCATCCATCCATCCATCCATCCATCCATCCACCCACTATATCCAAAAATCCACCCATCCATCCATCCATCCATCCATCCATCCATCCTTCCAGTCGCTATATTCAAAAATAAATCCATCCATCCATCCACCGACCCAGCCACTATATAAAAAAACATCCACCTACCCATGCATCCATGCATCCATGCATCTGTCTGTCCATCCGCTATATCCAAAAATCCATCCATCCATGCATCTATGCATCCACCCACCCACCCACCCATCCATCCTTTATATTCCTTCAAGGAAAGAATGCCAGCGAGGAATTGATCTTCATTCTACCTTGCCATCCTCTACTGCAGAAATTGCTCAGGAGAAGCCCAGTGTGCCTGGGAGGGATGCTACAGAAGAGGGAAGACAATGACTTGATTAAGAAAAGCATAGCTGATGGTCCTGTGGGCTTTAATTAATTGACCCATCAGCTAAATTTGCAGACAAATTAAAAAGCATCTGCAGTTTGAAAATATGGTGATTTTTTTTTTTCAAAACCCCAAAGATGCTGCTGCTGTTGTAGCTGGCACCATCTTAGAAGAAGATACTCCTAAGGAATATGTCAATTGGCTTTAATTTGATGTGAAGGATTGGTGCAGACTGAAGCATCAAATCAAGTGAGTTCAATTTAATAGTCTAAATTGATTTGGGCAAAAAGGGTGTAAGATTGGGTTCTTAGGGGAGGCGTCTTCAGGAATGAAGAGTCAATATTGTAAAGATGAAAATTCACAACCGTTATCCTGATATTTTGACATCTCTTACTCTTGCAGATGCCCTAGTCACCCACCTAAAACCCAAAGACTTATATATAAACAGCTGGCTACAAGATTCCTCATTATCAGTGAAGAGATCTGTCTCCTTAATGGATCATAGAAAACAGTCAGTTTTAATGAAGGTAAAATATACTGGTCCTAAATAGAAAACAATTCAGTCACTGGAATTCTTGTAATCTCGTGTCAGACGCAAAAGAGAGTGTAAAAAGATAGATGTACACATGTCTGTATAAAATAGCACACACATTACTATGCACGTAGACCACACATGAATAGGCACATACACACTCCTGTTACACTGTTGAATTTAATAAACATTATTTTTATTATGTAGATCGACTGCACGTATATCATTTTTCAGGTTGTTAAAAACCCTAGTGGGACTAACAAGGAGAGATTAATGGAAGACAAATAAAATAAAATATATAAAACAAAAACGTAAGCATCTGTTTGAAAGGACTGATAAATTCAGGGTTGGAACTGAAGCCAAAACACATCCTGTTCTGCCCCAGCTTCCGATTCCCAGAGAATGTGACACACAACAAGCTTCGCAAACACTGTTTAATTCCAAACAAACCCCTTTCAAGAATGCAGGCTTCCTGTGCAAAGGGTCCTTATCAAAGTTATTAAGAACAAAGTCCGACAAAGGTTGGCAATCAGCCCAGAAATGAGAAGTTGCTCGCTCTCCAAGATGCTCTGTAGTAATGAGAAGTTGTTTCTAGCAAGAAAGCACTAGCTGCGTGCGACTTAAATAGGCTAAGGGAGTGGCCAGTTATCTTCAAGCCCTACTCTCGGGTAGACCTCCTCCTCTTGAGTAGCCACTCCTGCCTTTTGGCAGCCCTGCGTGCCTGAGCATTGAGGAGAGGCTCCTCCACTTCGCTATCTCCACTGGAAGGAGCCTCTGGAGGTTCTGAAGGCCCTGGCTGAGTCTCTGCCTCTGGCATCACATCCACTTTGGCCTCCTCGCTGTCCGATGTGAGCGCTGGCTGCGCCGGCTGCCGGCGCGACACACCAGCCTCCTCGTCATCGGGATCAGCCACGATCCGCGCAGGCCGCTGGCAGGCCACAACACATCCTGAGCCATGCTCCTTCTATCTAATAAGGTTTCCTGATTATTATCTATGAAATCTCCAAGAGCAAAAGTCACCACTATATTCCAAAGAAATCTGTGGCCTTGTGGAACAGTTTTTACTCCTTCTTTGGAAATTTGAACCATCTTAATTTGGACTATGCTCTCATCAACACTGTGGAAGCTCTTCAACTGTTTAAAGTTGGCTTTTTTAAATCACCTCTGTATCATGATATCATGATCCCAGTTGCAATGTCTGGCTGTGAAAGTTGGACTGTAAGAAAGGCTGAGCGCCAAAGAATGGAAGACTTTGAACGATGGTGC
The DNA here is from genome assembly GCF_029531705.1 of Pantherophis guttatus. The sequence continues at coordinate 17,067,490 of NW_026844048.1, read as the reverse complement.
TGGAGAAGACTCCTGCGAGTCCCTTGGACTGCAAGACGATCAAACCAGTCAGTCCTAGAGGAGATCAACCCTGACTGCTCTTTAGAAGGCCAGATCCTGAAGATGAAGCTCAAATACTTTGGCCACTTAATGAGAAGGAAGGACTCACTGGAGAAGAGCCTAATGCTGGGAAAAATTGAAGGCAAAAGAAGAAGGGGACGGCAGAGAACGAGGTGGCTGGATGGAGTCACTGAAGCAGTAGACGTGAACTTAAATGATCTACAGGGGATGGTAGAGGACAGGAAGGCCTGGAGGAACATTGTCCATGGGGTCGCGATGGGTCAGAAACGACTTTGCAACTAACAACAACAACAACAACAACAACAACAACAACAACAACATGATTTCTCCAAGTTAGCCAAAGCATATCTAGCAACTATCTTTGTTGTCCATTTTTGGATATGTGGTTTGACAGGCAGCACAAATTATCTGCCATTTATTCTTCACCAGGTCTCATTCAGCCTGAGTGGCGTAGGAGGCTAATGCCTCCTAAGGCAGCATTTAACATTCAGCTGCCTGCAATTACTGCGAGTTCAATTCTCACCAGGCTCAAGGTCGATTCAGCCTTCCATCCTTTCTAAGGTGGGTAAATTGAGGACCCAGTTTGTGGGGGCAATATGCTGACTTTGTATAAATATACAAAAGTATGAAGGCTATTGCTTAACGCATTGTAAGCCACCCTGAGTCTCTGGAGAAGGGCGGCATATAAATCAAATTAAAAACAAAAATCTGCTGAAAGACATTTGCTTTCGAGATGATTTCAAAGGGAAATAGCATGTGAGAAAAATTATCATGAGAAAAGTTTGTGACTCTCTCTCTCTCTCTCTCTGTGGGTTGGTCTCTATATCTCTCTGTAGGTTTTTTTTTTAAATTTAATCATAAGGTGCAAATGAATATCTTATCTTTCATTGTATGACTATTTCTTAAGTGGTGTTCTGTCTCTCGGGTTTCCTTTCAGTCCAAAGGAAATTTGTATTATGGTTGATGTATAATAGCACTAGCAATAGTACTTAGACTTATATACTGCTTCACAGTGTTTTACAGCCCTCTCTAAGTGGTTTACAGAGTCAGCCTCTTGCCCCAAAAAATTTGGGTCCCCATTTTACTCACCTCGGAAGGATGGAAAGCTGAGTCAACCTCGAGCCAGTCAGGATTGAACTCCTGGCAATTGGCAGAATTAGCCTGCAATGCTGCATTCTAACCACAGGGAGGGAGGGAGGGAGGGAGGGAGGGAGGGAGGGAGGAAGGAAGGAAGGAAGGAAGGAAGGAAGGAAGGAAGGAAGGAAGGTAGCAATAGCACTTATATACTGCTTCACAGTGCTTTGCAGCTCTGTCTAAGCAGTTTACAGAGTCAGCCTCTTGCCCCCAACAATCTGGGTCCTCATTTTATTTACTTTGGAAGGATGGAAGGCTAAGTCAACCTTGAGCCTGGTGAGATTCGATCTGCCAAACTGCTGACAGCCGGTAATCGGCAGAAGTAGTCTGCAGTATTGCACTCTAACCACTGCACCACCATGGCTCATAATAATTTATGGCCATATGCAAACAAACTATGATTTGGTCTTGGGCCCAAAAATGTTTATAAGGTCTTCCACAACAGTTTAAATTCCTTGATTTTTGAAGGACTTTGGCAGGCAAAGTTAAACAGAGAACTCCTTAAAATTCCCTTTCTCCTCCTTATAAGTTTTCGCACAAGAAGAAGGAACCCTTAGGCTTGTTCCTAAGCCCGTTGTCCCCTCCTCTAACCTCTCACCTACTAAACCACACAAATCACAAAGTAGGATGAAACTAGGACATGGTCTTGATCCAGCTACAAGTTCATGAAGTTTCCTCAAAGCCCTTAGCTCCTAAAGCGTGAGTGGGTGAACCAAACTTGCTCACGAGCAGCTATGCATTAAGGGCCTGATCCTAAGCCCACTGAAGTCAATAGAAAGACGCACATTGTCCTCGAGGGGCTTTGGTTCAGGACCTCAGCAAGGAGATGAACCAAAGAGCAAACATGTGTCACAGTGGCCAACGGTCATCTTCTACTTTTCCATTCCTGCCTTCCTGCTACAATACTCAGCATCTTAACACAACAGGGTAATCAGTACAGTTGAATCTTGGCTGAACCAGACATAGGTTCTGGATCTGAATTCCCTATATTTGGCTTCATGGATGATGCTACAGCGTATCGTTCTGCCTTTGAGTGGTGCGGTGGCCTAGAGGTGGAGCACTCGCCTCATAATCAGGAGGCTGTGTTCTGTCCCGGTACCACGCACACACACCCACAGATGGCCCGGAGGTAATAAGCCACACGACAAAACTCTTTGATGATAAAGCTGGCAGCAACCCAGTGGCTAGCTGCCAATTCAGACTTTACTCACACAAAACAAAGATTAGACTGCAAGCATTCCGATAAACCAGGCAGAGTGTCAATAATACAAGGATTAATCCAAATGCAGTCCGATAAAACAGGCAAAGTCCAGTAACGCAGAGATCATGGATTATTTCCAGTTTTTGCTCGTCACAAACTGAACTGGCCACCACACCCACATTTATACCCTGTGGGGTGTGGTCCAGTGACTCAGCTAATCTCTGGCACGCCTTCCCCTCTGCTGCGCACGCTTCTCCCTGTGCCTCTGCCGAGGGTCCAGACAGCACTTATCTTCCTCATCGCTGTCCACCTGTGGCTGCGGGGACGTGCTTGGCTCTGAGCCTATCGTTTGGCCTTCGGCATCCTCCGGAGGCATTGCCAGAGAGGAGGGTCCTGGAGAGGGAGGCCTTGCCAACTCCTCCCCCTCACTCTCAGAGTCTGCATCTGTCGATAGCCCAGGCTCAGGCAACGGAGCCACAACAGGTTGTGAGTTTGACCCTAGGTAGAGGCAGATATTTCTCCCTCTGGATATTTTTCAGAATATATCTGCTGAATATAACTCCGCATTGGCAACAAGAAGGGCATCGGGCCAGTAAACACTCAGCTCCATTCAGTTGCCCAGACTGAAGGGATTATGGGGCTGTTAAAAGAAGATGATGATATCATTCTGCCTTTCAGAGTTTCTACACCAATTATGCTGCTATTATGGGAAGTGTTCCTTCTGTTTTAGCATCACAAACATCAAATGTGACTTGGGCCTTTGGAGCCGAGGGGCAGGCTTTTTTTCTTTCTTTCTTAAATTGTAATCTCCAATGACTCATACAGGTATGTGGAGATAACCTCAACAGAGTCGAGAGGTGGAATCATTAGGAAGTCATGCAAAAAGCGAAGCCAAATCAGGAGGGGCTGGGGCAGTGGTTCGGTCCGGTTCGGTCCGGTTTGGCCGAGCTGGTAGCGGTGACGATATGACATCACTGAACCGGTTCTCCCCCCCCACCCTCCCCCCCACGTTATTCTTACCTTTTATTTGGTCCCACCCCCAATCTATTGCTGCCTCCTGAGTCCCAGCTGATGACTAGAGGGAAAAAAACTGTTTAAACTCTTGCCGCGGGGCTCCAAAGGGCCGTCCTACAGCTGATCAGTGTTAAAAGCAAACAAATGAGTCGGGTCGTAAGTGCGAGGACTGGTCGTAAGTGCGAGGACCTTCCAGAAATGACTCTGACCAGCTAGCCACGCCCACCTAGTCACATGACCTCCAAGCCACACCCACAAAATAAGCCACGCCCACAGAACCGGTAGTAAAAAATTTTAGAACCCACCCCTGGGCTAAGGGCTCTCGGAGTGGAAATCCTTGCGATTAAGTCCCCTGTTGCTTTGTTGTGCGACAATGAATGAGACTTGATGGGCAGCCATTCAGAATGAAAATGGAATCCTAACTTCAGAATACAGGAGGTCTCTGTACATTAGAAGCCCCTGTGGGCTTTCTGTGAAGTTAAATACAATAATAAATTGTTAATAGAGAGCTTTGAAATTCAACTTTGCTTTTGGTTTTACCTATTAACTATGCTTTTTTTTTTTTGATGTATATTGTGGATCAGAGGTGGGTTTCAGCAGTTCTGACCAGTTCTGGAGAACAGGTAGTGGAAATTTTGAGTAGTTTGGAGAACCGATAAATACCACCTCTGTCTGGCCTCACCCCCATCTATTCTCTGCCTCCCAAGTCCCATCTGATCGGGAGGAAATGGGGATTTTACAATAACCTTCCCCTGGGGTGGAGTAAGAATGGAGATTTTACAGTATCCTTCCCCTGGAGTAGGGAGGGAATGGAGATTTTAAAGTATCCTTCTCATGGAGTGGGGAGGGAATGGAGATTTTACAGTATCCTTCCCCTGGAGTGGGGAGGGAATGGAGATTTTAAAGTATCCTTCCCCTGGAGTGGGGAGGAAATGGGGATTTTACAATAAGCTTCCCCTGGAGTGGAGTAAGAATGGAGATTTTACAGTATCCTTCCCCTGGAATGTGGAGGGAATGGAGATTTTAAGTATCCTTCCCCTGGAATGGGGAGGAAATGGAGATTTTACAGTAACCTTCCCTGGAGTGGGGAGGAAATGGGGATTTTCAATACCTTCCGCTGGAGTGGAGTAAGAATGGAGATTTTACAGTATCCTTCCCTGGAATGGAAGGAATGGAGATTTTACAGTAACCTTCCCTGGAGTGAGGAGGGAATGGAGATTTTACAGTATCCTTCCCCTGGAATGGGGAGGAAATGAGATTTTACAGTAACCTTCCCCTGGAGTGGGGAGGAAATGGGGATTTTACAATAACCTTCCGCTGGAGTGGAGTAAGAATGGAGATTAAGTATCCTTCCCCTGGAATGTGGAAGGAATGGAGATTTTACAGTAACCTTCCCCTGGATGTGGAGGGAATGGAGATTTTACAGTATCCTTCCCTGGAATGGGGAGGAAATGGAGATTTTACAGTAACCTTCCCTGGAGTGGGGAGGAAATGGGGATTTTACAATAACCTTCCGCTGGAGTGGAGTAAGAATGGAGATTTTACAGTATCCTTCCCCTGGAATGTGGAAGGAATGGAGATTTTACAGTATCCTTCCCCTGGAGTGAGGAGGGAATGGAGATTTTAAAGTATCCTTCTCATGGAGTGGGGAAGGAATGGAGATTTTATAGTATCCTTCCCCTGCCACACCCACCAAGCCATGTCCACCAAGCCATGCCATGCCCACCAAGCCACAGCCACAGAACCGGTAGTAAAAAAATTGAAACCCACCACTGTAGTAGATAGATGCCAGGGTCTGTTTACCCAAATCGGTTAGGTAAACAGAGTTGTAAATGTTCATAAACTGTAAGCCTGTTTTGCAACGGGCGAAATTATTATTCTTTAAATATATTCATTACTATTCAACTATCTATGTTTATTGGTTGTTGTTTTTTTCTATGCACAATTTTTATGTCTTGTATTTTTTTCCTTTTTTTTTTTTTGGAGCTTGTATTTTAACGTTGTGAATAAACTAAAAAACGTATTGAAAAAATAAATAAGTACAGGAAATTCTTTTCTAGGCTCTGGTCTGGTTCTAATTACATCAATAACCATAAGGACAATGAATAAGAACCAGACAGAAATAGGGATGAGTTGCCCAAACCGCAGCTCAATTTGTAGTGGTGGCAATCCTCATCAGGCCTGTGTGATATTTTTAACTTAAACATAAAACCGGTGGACGTGGAAAAAGAAAAAAGAACAAGAAAGCAGGCCTATAATAAAGAATCTCAGGAATGAGGTTAATGGATCTGCTTTTGAAAGAGTGGTACGGCGAAAAGCACGCTGGAGCATCCTAGTTTTATTTTATTTTTAAATACAGACTCAGGAGCCCAAATTAGAACTCTGGAATTGGTTTTCAATTTTAGAAAAGTTTGGGCTAAGCACCAGAAAGAGGTAAACACGAGCACTGCAGCAATGGAACAAGTAGTCTGAAAAAAGAAATATAATCTTTAGAAATTCCAGCCAAGCTTTTACTATAGCAGTTAAGATAGATCTGAACTTATGGTAGCTAGTAAGAACCCCTCGTGTCATCTACCTAGCTCCAATTTCTCAGACTTTGTCTCTTCTTTCTTACTTGGGTTTTTACTTAGTGCTTATTAGTAAGTAGTACATAATACCTACCAACTCACAAGACTATGTCTGATTTATTTTGGCCATGTGATGTATGCAAATTCATTGGCGAAAGGGATGCTAGGAATGATTAGTAGAACAAGAAGAAGAGGCAAGCAAGTAACACACTAGCTCGATAACATCAAATCTGATACAAAGAGAACAGATGGATAGTAAGAACCCCTCGTGTCATCTACTAGCTCCAATTTCTCAGACTTTGTCTCTTCTTTCTTACTTGGGTTTGACTTAGTGCTTATTAGTAAGTAGTACGTAATACCTACCAACTCACAAGACTACGTCTGATTTATTTTGGCCATGTGATGCATGCAAATTCATTGGAGAAAGTGATGCTAGGAATGGTTAGTAGATCAAGAAGGAGAAGCAAGCAAAGAAGACACTAGCTTGATAACATCAAATCTGATACAAAGATGAGCATTTAACAAATAATAGGGAAAATGCTTGACAGAGTAGCATGGAGTAGCACTTGCCTATAAAGTCACCAAGAGCCAGACATGACTGAATAGTTAAAAGCAACAACAGCAAAACTTAGTAAATGGGACAGTAATAGTAGGAGGATCGCCTTGAATATGGGAAGTGAAAAGGAAGAGAGATTGGGCGTGTAAAATTTTCTGAAGTGCAATGTTCTTTAGAATAGAATAGAATAGAATAGAATAGAATAGAATAGAATAAAATAGAATAGAATAGAATAGAATAGAATAGAATAGAATAGAATAGAATTCTTTATTGGCCAAGTGTGATTGGCCACACAAGGAATTTGTCTTCAGTGCATACGCTCTCAGTGTACATAAAAGAAAAGATACGTTCATCAAGAATCATAAGGTACAACACTCAATGATAGTCATAGAGTACAAATTAACAATCAGGAAACAATATCAATATAAATAATAAGATACAAGCAACAAAATTATAGTCATACAGTCATAAGTGGAAGGAGATGGGTGGTGGGAACGATGCGAAGATTAATTAATTAATTTATTTATTAGTTAGATTTATATGCTGCCCTTCTCCGGAGACTCAGGGCGGCTTACAATGCGTTAAGCAATAGCCTTCATACTTTTGTATATACTTGCTTAGTAGGGCTTTCGGCCCCCCCAAGTGGTGTTCTTTATTATACAAAGTCATCTTATTGCCCCCACAATCCGGGTCCTCATTTTACCTACCTCGGAAGGATGGAAGGCTGAGTCAACCTTGAGCCTGGTGAGATTCGAACTTGCAGTAATTGCAGGCAGCTGGCAGCTAAGTACTACTTTAACAGCACTTAGTCCACTGCGCCACCCAGGCTCCTAACTGGGAGCTGGTTCCTGACTGGCTCCTACTGAAAAAGTAGCTTTTTCAGTCTATTTGGCCAAACAGTGAAACATTTTGAACCAACAAGAAATGAAGTTTAGTTGCCATGCTTCAACTTTTAGACCATTCTACCCGAATGACTGAGAATCTTCATCAACACTTTGAAGAGGGCAGGACAAGAAGCAATTGGTGGGAATTAACCAAGGAGAGAGGCAATCTAGAACTACGGAGAAATTTCCTGACAGTTAGAACAATTAATTGGTGGAACGACTTGCCTCCAGCAGTTTGAGTGCTTCAATACTGGAGGTTTTAAAGAAAAGACTGGACAGCCATTTGTCTGAAGTGGTGTAGGGTTTCCTACCTGAGCAGGGGGTTGGACTAGAAGACCTCCAAGGTCCCTTCCAACTCTGTTATTCTGAAAACAGAGCTTCTGAAATCTTTGAGAAGATGGAATTTCCTAAAAAAAAAACCCTTCAGGGAATTTTTCCTGTTTAGTTACCAGTCCACCATAGAAGAGAGAGAATTCTTTGACTGGCTCAGAAATAATTTCACTTCTTTCCAATTTGAGATAGGTTTGAAGGACTGGAACATATTTTCCACCTCTCATTCTTAGGTGTTTTCATTTAAACACCTAGGACCATGATCGCGAACCTGTGGCACATGTGCCACAGGTGGCATGCGTAGCCATATTGGTGGGCATGCGAGCTCAGCTCCGGCGCACATGTGCGTGCTGGCCAGCTGATTTTCGGGCCTTCTGGGCCTACCAGAAGTAGGGAAACAGGCTGTTTCCTGCCTCCGGAGGACCTCGGGGGATGGTGGGAAAGGCCCGTTTCTCTCTCTCCCCAGGCTCCAGAGCCTTTCTAGGAGTCTGGGGAGGGCAAAAACAGCCTCCCCCGCCCCTCCAGAGGTCAGAAACGGCCTGTTTGCCAACTTCCGGTGGGACCTCTGGAAAAAATGGGACTTCCGGTCCCACTAGAAGTTGGCAAATGGGCCGTTTTCAGCCTCTGGAGTGCCTCGGGCAGGGGTGGGGGCTGTTTTCGCCCTCCCCAGACTTCTAGAAAGGCTCTGGAGGCTAGGGAGAGCAAAAAAACAGGCCTACCATGCTATCACGTGCCAGGAGTAGGGGGAGCAGGGGAGAGTCACGTGCGCATGCACGGGGGCAGGGCACATAAAATTATGGGTGTGGGCATGCACACATGCAACCCCCCCACCCCCACCCCGCTTCTGGCACATGTTGGCAAAAAGGTTAGCCATCACTGACTTAGGAAAACATCTGTCGCTGTGATCCTTCATTATAGTCTGCCTGAAACAGAGATTTGGCACAGGAATTAATCTCAAAGCTATATGCAAAGTAAGTGAAGAGTCCTTCTCCTCCGATAAAACTTTTGGGAGATACGAGGAAAGCTAGAACTTAGTGTCCAGCATTTTATTATTAAGCAGCTGTTAAAGAATTCTTCAGATTTGCTACGATGACAGACAGTAACACTATTCTGCATATCAACGATGCAGGAACAGACTTTGCATTTCCCAACTTCATTAATTTATCTCCTGGAATTGCACAGTCACAAAATGTCTTGGGGAGGGAAGGCCACAGTTGTTGCTATTGAAAAATGCAAGGGGTTCCTTCTTTAAAGGAAATGATTGCCAAGAAGGCAAACATTGCAATTCGGATTAAGCTTTAGCGTTAGAATAGAATAGAGTAGCGTAGAGTAGAGTAGAGTAGAGTAGAGTAGAGTAGAGTAGAGTAGAGTAGAATAGAATAGAATAGAATAGAATAGAATAGAATAGAATAACAGAGTTGGAAGGGACCCTGGAGGTCTTCTAGTCCATCCCCCTGCTTAGGCAGGAAACTCTACACCACTTCAGACAAATGGTTGTCCAACATCTTCTTAAAAACTTCCAGTGTTGGAGCATTCACAACTTCTGGAGGCAAGTTGTTCCACTGATTAACTGTCAGGAAATTTCTCCTTAGTTCTAAGTTGCTTCTCTCCTTCATTAGTTTCCACCTATTGCTTCTTGTCCTGCCCTCAGGTGCTTTGACTCCCTCTTCTTTGTGGCAACCCCTGAGATATCAGAACACTGCAAGAATTTTTTTAATTTTTTTTTTTAATTTGATTTATATGCCGCCCTTCTCCAGAGACTCAGGGTGGCTTACAATGTGTTAAGCAATAGCCTTCTTACTTTTGTATATTTATACAAAGTCAGCTTATTGTCCCCACAAACTGGGTCCTCAATTTACCTACCTTAGAAAGGATGGAAGGCTGAGTCAACCTTGAGCCTGGTGAGATTCGAACTTACAGTAATTGCAGACAGCTGATGTTAATCACAATGCTATCAGTCTGCTGAGCCACCAGGCCCTAGAATGTCACTAGATTCCAACCCTAATAAAAATTAATAAAATGCCCCACTATCAATGGTTTAGAGCAAGATATGAACAAAGCTAAATAATGTATTAGTATCAAAAATGGATATTTTGAGCTGAGGACTTAAAAAGTTAGGATTTATTTCAGGAAGAACTTTGAAAGAAGTTCCAGTGTTTCTCAATGTTTACAGCTTTAGGGTGGGTGGACTTAATATTCCCCAAAATATTTCATTCTCTAGGAGGGTGGGTAGATGCTGACTTTCAATAATGCTTAGTCCTGAGAAGATCTGCCTTGTGCAACAGGTATGTGTTCCTAGAATTTTGCACACTTGTGTGTAACTTTATCTGCGTAGATCAGGGGTCAGCAACCTGTGGCTCTGGAGCCACATGTGGCTCTTTGGGCCCTCTGCTGTGGCTCCCTGTCAGGTGATCCCACCATTGGCTGCCCCTGCCCCTTGCCCCTCCCCTACCAGTCACTCTTTGCCTGGCCTGAGAAGGTAAAGGCGACGGCAGGGGATGGAGAAGTGGCCAGGGCAGAGAGAGAGAGTTACAGAGAGAGAGGGAGAGAGAGAGACATAAAGAGATACAGAGAGAGAGGGAGAGAGGGGGGAGGGAGGGGAGAGAGAGGGTTTTGTGGTTCCCGGTGTTTTTTAACAACTGGTTCCCTGCCCTAAGGACCGGCTGGGTAGATGTGGCTCGGGGGGGGGTGTCATGTGACTGGTGGAAGTGAGTGACATCGAGTTGGTCACGCCCACACAGTTTTTGTGACTCCCAGTGTTTTCTTTTCTGTGGGAAACGGGTCCAAATGGCTCTTTGAGTGCTTAAGGTTGCAGACCCTTGGCGTAGATAAAGATGTAAAGTCCCAATTCCTACAATGGATGGAAGAGTCATTCTATGGAATTCCTTGATGTTCCATGTTTAAGAAAATCAACGTATTAAAGAGTTTGTCTTAATCTTCTGACATCCTCCAGATAGGACTGATGCAGAAATCTCCATGGGGATTTATAAAAGCTTCTCTTAAGACCAGTAGTGCTTGTCACAGGCGTTTTACACAACATCTGCTTGTGTTTATGATAATGTAGATAAAAGAAATAATGTGAATAAAATAGGAATCATACAGAGTCAGATATATGGGCTCTGGGGGACCCTCACTATTCACAGTGTTATAGGGGGAAGACGTGCTTGGATACATGAACTCTGAGAGAACCTCTCTATTCATATTATTATAAGAGAGGAAAGTGCTTGTTGGAGATTATATTAACAAACAGTTAAACCTCATTAAGTGGTAATATATCTTCTGACAAGACCTAGATGTCACGAAAGGACAGCCATATGGAAAACATTGAGTGACCTCACTACGAATGACACAAAGACATATATGTTATAAAGAGTTACTTAATCCAATAAATTTACCCAAGGACAGGAGTAACTCTCCTATTAACAACTACAAGCACTTAAGAAAAGTTGTGTGGCTAAGATAATTTTATAAACTAAAATTAATGGTTTAAATAATTAGATGAACATATTATCCAATGTATGTAACCATATAGGGAAAATCAGATGTATGATCTCATGTTAACCATATATGGAAAATGTATGATCTCACTGAATCCTTTGTCTTAGAAATGTATAAAACCAGTTGTATCAGAGTTCTCTCCTTGTTCAAAGCTTCAGGTACAAAACTGGCTCTGAACCTTGCGCAATAAAACTGTCTCTGGCTGACCCTGGAATGTTGTTTGGTCTCATCATTCCACAACAATGAGATGGACTGATGAAACCCTGCCAAATCAGATTTTCTGCTGGTGAGAACTAGAACAGGCAACAACCTGAGAATTAATAAACTATGAAACAATGACAAGCCTACTTGGTTAAGAAGGCTGATCTCTGTAGCTACCAAGCTTAGGAAATCTGATCATACACACCTTGTTGACTAGCTCAACTCTAATCTACCCTTTTCTCCTTTATCTGACATTCAAATCCTGCAGCACACTGTAGCATCTGATTAAAATCTGAGTATCTGAATCTCTAGGAAGGGGACAAGTTCACCCAATGTTCACATTTTTAAAAAAAAAATGGTTAAATAATAGGACATTTTCTCATGAAGTAGCCTCATTGGCTTCCACCATTCTTAATCAAAGAAAGAAGTAGAAAGCAGGATTGTCTTCCGACACACCTTTCCCTGTTGGCTACAAGAAACCACACAAGCAGATTGCAATTTGCTCTAAACTAATTTCCTCTAAAACGTTTGACAAATCTTTCCTACATACAATGAAACCTACATGAAACTGAGTTCTCAAGAGCTGTATATTAGGTTAGTGAAACTGTGGTCAAACAGAGTCATATGGTAAAGGTGTTTCTTTCTTTCTTTCTTTCTTTCTTTCTTTCTTTCTTTCTTTTTTTGGCTCCTTGGCTAGTAAGGTAAAGGTAAAGGTTCATCTCACACATACGTGCTAGTCGTTCCTGACTCTAGGGGGCAGTGCTCATCTCCGTTTCAAAGCCGAAGAGCCAGCACTGTCTGAAGATGTCTCCGTGGTCATGGGGCCGGCATGACTCAACACCAAAGGCGCACGGAACGCTGTTACCTTCCCACCAAAGGTGGTCCCTATTTTTCTACTTGCATTTTTTACATGCTTTCGAATTGCTAGGTTGGCAGAAGCTGGGACAAGTAACGGGAGCTCACCCCGTTACGCGACACTAGGGATTCGAACTGCTGAACTGCCGACCTTTCGATCGACAAGCTCAGCATCTTAACCCCTGAGCCACCGTGTCCCCGTTGGCTAGTAGAAACACATAAATACGGTACAGCTGCTGACCAGTTGGGTCTAGTGGTGAAGGCAGCAGGCTAGAAACCAGGAAGATGAATTCTAGTCCTGCCTTAGGCATGAAAGGCAGGTGGGTGACTTTGGGCCAATTACCAGGAGATTTGAGTTCTAGTCCCTCCTTAGGCATAAAAGTTGGCTAGATGACTTTGAGCTAATCACCAGGATACTGTGAATTCTAGTCCTGCCTTAGGCATGAAAGCCAGGGGGGTGACTTTGGGCAAGTCATTCTCTCTCAGCCCAACCCGCCTCATAGCGTTATTTTTGGGGGTGGGAAACAGGAAGAGGAAGAAGCATCATATATGGTCACTGCCTTGAGGCACTTATAAAGTAATAAAGTCAGGATAGCAATAGCACTTAGACTTACAATATATACGGCTTCCCAGTGCTTTCCAGCCCTTTCTAAGCGGTTTACAGAGTCAGCCTATTGCCCCCAACAATCTGGGTCCTCATTTTACCCACCTCGGAAGGATGGAAGGCTGAGTTAACCTTGAGCCTGGTGAGATTCGAACTGCCAAATTTCAGGCAGTCGGCAGTCAACAGAAGTAGCCTGCAGTACTGCACTTTAACCACTGCACCATCCACTTCAGGATAAATGACTAGGGGGGAAAAAAACCACCACAAAATGGATCCCTTGATGTTGTTGCATCCTGCTGGGTTCTCCGCCGTCCCCAATGCTCTTCAAATATCCCGCAAACAGCAAATATCTGCCGCGTGTCATCAAGTGGGACAACAGCCAGAGGAGGAATGCTCAAGAAAAATTGACCGTAAAGAAATGATTCCACAAGACGGAGCGAAACTATTCGAGCTGTGCAAGGATTTTAAACTTTGCTTTGAAGAAACACTTTGCATCACAAAGGCTGTAAGCCTAACGGAGACTGTTCTTCGGAGCCTCTTGTCTGGAGAAGAACCGATCCAATATAATTTCTGATAATTTTTGACCCTACAAAATTGAGATGGACAGTCTCATATTTATTTATTTATTTATTTTATTGAATTTGTATACCGCCCTACTCCCAAAGGACTCAGGGGGATGAACAGCCATAGAATAAAAACATATAAATACAAAATTTAAAATAGAATAAAATGAATTAAATAATTTGGCTGAACAAATTTAAAACCCCAATAATTTAAAACCAAATTTAAAATTTCCATTTAAAAAGGGGAGAGACTTAGGACAGGCCAGCTTGATGAAATAGGAAAGTCTCTACAATGTATTTTGATCAGTGGTGAGATTCAAATTTTTTTACTACCGGTTCTGTGGGCGTGGCTTGGTGGGCATGGCATGGCTTGGTGGGCATGGCTTGGTGGGTGTGGCAGGGGAAGGATACTGTAAAATCTCCATTCCCCCCCCACCCCAGGGGAAGGATACTGTAAAATCCCCTTTCCTTCCCCACTCCAGAGGAAGGTTACTGCAAAATCCCCATTTCCTCTCAATCAGCTGGAACTCGGGAGGCAGAGAATAGTTGGGGGCGGGGCCAGTCCGAGGTGGTATTTACCAGTTCTCCGAACTACTCAAAATTTCCGCTACCGGTTCTCCAGAACTGGTCAGAACCTGCTGAATCCCACCTCTGATTTTGAGCTATAATATTAATTGTTGGCTACTCCCCCTCCCCTCTATTTTCATCCTCTTCCTTTCATTCGTGTTCCCGCATTTATCAAATACAGCTGCAGGTTTATTAACCTTGATTCATTCAGTTATTCTCGAAGTGCCAGCATCTGCTATTCATCCCATCGTCTTTTTTTCTATCCTTCTACTCATATTTCAAACTTTAGACTGGGATTCCTCCCAGATTAATCCTACAGTGTTTCCGATGCACTTAATATTCATGGTAGCGAGAACATTTCATGGTGAATTGAACACACATTCAATTGGAAATGGAAATTTTATGACTGTTCTCATTTTTTTAAAAAAAAAAAACGTTCTTGGAGAATATCTCTATTAATAGTGGTTCATCGTATAGCTTCAAAAATGCTCTTGGAAAATGCAAGGGAGGAAATGTTCTCCATGTCTCCTATCTGGGCTCTCTTGGGGCTTCTGGTTGGACAATGTAAGAAACAATGCTGGATTAGATGGGCCTTCAACCTCGTTCAAAAAATGTGTTCCTTGGAGGGTCACAATTTCTGAGGACAAGGATAAACTTCCATGTGCCTTGCATTCTCTATATCAGACCTGGAAGCCATCTTTTACATTTGGGACATCAGGCCTGCCACATTTTCTACTGTGGGAAAATGGGAGGGGGGATTGTATAGAGGAGAGGTCACCAACTGGTGGTCCATAGATCACTGGTGGTGCACGAGAAAATTTTGGTGGTCCGTAGAAATATTATTTGCATTTTTCATATTGCACTAAATCAGGGGTCCTCAAATTATGGCCCCTTTTACGTGCAATGAACTTTTGTGTTGCTGCAGAGAGTCTCCCCCTTTGGGGTCTTTTTGTGCGGGTCAGAGGGGGGCAGAAATTCCAACTCGGGGTCTGTTTCAGCCTCCTGGTGCGGGGCTTTGGGCGAAGGCTGGAGGAAGTGCTGCTGGTGTCAAAAAGCTGGAGGGCCTTGTTCCAGTGGGACTGTATCATGGCCTGGAACTGGCTGACCATCTCAGCCCACTGAGCCTCCAGGTACCGGTACCTGTCCTTGCATTCCCAAGGTGTTCTGTCTGCTTGGAAATCCTATGCTCCTAGTCCTCAGTGTGGTGCTTCTGCTGAGTCTCCTTCTCGGTCAGATCGAATTTGAACTGAGCCAGCTGTTTTGTCAACTCTTTCTCATGGTGGCTGCTTAGCTCCAACAACTGTTTCTTGTTGGGGTCCTAAGGAGCCCGGGCGGGGAGGTGAGGAGTTGGTCACGCCCACCTAGTCACATGACCACTTAGCCACGCCCACCCAGCTGGTCATTAGGCAGATCATATTAGTGGTCCACGGGATTTAAAATTATGAATTTAATGGTCCCTGAGGTCCGAAAGGTTGGTGACCCCTGGTATAGAGTATGGGTGATATATAGTCAAAATAACATTCTTTTCTCAGAGAGTCAAGGCCACCTTGCCTACAGCTGCAATGAGGTGACTGGGAGGCACCTCCTGTTTTGTATGGTGCCTGATTGGATCATGTGATGAACATGTGGGTGCTGGGCAGAGCTTTGAACTTTCTTTTGGGTGGGGAAAACCTGGAAGCTTTCAGATTCGGGTTTTCCCAGATGTGCCAATATGACATCTCTAATAAAACGGAACTTTGAGGAAACTCCAGAGTCTTCTTTTGTTGGGGGTGTGACTTGGAACCCTGACACTCTACGTTTGGCCATGAGCAGGGGTGAAATCTACTTACTTTCTCTACCGGTTCGGAAGTGCGCACACTGTGCCATTATCACGTCTTATTTTTTACTCTCTGCGCATGTGCATAGCCTTCTGCGCGTGCACAGAGAGTCAAAAACGGGTTACTTCCTGGTTAAAACTAGGAAGTAATGGTGTATGGGTGGGTGGGCGGAGCCTCGCACTGTTGCTGCTACCGATTCGCCAAACCACATGCCGCCGCCGCTACCAGTTCGCTCGAGCCGAACAGAACCGGCAGAATTTCACCACTGGCCATGAGTCCCTGTTCCTTATCAAAAAACAACCAACATAGAAGGATCTTCCTGTAGTTCAGGCCAAATCACAGATCAAAATCCTTCTTCAAAGTGACCTATGGAGGAAAACATTTGGAGCTCAGGGTTGAAATGAGGGGTCCTTGGTGGTCCCTGAGTTTGGTTGTTTTCTTGCAAGATGTACTGATGACGTTACCTCAGTTGGGTAATAAAATGTCTTCGGGAAAACAACCGAGCTGAGAGAAGACAAAGGATTCTGCACAGTATGATTTCTTTGTTCTCGAGCCGAGGTGAAGGATTAGTCTCAGGTGAGTTTTTAATGTTATGACTCCGAGTAATCATAAAAAATATATATATTTAAAACTCCAAAATTCATCTGCCCTTAAATTTAACCCTTGGCCCTTGAGGAAGCCTAACTCTAACCCAGTGGTGAAATGTAAAATTTGTTACTACCGGTTCTATGGGCGTCACTTGGTGGGAGGAGGGGTTAATAGGACTGAGTGGGCATGGCCAACAATTTTTTTTTTTTACTTTTAAAACCATTTTTTTCTATGACTTCTTTGGCTGAAGAGGTTGTTAAAAAAAATGCTTTTAAAGCTTCTGACGATCCCAGCTGACTTGCCTGATCGGCAGAAGCTTTTTTTTTTTTAAAGCCTCTGATGATCCCAGATGAGCCGCGTGATCATCAGAGGCTTTTTTTTTTTTTACTTTTAAAAGCATTTTTTCGGCCAAAGAGGTTGTAGAAAAAATGCTTTTAAAAATAAAAAAAAAGCCTCTGATGATTGCGCGGCTCAGCTGGACAATGGCGGGGAGGAGGGATTTTTGCTACTGGTTCTCCGAACCACCCGCCTCCATTGTTACCGGATCGGGTGATCCGGTCCGAACCGGGAGCATTTCACCCCTGCTCTAACCTTAAGTTCACCCAAATGGCAAAACAAAATGAAACAAAACTCCTTCAATCCCTAAATGTTATCCCTGAAAGCAATCTTCCCCACAGCATTTCTTCAAGACCACACGGATAAAAATGACAACAACAACAACTCTCTAAACTCTAAATCAAATGAAACAATAAAACTTTAAGTAAATGTAACCTCAGCCCTAATTCACCTGATTGGAAAATACATGGTTTTATCTGACCCGTTTTTTCCCCCTCCAAAAAGCAATTCCCGCTGTAACATTCCTTCCGCTATAGAATAGAAAGCCAATTTCTAAACTCATCTGAAATACACGCAATATGCAGATACTTTTTCGTCATTTGAGCCATGTTTGGTGCAAAAGCTATCCCACAGAAATAGAAAGGAGCAGTCAATTTGAGGCAGGGTTAGTTAGGTGAATTGAAAATAAGATTTAACAAGAGACGACCACTTTTTCCCGGAGCGCTTTAAGAAAGGAATTCTCAACAGAACAGAATGAGACAACAATAGAGTTGGAAGGGATCTTGGAGGTCTTCTAATCCAACCTCCTTCACAAACAGGAGATCCTATACCAGTGACGGCAAACCTTTTCGGCACCGAGTGCCCAAACTGGAACGTGCATTCATATACGTGCATCCAGTGTGCATCCCTGTTTTTTGGCTGTTTTTCGGGCCATTTTCATGGCTGTTTTTGGCCTAAAAACGGCCCCCAAAAATGACCTGAAAAGAGCCCAGAAAACGTCCTGGTTTTTGGCCATTTTATTTATTTATTTATTTATTTATTTTATTAGTCATATTTCTATGCCGCCCACTCTCCGAGGACTCTGGGCGACTTACACCAAAGACAGTATACTAAATAGGAAGTAAGAAAACAATATCTCTCCCCAATTATAAATAAATTTCCCCACTGGAATATAAGGCATAAATTATCATTTCTGTTGAAGGCAGACTCTCCTTCCCTGGTAAGGGCTATCACTCGCTATCTTAAAAGGATGACAGCAATACAAGCCAGTTATATCGAAAAGAATTTCATTGATTGTAAGAAAGATGAGCTGAGTTAGAGAGGAGCTATCTTATTTGGGTTATCTAGTCTTGGCAACTTAGCTATTGAAATCTGATATTGTAAAATTTTAATGTCATATATCATATATTTTTAGATTGTTATTTCTGTAACTGCTTTGTCTTTTTCCCTTTTTCTTTTCTGTTTTGTTTGAAAAGGCCTTCGGGCTATTCAATAAACAAATACAAATACAAAAAAAAAAAAAATAGCATACTGCCCCCAACAATCCGGGTCCTCGTTTTACCCACCTCGTCTCACCTTGAGCCTGTGAGATTTGATCCGCTGATCTGCTGAACTAGCAGTCAGCTGAAGTAGCTGCAGTACTGCATTCTAACCACTGTGCCACCTTGGCTCATTTTCCAGTGCTCCAGAGCCCATGAAGAGTAGCTGAAAAGAGCAGAAGAGCAGCTGGCGATGGCACGCGTGCCTACAGAAAGGCCTCTGCGTGCCACCTCTGGCATGCGTGCCATAAGTTTGCCATCATGGTCCTATACCATTCTGCACAAATGGCTGTCCAATCTCTTCTCCAGTGATGGAGCACCCACAATTTCTGAAGGCAAGCCATTCCACTAGTTGATTGTTCTCACCGGCAGGTAATTTCTCCTTAGTTCTAGGTTGCTTCTCTCCTTGATTAGTTCCCACCCATTGCTTCTTATTCTGCTCTCAGGTGCTCTGGAGAGGCTTTTCTTTGTGACTGCCACTCAATCAATCAATTAGAATAGAGCTGGAAGGGATCTTGGAGGTATTCTAATCCAAAATCCTGCTCAAACAGGAGACCCTACACCACTTCGGACAAGGGATTGTCCAGTCTCTTCTTTAAAACCACCAGTGATGAAGCACTCACAACTCCTGAAGGCAACTTCTATTCCACTGGTTAATTGTTCTCACTGTTAGGGAGTTTCTCCTTAATTCCAGGTTGCTTCTCTCCTTGATTAGGTTCCATCCATTTTTTCTCGTCTTGCCTTCTGCTGCTTTGAAAAATAAGTTGACTCCTCCTTCTTTGTAGCAGCCCCTCAAATACTGGAACACATCTATCATGTCATTAATGCAATTGAACTTCTCCAGAAATATTTCACAAGAAGAGTCCTCCACTCCTCTGCTCGCAACAGAATACCTTATGCCACTAGGCTTGAAATTTTGGGCTTAGACAATTTAGAACTTTGCGTAGCTCATAAAATTGTCTGCTACAATGTCCTACTTGTCAATGACTACTTCAGCTTCAACCACAACAATACACGAGCACACAATAGATACAAATTTAAGGTAAACCGCATCAAACTCGATTGCAGGAAATACGACTTCAAAAACAGAGTGGTCAATGCCTGGAATGCACTACCTGACTCTGTGGTTTCATCCCAAAACCCCCACAATTTTAACCTAAGACTGTCTACTGTTGACATCACCCCATTCCTAAGAGGTCTATAAGGTGGGTGCATAAGCGCACCAGCATGCCTACCGTCCCTGTCCTAATGTTTCTTCTATTTGTATCTATTTTATGTATCCAATCCATTCTTATACTTATTACCAAATACATTCTTGATAAATAAAATAAAATAATAAAATAAAATAAAATAAAATGAATGTCACCCCAATCCTTCTTTTTTGAAGACTACCCATACCCAGTTCCTACAACTGTTCTTCATATGTTTTAATCTCCAGACCTTTAATCATCCTAGTTGCTCTTCTCTGTACTTTTTCCAAAGTCTCAACATCTTTTCTACATCGTGGCGACCAAAACTTGATGCAGTATTCCAGGTGTAGCCTTACTAAGGTTTTATAAACCCTTATAAAGTTGGGGGAATATCCTACAAACACATTCTTCTATAATATGAAATGTAGAATAGAATAGAATATAATTCTTTATTGGCCAAGTGTGATTGGACACACAAGGAATTTGTCTTTGGTGCATACGCTCTCGGTGTACATAAAAGAAAAGACATTCGTCAAGAATCACAAGGTACAACACTTAATAATAGTCATAGGGTACAAATAAGCAATCAAATCATATTAGGAAATAGTTAATATAAATCGTAAGGATGTAATACAGATTAATGGTCGTATAATCTTTCATATTCTTCAGCTCCTCTCTCCTGGATGTCTATTGCTATGAAGCAACCATTCTCATACACCTACCCCCAAGCGTGGGTATCAATCAGGAAGTTCAGAACTGTCTCCAACATGAAGAAATGACAAACCGTTTAAAGCTCTGTGCCGTATCTCCACAGCATGGCAGGGATCTTCTTCATATCTTCTGTCACTCTCTCACTTGTGATGATTTACTGACCTGCAGTGTAATTAGCGACAACTGGAAAGGATGCCAGTTTTGGAGAGGAGCTCGTGAGACAAGATGTCAGATGGCAAGGACAAAACCGAAGCTTACGGACCTCTGATGAGGGACAACCTTGCCTGCTGATGCTTTTCTTCTCTAACAAAGCATTGTTGCTGTTCTACCAACATTCCTATTACACTCTGTCTAAACAACAGGCTTTTCCCACCAGTCTTGAAAAGCTAGGTTAGGTTATATGTGTAAAAATTATGCTATTATAAAGGGACGCGGTGGCTCAGGGGCTAAGATGCTGAGCTTGTTGATTGAAAGGTCGGCAGTTCAGCTGTTCGAATCCCTAGTACCACGTAATGAGGTGAGCTCCCGTGACTTGTCCCAGCTTCTGCCAACCTAGCAGTTCGAAAGCATGTAAAAAATGCAAGTAGAAACATAGGGACCTTTGGTGGGAAGGTAACAGCGTTCTATGCACCTTTGGCGTTGAGTCATGCCGGCCACATGACCACGGAGACGTCTTCGGACAGCGCTGGCTCTTCAGCTTTGAAACTGAGATGAGCACCACCCCCTAGAATCGGGAACGACTAGCACACATGTGAGAGGGGAACCTTTACCTTTATGCTATTATAAATTTGAACAATGGACACCTCATTTATAACAGGTTGGTAGAACCGCACAGTCTCTATTTTGCAAAGAGCTTCACCTATCCAAGTAGAGCAAAGGGGACAGTATGAAATTCATCAGGTTCACTTCTGGTTAGGTTTTATCAATGTCCTCAAATTTGGTGCTGAATGTAGTTTTAGCCAGTGGTAGGCAAAATGACCCAAAGGTCTAATTTGAGATTAGGAACTTTTAACAGTTTTATTCATTTACATAAAATTAGAAGATGAATATGAACTCTAATGGCAGAAAGCGAAGAGGAACTAAAGAGCCTCTTGATGAAGAAGGAGAGTGCAAAAGTTGGCTTGAAACTCAACATTAAGAAAACGAAGATCATGGTATCAGCCCTCTCAATTCCTGGCAAATAGACGGGGAAGAAATGGAGGTAGTGACAGATTTTATTTTCCTGGGCTCCAAGATCACTGCAGATGGGGACTGCAGCCAAGAAATTAAAAGACGCTTGCTCCTGGGGAAGAAAGTTATGGCAAATTTGGACAGCATACAAAAAAACAGAGACATCACCCTGCCAACAAAAGTGCATATAGTCAAGGCTATGGTTTTCCCAGTTGCAATGTATGGCTCTGAAAGCTGAAACATAAGAAAGGCTGAGCGCCAAAGAATGGAGGCCTTTGAACTCTGGTCCTGGAGAAGACTCCTGCGAGTCCCTTGGACTGCAAGGCCATCCAACCGGTCAGTCCTAGAGGAGATCAACCCTGACTGCTCTTTGGAAGGCCAGATCCTGAAGAGGAAACTCAAAGACTTTGGCCACCTAATGAGAAGGAAGGACTCACTGGAGAAGAGCCTAATGCTGGGAAAGATTGAGGGCAAAAGAAGAAGGGGACGGCAGAGAACGAGGTGGCTGGATGGAGTAACTGAAGCAGTCGGTGTGAGATTAAATGGACTCCAGAGGATGGTAGAGGACATGAAGGCCTGGAGGAACGTTGTCCATGGAGTCACGATGGGTCGGACACGACTTCGCAACTAACAACAAAGAAGATGAATTTACATCTCACTTACTTTGGCCATGTCATGCAAGAACACAATAATAGCAATAGTACTTATATACCACTTCACAGTGCTTTAAAGTCCTGTCTTAAGCATGAAAGGCAGGTGGGTGACTTTGGGCCAATCACCAGGAGATTGTGATTCTATTCTCTCCTTAGGCATAATAACAGTTGGCTAGGTGATAATGATAAAAGAAAAGGTTGAATTAGATTATGTAAAAAGAAAATATATCAATGGATATAATGTATCAATTTTTATTAAGATGTTGGACAGTATCATTTGAGAAAATTGATAGCTATAATAATTGGGATATTGTTTAAATACGTATAACAATTGTAATAATTTGAACATTTTTCACTTAAGCAAAACTGTATTAAATAGCATTATTTGAATTAAAAACTATGTTTAAATGTTAAATTGCTATATTTTTAAGATTAGTGATAAGATTTAAATTTTAATGAAGTAATAATGGAATAAAAATTTAATGAGCATTACATAAAGTAATAAATAAATGTAGGAAAGTTTTAGAAATGGAAATAATTTTGGAATATAAACACGTTTGAACTGTATTGTTAATAGTGAGGTTTTAGGGTAAGAATTGTGAAATGTATTATGAGGTATTAATTGAATTAAGATTAAAGGTGGGTTAATAGAAGGGTAATTATATTGATTAAGTAAATATGAGTAAACTTTTTCTAAGATGGTATTAGTTGAAATATGCGATTTAAGATTAAGAAATAAGTGTTATGGCAAAATAGAATAGATAAAATTTTGTTAAAGATGACAAAAAATTGAACAAATTGATGACCGGATCAAAGCTCTGTTCCAAAAAGACGTAATTTGTATGTTTGAAAATATATATATAAAAAAAACTTTTTGCAAAAAAAAAAAAAGTTGGCTAGGTGACTTTGGGCTAATTACTAGGAGACTGTGAATTCTACTCAGGCATGAAAGCCAGAGGGGGGGGGGTGACTTTGGGCCAGTCATTCTCTCTCAGCCCAACCCAACTCATAGGCTTATGGTTGGGGGAAAAACAGGAAGAGGAAGACGCATCATATATGTTCACTGTCTTGAGTCACTTATAAAGTAATAAAGGTAGGAGAGCAATAGCACTTAGGCTTACCATATATACAGCTGTTCTGTCTCCGTCCCACATGCACACACACCAACAGATGTCCAAGAGTTAAAAACCAAACCAGCTGACAAAATCCTTTTCCTTATGATAACAGAACTTGGCAGCAACCTAGTGGCTGCCTGCCAAGAGTTTATTACTCACGAAGGGAAGAGATAACTTCTCCCCACTTCTGGTACATCAAAAGAAACAGCTCAATAATTACAGAGTCAATCAAATCCAAAGATAATCCAGCAAAGTCTATAGCAAAAGTCCGGCAATGTAGAATGGCGTGGAAGCTTTCAGCTTTGTTCATCATAAGGCTTGACTGGCCACCACGCTCCCTTTTATACCCTGTGGGGTGTGGTCCAGTGACTCAGCCTAATCTCTGGCACGCCTTTTCTTCTGTTGCACGCGCTTATCTCTGCAACGCTGGTGTGGATCCAGCCAAGACTCATTACTCTCATCACTGTCCACCTGTGGCTGTGTGGACGTGCTTGGCCCCGGCCCTATCTCTTGCCCTTCGGTGGACACTGAAGGCATTGCCAGAGAGGAGGGTCCTGGAGACGGAGGCCTTGCCAACTCCTCCCCTTCACTCTCGGAGTCCTCTCCTGCCAATGACACAGGCTCAGGTAACGGAGCCACAACAACTGCTTCACAGTGCTTTCGGGCCCTCTCTAAGTGGTTTACAGAGTCAGCCTCTTCTCCCCAACAATCTGGGTCCTCATTTTACCCACCTCGGAAGGACGGAAGGCTGAGTCAACCTTGAGCCTGGTGAGATTTGAACTGCCAAATTGCAGTCAGCCGGCAGTCAGCAGAAGTAGCCTGCAATACTGCACTCTAACCACTGCGCCACTGTGGCTCAGTAATGTTCGGAAGAGTTAGCGGTAAAAGGAAACCAGTCTGCCAAAGAACATGGTAGCTGTACACCATCAAAACTGACACTAGCCAGAGCATAGAACAACTCAAAGAAGTAGTGTAAGGTTGTGAGAGATGGAGAGACCTGTCCAAGGATGGGCTTCAAAAAATTTAGCAAGGGGTTTTATGCCTGGTTGCTGGGTGGGCGTGGCCATGGTGGGCATGGCCTAGTCGGCCTCCTGCACCATGGCGGGGGTGGGGATGTTTTTGCCCTCCTTGGGCTCCAGTGCTGACAGAGGCCTTCCTTGAGCCTCCAGGAGGCTCCTAGTGTTGACAGAGGCCTTCCTTGAGCATGCAGGAGGGCGAAAACAGCCTCCCCAGGTCCACAGGCCCATTTCCGGCATTCCCAAACTTCCGGTAGGCCCATTTTTCACCCTCCCCGAGCCTCCACGCTCACCCTGCACTTACCTGCATCCAAAATGGGCCGCGTGGGGACTCCTGAGAGGGGCGGGGTGGGGTGGGCAGGGCAGCTAGGAGTGGGATTTGGGGGTTCTCCAAACTGCACAGAATCTTAGCTAGAAGTTCTCCCAAACCAATGAGAACCCCCAGCAGCCCCCACCCCTGGACCTGTCCCATACAATCTGCAAGAGTCAGATTGAATGGATATCATCATGAATGTTGAATGATGACATATCTTGTTTTTTTATTTATTTATTTATTTAACTGTACACTACCATATTTATGGTAGTAGGGCCAGGTTATCTTCGAGACCGCCTTCTACCGCATAGCTCCCAGCGACCGGTAAGATCCCACAGAGATGGTCTCCTCAGGGTCCCGTCAGCTAAACAATGCCGGCTGGCGGGTCCGCAGGGGAGGGCCTTCTCTGTGGCTGCCCCGGCTCTCTGGAACCAGTTACCTCCTGAGATCCGGACCATCCCCACACTATTGGCCTTCCGAAAAGCGGTGAAGACCTGGCTTTTCCGGCGGGCCTGGGGCCGTTGATCTCGCTGTTGCGATCTGGCGAGATCCGGCCATGAATGGTGTGAATGGGTTTTAATTGTTTTTAATGTTTTAATTTTTAATGGTTTTATATGTGGTTTTTAAATGCATTGTAAGCTACCTTGAGTCTTCGGAGAAAAGCAGCATACAAGTCAGGGGTGGGTTCTAAATTTTTTTACTACCGGTTCTGTGGGCGTGGCTTATTTTGTGGGTGTGGCTTGGAGGTCATGTGACTAGGTGGGTGTGGCTAGCTGGTCAGAGTCATTTCTGGAAGGTCCTCACACTTACGACCAGTCCTCGCACCTACGACCCGACTCATTTGTTTGCTTTTAACACTGATCAGCTGTAGGATGGCCCTTTGAAGCCCCACGGCAAGAGTTTAAACAGGTTTTTTCTCTCTAGTCATCAGCTGGGACTCAGGAGGCAGCAATAGATTGGGGGTGGGACCAAATAAAAGGTAAGAATAACGCGGGTGGGTGGGGGGGGGAGGACGGGGAGAGAACCGGTTCGGTGACATCGTATCGTCACTGCTACCGGCTCGGCTGAACCGGACCGAACCGGGAAGAACCCACCACTGATACAAGTTGAACAAATAAATAAATATTTGGGCTGCAAAAATCCAAATCTCCACTAGGTGGCCGGGAACTTTTCCTTTCTGGCATTTCTTGGCTTCCCATCATCCAGATATGGTAACACCTACCCCCCGCCCCCAAAAATCGAAGAACGGTATTTAGTTCTCTCAAAAAAGCAGAGTCCAGGAAATATTTCTATGACACAGAGTTTCTGAGTCACCAACTGTCCTTAAAATAAATCCTGATTCCTTTTAAGTCAGTTTATGCCTTTGGCACCCATGTAAAGCAAATCAGAGACCCCAGGAGTAGCTGTCTCCTGCCTTCTCATTCCCAACTAAAACACGGCTACCACAGTTTATGCAAAAAAAAAAAGGGTGGGGGGCGGAAAGGAGGCTAGGAAAACGACAGAGAAGTTAAAATGAGCCGCAGCACAATTTTCTGCAACTGAAGCATCCGTCTGTTGACAGAATGGGGCCGCACTTCCTCTGCTTGGAATTTTTAAATAATACCTCGGGGGAGTTGCTGGCAAAGTTTGGCCAAAATATAATTAGTTTGCACAGCTACTAAAGCCCAATAAATGGTTTTCATTTGTATTTGTATCCTCTGAAACTCAAGACGCACAGACGGATTCTGGCATTTCGGTCACTGGACGGAACGGGGCGAGTCAAACAGAATCGCAGAGTTTCCCTGTATTTACCGAAGAAATTAGATTATTGTCCTAAGGATGAGCGGGGAAGAAAGAAAGAAAAAGACTATCACAATCTGGAAAGGCCAGATTCTCCCCAATTCTCCCCCCACCTTTTTTTTCAAAATAGACACACGTGCGTCTAAAATGCATCCAGGTTTTCTTTCATGCCAGGAACGATCACACTGCTAATTTTAATAAAAACTTGTCCTTAGAGATGAAATTAGCATCTCAAGCACCGTATATCAAGCAAAGAACGCCAACGAAGGTTACCTAGGGAGGAAGGGATGGGTTTTTTTTTTGTGGTTTGTTTGTTTTTTTGGCCCGGCACAGGTGTTTCTTTAATTGTCTTTGTTAGATGAATAAATATCTAAAAAAAAAAATGTGCCAAGGTAAAGCAGCATTTTGTCGGTTAGGCCTAGAAAGATAATGTGAAAATAAAAAGAGGAACGAACTTACTTACTTACTTACTTACTTACTTACTTACTTACTTACTTACTTATTTATTTATTGGTTCAATTTATATGCCGCCCTTTTCCAGAGATTCAGGGCAGCGTACAATGCATTAAGCAATAGCCTTCATACTTTTATATATACCTGCTTAGTAGGGCTTTTGCCTCCCCCAAGCTGTGTTCTTTTTTTTATACAAAGTCAGTTTATTGCCCCCACAATCCGGGTCCTCATTTTACCTACCTCGGAAGGATGGAAGGCTGAGTCAACCTTGAGCCTGGTGAGATTTGAACTTGCAGTAATTGCTGGCAGCTGGTGTTACTTAACAGTCAATTAAGTACTTTAACAGCAGTACTTTAGTCTGCTGCGCCACCAAGGCTCTTGGTGTCTTACTTCTTACGTCAGAGGTGTTCTGATCTGAATTATCTAAGCCAGTGATGGCTAATCTTCTCCAGATTGAGTGCCCAAAGCGCCGAACCCCAAAATGCTATGTGTGTGTGCCCCCCTGCTCATGTGCCTTGGCCCCGCACATGTGCATGCACCCCTCCGCATATCCCATGCCCCCCTGTGCATGCTCCCCTGCATGTGGCCCGTGCATGCACACACGATCCCTCTGCATGCATCCTGCCTCCCCCGTGAATGTGCGGCAGAGACCCGACGACCAGCTGGCTGGCAGGAGGCGCGTGCACATGCGCGGCGGAGCTGAACTGGGGCGACGGCTCGCGTGCCCACAGAGAGGTGCCATAGGTTCACCATCACGGATCTAAGCCCTGTAGGTATTTAAATAGGGGTGACATGATAGCAGTGTTCCGATATCTCAGGGGTTGCCACAAAGAGGGAGTCAAAACTATTCTCCAAAGCACCTGTGTGCAGGACAAGAAGCAATGGGTGGAAACTAATCTAGGAGAGAAGTTGTGAGTGCTCCAACACTGGAAGTTTTTAAGAAGAGATTGGGCAACCATTTGTCTGAAACAATATAGGGTATATAAATGATATATATACTCCCTGATATATATATAGGGAGTTGGACTAGAAGACCTCCAAGGACCCTTCCAACTCTGTTATTCTGTTATTCCGTTCCGTTCATAAATTTATTGCCCGATTAAAATGCCTGGCATAGAATGTAGGAAAAAAAACTCAGGTTTGTCCACCTGTTTTGTTATTCCTGTATCGTGTGCTAAATTAAATAGTCCATGTTCAGATCAGCAGGATCTGTTCTCCCATGCAGCCTTCCAGCCAGATTATATTCCCATCATAATGACTCCCTATTTCTGTTCCTGCGTAGTCTCCAGCAGCACAGTTTCCTCACTAATTATGCTCACCAAAGAGTAACAAATCTATCTGGAGATGTACTTTTGAGACATTCTTAGTTCATTTTCTAAGTTGGGCATTCTTTGAAATGCATTCCCCTCTGTTATTTTTGCTGAGAAGATTCAACAATTTAAAAAAATGATGTTTGCACTAGGGGAAAATGTGCATTAATGAACAGTGGTTAAAATCAGTGGTGGGTTGCCCCTGCCTTTTTTTTTTTTTTAATTTGATTTATATGCCGCCCTTCTCTGGAGACTCAGGGCGGCTTACAATGCGCTAAGCAATAGCCTTCATCCTTTTGTATATTTATACAAAGTCAGCTTATTGCCCCCACAAACTGGGTCCTCAATTTACCTACCTTAGAAAGGATGGAAGGCTGAGTCAACCTTGAGCCTGGCGAGATTTGAACCTGCAGTAATTGCAGGCAGCTGGTCTTAATAACAGGGTGCTTTAGACCACTGTACTACCAAGGTTCTACAGAACTACCAGTTCTATAGAACCGGTAGTAAAACTGGTGAGAGGCTCCGCCTATCCACCCCGACATCATCAAAACAAAAATTACTTATTTGGTGTTATATAAATGGTATGGTTTAATAGATAGAATTTAAGATAACTGGGAAATTGCATTAAATAGCATTATTTGAATTAAGAACTATGTTTAAATGTTAAATTGCTATATTTTTAAAATTGAAGATAAGATTTAAATTTGATAAAGTAATAACGGAATAAAGATTTAATGAGCATAATGAAATTATATATATATATATATATATATATATATATATATATATATATATATATACACATACACATACACATACACATACACATACACATACACACATACATACATACATACATACATACATACATACATACATACATATATATATATATATATATATATATATATATATATATATGAACCGTATTGTTAATAATGAGGATTTAGGGTAAGAATTGTGAAACGTACTATGAGTTATTAATTGAATTAAGAAGCAAGGTGGATTAATAGAAGGGTAATTGTTTTGATTAAGTAAATATGTGTCAATTTTTTAAAAGATGGTATTAGTTGAATATATGATCTAAGATTAAGAAACAAGTGTTATGGCAAAATAGAATAGATAAAATTTTGTTAAATGTGATAAAAAATTGAACAAAGTGATGACCAGATCAATATACAAATTCCAAATTTGTATATTTGGAAAAAAATTAAAAAAACTTTTTGCAAAAAAAAAAAAAACCCACTTTTGCACATGCCCAGAAGAGTGTGCGTGGCCCCACTGCAAATCGGTAGTAAAGGTAAGTAGAACCCACGCCTGGTTAGAATGCGGTATTGCAGGCAAACTCTGCCCACAGCCTGGAGTTCGATCCTGATGGGCTCAAGATAGATTTCAGCTTTCCATCCTTCCCAAACGTGTGCGACCTGTTACACAGATGCAGAACTGAACTTTCAAACAGGTGAAAAACTAGATGTCAGCATTCTGATGCTGCCATAAAAAGGAGGAGACAAGGCTTGACTTTTCACCTATTTATTTTCTCTGTAGATAATATCCCCTAGGAGATGGGATGGGAGGGGGGACATTCCTGCGGGGAGACTGACTTGGAAGATGGCCAATGAGAAGATGAGAATTGGGGAATGGAAAGGGAAGGGTTTGGGGGTCAGAGGGTTAGTATCGGCTACGACGAAGTCGGGGCCAGATCTGTCGTACTCAATAAATGGAATATTTCAGCAAAGATTAATTGTTTGGGAATGCAATTTATTTGAGATGACATCGAAACCTGACACTAGAGCCCGTTCTGAAGATGGGAATCTGGAGATTCCAGACTGAGCTTACATACACAGAGAAATTGACATAAACTAAGCATTTAGGGAAGTTGACTGCACCTAGGTTTCTAAGGGTTTTTTTTGGGGGGGGGAGGGGGAAGGTATCCTTATCTTGCAATAATACCAGACAGCACAATTTAGAACTCCAAGATGTGGCAGCCATCATAAATATATGTACAAGTCAGTGGTCGAAAACCTGAATTTTGATAACAAGGTCAGTGGGGTGCTGTGTGAGTCATAAGTCTGACGATCGTTTGTAAGTTGCTTTTTCAGTGCTACTGTAACTCTGACCAATTGGTAAATGAACTGTTGTAACTCGAGGACTACTTACAGCAGATGAGAGCGTTATGCCAATTTTCACTTCTGCTTCAATGAGATTTGAATCAAATCCCATCCTCTTCCGAAGGTTCTAGAGGCCTACCTATATGAATGCAATTGACATGCACTGGACCAAGTACATTAACATAGGCTTAGGGGTATGTGTTGCAAGAATGAGGGGTGGGAGTATTAATAAGAGCCTCGGTGGCGCACTGGTTAGAGTGCAGTACTGCAGACTACTTCTGCTGACTGCCGGCTGCCTGCAATTTGGCAGTTCAAATCTCACCAGGCTCAAGGTTGACTCAGCCTTCCATCCTTCCGAGGTCGGTAAAATGAGGACCCAGATTATTGGGGGCAAATATGCTGACTCTGCAAACTGCTTAGAGAAGGCTGTAAAGCAGTGTGAAGCGGTATATAAGTCTAAGTGCTATTGCTATCTTCCTTCCTTCCTTCCTTCCTTCCTTCCTTCCTTCCTTCCTTCCTTATAAACACCAGCCCATTTTTTAAAAAAGTCTCTGCATTTCAGAAAACAAGTTTACAGTGACAACCGGGGGAGATATCCTTGAAACTATGAGTCGAGAGTCTGTGCAAAGCAAAAACAATTCAGTTTTGGGCAACAGGAGATGCTTTGGCACTTTGAGTAAAGCATCAGAGAAGAGGTGTTTCACCCCCGAAAGTGTTGAGGCTGAGCAAATCCATCTCAACTCATTGCTTGGCTTTGAGGCAAGCTGTTTCTCAGCACAAAGGAACGAAGTCGTGTGACTACGGCTCCAATCGGCGAGGGAAGGCGGGGGATGCCCCATTGTCGAACTGCTTTCCCACAGAATTGTTCCCTTGAAGCTTTGCACAATCTGACCAAATGCATTCAGAGCGAGTTTTTTTTTTTTTTTTGTTCACCGTTAAGAGAGCGGCAACGAAAAATAAAATGAAATTAATCTTCTCTCTATTGCTCACTTGCCTTGATGTTGAGAAGGCTTCTCTGTATCCACTGAGCTTTTTTGGGTTTTTTTGGTTTCTCCCTTGATTTTAAACATCCCCCTATTAATTGTCTCCTTGCAATTTATCTTGATTCTTCTTTGGGCTTGACGGGACAAATTCAGGCCTGTATCAAGCAGAATGATGCTAACTGTTTAATGGGTTAATAATGCTATGCATACTTTATTGCGGTCATAGACCAAAGGACCAAAACATCCAAGGTACATAGCTGGCACACGACCAGACTGAAGTGTAAAACGACAACAAGATCAGTGGTAGAAAAACCACTCCGTCAAGCTCAAAGTTCATGTGTTACAAAATTTTTAGCTCCAATCTATATGGACTATGGTCGATTAATAATTATACATAGGTAGAAAATACTATATTGCAGTTTGCATAAAATCCACACATCGGCACTTTATACAACCACCAGCTAGCTCAACCGCTGACGATCAGTGAGGCTGACCTCAGTCAATGGGTCCAGCCCGTCCCTTCCCCCGACACTTACATACCAATACTGCAGCAAAAAATTTTGAGGGGTAATAATATGTTTGTCGGTGACTTGGTTAAATCTTCTCCTGAGGCTGTTTATCACAAATGAAGGCAAATATGCATGTCCTAGGACAGTGATGGCTAACCTTTTTGCCACTGCGTGCCAGGAGGGGGGGTTCTGCGCGCACATGCCCACGCCCAGAATTCTATGCGCCCTGTCCCTGTGCATGCGCACGGGACTCCCCCTCTCCCCTGCTCCTGGCATGCGATGGCCCGGTAGGCCCATTTTTCTTTCTCACCTGGCTCCAGGGCCTCTCTAGGAGTCTGGAGAGGGTGAAAACGGCCATACACCCCCCCCGGAGGTCCTCCAGAGGGCGAAAATGGCCCATTTAACAACTTCCGGTCAAACAGGGCGTTTTTGGCCTCCGATGTCACACAATTTTGGTGTGGTACCAATCCGGACTTTTCGTCGGGCCCTGAAAACACTTTTTTTTTCACCTAGCCGGGCTGGCTTGATCCCATCCCTTCGATTTTAATTTGTAATTGGTTTTAACCCGGGTTGTTTTAAATGGATAGCCAAAATTTATTTAATGTTTTTTAAATTGCTTTTAAATTTTATATGTTATGTTTTACCATGGCTGTTCACCGCCCTGAGTCCTGTTGGAGAAGGGCGGTATACGAATTAAATAAAATAAATAATAAATAAATAATAATAATTACAGAGTAGATGGAAGAAGGCCGACTCCACCGGTATGGACATGTCCTGAGAGCAACATCTTCCACCATGCCAAGACTGCCTACCAACTAGAAGTCAATGGCCGGCGACCTCGCAGGCATCCAAAACAGGGATGGCAAGATACCGTCAACAAAAATATGCAAGCCATGGACCTGCGCTCTGGAGACACAGCTGACCACGCAAAGTGGCATTTCATGATCCAAAAAGCAGATCCTGCACTTATGGCAATATACTAGGAAGAAGGAGAAGATGCTAGGCAGAACAAGCTGATTTTGGGAATGGAGAGCCCGGTTTGGTCATCTTGCAATGGCCCAACTGGACTGAAGTAATATATTTAGATGAAGTGGGGTCATTTTCTGTAGCCCTAGCTCCTTGCTTTGTGCAGAAAAAAAAAACTGTAACTAAGTTATGTGTGTCCACTTAGGCTGTGCCCTTCATATGCCTGCACTTCAAAATTTGATAACACATGTTTTATAAAAGGAAAAGAGAAACTAAGTACAAATAAAAACCCTTGATATTGTTTATAAGCTTTTAGCCCGAGTGGAAGCCTTATAAACTGTATAACCAGGGGCTCAAAAGTCTTATATCAAAAATGTGTTTCAAAAGCTATGGCAGATAGCCAGGTTAAACATAATATAGTGGTATGAACTGCTGGCAAGTTAATGCTGGCTGTAATATAGTTTACCTCATCAAACAATGGTCACCAAGATCCCATCTACTCTGAAACAATTGGTCTCCAAAGTCTACTACTCTTCTTCCATTTTCTTGGGCGGTAATAAACAGATCATATCAAGCAATAATGATAATGGAATTACAGTTCAGAGCTAATACTGTAATCATTTCAAGAACAAACAAGAAATCTGTTGATTTGTCAACAGGATTTAAGCCTGGTGGAAAGCTACCCATGATAGCTTGTTGGCTTCTAGAAGAAGGATTCATCTTATTTGCCAAGAAAATTAATCAATTTAATGAAAAGAAGGACCAGGGGTGACATGATAGCGGTGTTCCAGTATCTCAGGGGTTGCCACAAGGAAGAGGGAGTCAAGCTATTCTCCAAAACACCTGAAGGCAGGACAAGAAGCAATGGGTGGAAACTAATCAAGGAGAGAAGCAATTTAAAACTAAGGAGAAATTTCCTGACAGTGAGGACAATGAATCAGTGGAACAACTTGCCCTCAGAAATTTTGAATGCTCCAACATTGGAAGTTTTTAAGAAGATGTTGGATAACCATTTGTCTGAAGTGGTGTAGGGTTTCCTGCCTGGGCAGGGGGTTGGACTAGAAGACCTCCAAGATCCCTTCCAACTCTGTTCTTCTCTTCTGTTATTATATGCTACTTTATGTCAGGAAATGTACAAAACTGGACAAGGCAGCATTCTGATTTCTGCTCACCTGAGACTTGTCTGGACTAGGAGATCATTTTACATAAAAGAATCAGGATGAGATGAAGAAGGAAAGTGATCTTCAATGAAACACCTAATGGCGAGTGTAGCGTAGACATATATTTAGATCTATGCTGGTTTACGACCCTAATGAGGATTTGATTAGATGTATTTAGATTGATATATTCACCTAGTAAATGTTTATGAGCATTAGCGCTTGTGAAAATAGGTCAACAAGATTAGGCCTATTGCTTGCTCAGACACGACACTCGGCTGATAATGCTTTTTGATTTAAGCCATTCCTAGTTTATTACATTAACTAAGTTGCAAATATGTCTACACCAGTGCAAACATGACAGTAGATTGCACGGAAAGAGAAAGCTTTGCGAAAACTACGAATTAGCTAGATCTGGACTTTCTTAAACAGTGCAGTCCATTATTTTATATGAAGTGAAGAGTTGTAAAGCCACTAACTCATAAATGAAACCGTTCTCCTTAAAAAGCATTTAACAGGCTCCGAGATTGTCTTAATTGTTTAAGACTTTCTGCCAGTTCCTTGTGCTGGGCCAATTTAGACTAGGAGCTGAAAGAGTTGGAGGTTCACGAGTTCAGGCTTAGCAACTCTTACCAGTTCCGTCTCTGCAGCGTGCGACCCTTTGGGGTGACCGCCATTGTTAAGAGACAGAAAAAAAAAATGTCACTCAAAGCCAGTTGTTATAAAATAACTCCGCAGTTTTCTCAGAGCAAGCGCTGCTCAGTGGAATGTGGACGGAGATGAACCTGGGAGTTTTCCGCAGAGAGGAAATTCTATAGATGCCTCCTACACTTGTTCTATTTCTTGACCTTCCGTGTGTCAATCTACTGATGCCTGCCGGTGGGAAAAAAAATTGTCTCTGGTTCTGCCATTTGAGTGAAGACAGCCCCTCCCAGGATTCTGACACTAATAATATTATCTGCCAAGCTCCCAGCTTCTGGATTGAATCTGTCCCAGCAGGTGCCAATGTTGACCTTCCAGAGACTCTCCATGCTTCCCCACATCCGATGTCTTGATATTTGCTAGCTCGGGACGAACACATCCTGTCAATTAGGGCTTCTCAGGCCCACGCTAATGAAGGCAAGCTGCTTTTCCATCAAGTGACAATTGAAAAAGTAGGCAGAAAAACCGAGGAGTCCAGAAAGACGTTTTCAATCATTTGCACGTTGGAGAAATGAAAAGGTAGACATCTTTGTCTGGCTGGAAATTAATGTTTGCCTAGCATTAATGATTTTCTGCAAGCTGTAGTCAAGAATACCACGTTCTACAGTATGACAGTTCAAGGAAGAAGAGAACTGAGAAATAATGTCAGGAACAAATATCTTATTTTAGTTTTGTCCGTTCAAGTCAATCTTCACTTCAGCCAAAAACAACTCGGATGAGTCCTTGCAATTTTTGTGGCAAGGTTGTTGTTGTTGTTGTTGTTTTTTAAGTGGTTTGCCAATGCCATGATCTGCTTCCTAGGGCTGAGAGAGAAGCTCAAGGTCACAAGGTCTATGTGCCTAAGGGGGGGGGACTAGAATTCACAGTCTCCTGGTGATTGGCCAAAAGTCACAAGGCCAGCTTTCATGCCTAATGTTGTGGTCCACCAGCAGCTTGAGGACCTGGCAGTGGAGTCGGACAGTGAGGAGGCTGGGGAGGACAATGGGCCAGTCTTGGAGACAGGGGAAGGCCTGGATGAGGGCTCTGCATCGGAGACAGAGATGGGGCCAGGGCCATCTGGGAGTGATGCGCAGACTCCGGAGACTCCAGAGGCGGAGAGCAGAGAGGCAGAGGAACAGGAGGAGCCTGTTCCTAGTGCACGCATGAAAAGAGCTGCCAGAAGGCAAGAGCAGCTGAAGCAAAAAGGACGACTCGGGAGTAAGGCCAGAAGATGATTGATCATTCCCATAAGGCTTAAAAGAGCAGCAATGAGCCGTTGGGTTCTTTGTAGAAAAGCAACGTTGATTCCAGTGCTTCTTGTCAGCGTCTCTTGAACTTTGTGGGGGTTTTGCCAAGAAAAGCCTTTGGCAGGTTGCCAAAGACATCAAAGGTTGGTGATAAGGCCGACGGACAGGTTATGAAGAATTTGTTTTGGACTAAGCTGAGAATGAATTAATTCTCAGCTGTTTTAATAAAATAAGTTTGTTCAGGACTGAATTGTGTTTGGTAATCACTACTTGGGCCTCGGTCACAACACCTAAGGCAGGACTAAAACTCACCGTGTCCTGGTGATTGGTCCAAGGTCACCCAGCAGACTTTCCTGCCTAAGGTAGAACTAGAACTCACAGTCTCCTGATGATTGTTCTAAAGTCACCAGGCCAGGCCATCATTCTGAAGGTGGAACTAGAACTCACCGTCTCCTAGTTTCTGATGATGCCTTCACGTCTATACCAAACTGCCTCTCGGTACTATTTTAGTGTCACTTTTTATCAGTTTCATTTCTCCCCAGGGATCTAAAACTGCAGCCCAACACATAATCAAAGTGATCAAAGACAAATACTAGAGAGGCAAAATAATTTACTTTGCATAATAGGTCATTAACCTAGAAAACTGGTTGCAATATGCCACTATGTTAATTACTGAATAAAGCTTACTAAAACCCAACAAATAATCACTTAGGCATTCCAAGGGATTAGAGATATCAACTTGAGGCAATGTGGGACTGAAGAGAAAAGAGACAATTTAATTCTTTCGGCTCGATCTATTTGTGTACCCCAGGGTCTGCACTCCCATCTTTTTCTCTTTTAGTGATACACAACGTGGGATGAGATCAGGGATAACCGTAGATCTCATCCCGGGTGTCAAACTCGATTTCATTGAGGGCTTCATCAGGGTTGTGTTTGACCTCGGGGGGCTGGGGTGGGCATGGCCAGGGTGGGCATAGCCAGCTCGATGTCACTCATGTCGGGGGCACCACTTCTCCAGCGAAAACAGTCCTCCGAGCTCCCTTTTTGGCTGCCACGGCCTCCTGCAACCCTCTGCCAGCAAAAACGGAGCTCGCGAGGGCTGTGCGTGGCCCTCCCGAGCTCTGTTTTTGCTGGCAGAGTCACCACGGGCTGGTCCTTCACTGTTTCCAGGGCAGCTACGTCGGCCAGATCTAAGCACCCCGTGGGCCAGATCCGACCCCCCCCAGCCTTGAGTTTGACACCCCTGCTGTAGAGTATAGGGTTTTTTTTTAAGATCAAGATGGTAGCCAATCAATTTTATGCATATTGACTACTTTTTTTTTAGCCACAACCAGAAGAGTCCTCTGGATAGAATGATAGAATAACAGAGTTAGAAGGGACCTTGGAGGTCTTCTAGTCCAACCCCCTGCTTAGGCAGGAAACCCTACACCACTTCAGACAAATGGTTATCCAAAATCTTTTTAAAAACTTCCAGTGTTGGAGCATTCACAACTTCTGACGCTGGCCAAATTAAACTGTATCTTCTAATATTGCTCCAAAAGCTTATTTTCTTCAAGCCAAGTCTTCATGCAACTTATGCTTTGGACTCCGTTCAAGACCAGTTCTGACTTATTCTATCTCTTGCTCATTGAAAAAAAAAAACTTTTGTGGTCCTCTTAAGTGTAAAGGGATGTGGTGGCTCAGTGGCTAAGACTGAGCTTGTCGATCGAAAGGTCGGCAGTTCAGTGGTTCGAATCCCTAGTGCTGCATAACGGGGTGAGCTCCCGTTACTTGTCCCAGCTTCTGCCAACCTAGCATTTCGAAAGCAGATAAAAAGTGCAAGTAGAAAATAGGGGCCACCTTTGGTGGGAAGGTAACAGCTTCCGTGCGCCTTTGGCATTTAGTCATGATGGCCACATGACCACGGAGACGTCTTTGGACAGTGCTGGCTCTTCGGCTTTGAAACGGAGATGAGCACCGCCCCCTAAAGCCGGGAACGACTAGCACATATGTGCGAGGGGAACATTTATCTTTTAATATGCAATATCCTTTGCAACAAAAACTGTACTACTCTTTCAAGCAGCAATATTATTCTAATTATTTAGAATTATTTAGGATTTAGACTGGAAACCTGCCTTAAATGAAAACATTTATAAAAACACACTAGTTGTTGAAGCATTCTGAAATTTTGGTTATAACCTGCTACAGGCACACCGCTGCAGTGAAAACTTCATTTAGTAGAAATTTATCATGCTGGCACTAAGTAGAAGAATTCATAGTGGAATCCAGATGCTGCAAACATTTGGTTCTCCAATTCCAATGCACAAGCTATTCCTTCACCCTTTTGACAAATAGCTCAATCACATAACAGGTTTAATGGTATTATGGGAAGATTGGATTTACCGGGTAATACGAAATTTAGAAACCATGCAAATTAAAATATATGTTCTCTTAGGGATGGATAGTAGCGTATGCTATTTCTAGTTTGTCTCAGTTTCATGTGTGTTCAGTCATACATTAATTCCATTTGCTGTTTTTTTTTAAACATACACACATATATATAATTTATATTTTGCTGATAAAGAAATAAAGGGAGACTAGTATAGATCTATTTCAAGCTATTTAGTTCTCATCAGCTAGCCATACCCTTACTTGGATTCGAACTTGGGCTGCCTGCATGTTAGGCAGTTGTATTAACTTCTGAGCCACAAGTTCTCCCCCCTTCATCAGCTTGAGCCAGGGGAGAGATTAAGTGTTTTTCTATCGAGACACCTGGTCTACCCCAGCATGTGGGAGGGGAGGGAGCATACTGCTCTTTATATATATATATATAAAGTTTATATATATATAAAATGTTTTTCTATCGAGACACCTGGTCTACCCCAGCATGTGGGAGGGAGCATACTGTTTCCCTTTCGCCTTTCAGCTCCAATCCAGGAGCCCTCAAGCAGTCGCATTCACGACAAATCATTTTATACCAAATTTATATTCCACTGATAAAGAAATAAAGGGAGACTAGTATAGATCTATTTCAAGCAGGTATGGCTAGCTGATGAGAGCTAAATAGCTTGAAATAGAGCTATACTAGTCTCCCTTTATTTTTTTATCAGCAAAATATAAATTATATTTATTTATATATGAGGTTTTCGCGGGTGTTTGTATGTAGGTCTTTGGTTATTTGGGTTTTCTCCCGCGTAAAATTGGAAGTGTTTTGGCGATGTTTCGACGAAGTCTCATTCGTCATCTTCAGGCTGGTGTTTTCGGCTTCGTGCTTCTAGGAGCAATGAAGCACGAAGCTGAAAACACCAGCCTGAAGATGACGAATGAGACTTTGTCGAAATGTCGCCAAGACACTAGCATCTTTTCTGTTAGGAATTTTTGTCGTGAATTTCTCCTTAGCTATACATTGTATGTGCTACGTGTATACGTATTTTCCTTATAATTCTGAATCAAGAAACACTATATCTTACAAACTTCGGAGACATATATAATGAAAAGATAACTGTATGCCTAGATATGCCGTATGCCAAGTACAATTTCAGACCATAAAACTCTCTAACAATCTGAGATTTAATGGTGATTTTTGTCGGTTTGTTAAACATTTAGTTTAGCGTAAAATCTTCAGGTTTTATTACAGGTCACATTAAGGTTTCGGTGATAACCCTGAGTTGGGAGAATACGCGTTGATGATTTAAGTTATTGCTTACAAAAGAACTGCAATCCCCCCAGATCCCAAAGAAACATAGTTCTTTATCCTGTTTCTTCCTTTTATGTGTAAAAAAAATTAATAATAGTACAATCACTGAACCAAATGTTACTATACCAGTGATGGCTAACCTTTTTTCCATTGCGTGCCAGGAGCAGGGGGGAGGGGTTGTGTGTGCGCATTCCCACACCTATAATTTTATGTGCCCTGCCCCCGTGCATGCGTGTGCAACCCCCCCATGCTCCCCCCGCTCCTGGCATGTGATGGCACGGTAGGCCCGTTTTTTGCTCTCCCAGCTTCCAGAGCCTTTCTAGGAGTCTGGGGAGGGCGAAAACAGCCTTCCCCACCCCTCAGAGGCCCTCTGGAGGCCATAAATGGCCCGTTTTCCAACTTTCAGTGGGACTGGAAGTTGGTAAATGGGCCATTTTTGGCCTCTGGAGGACTTCCAGGGGGGTGGGGAAGGACATTTTTGCTCTCCCCAGACTCCTGGAGAGGCTCTGGAGGTGGGGACAGCAAAAAACAGGCCTTCTGGTCCCACTGGAAGTTGGCAAATGGGCTGTTTCTGGTCTCTGGAGGGTCTCTGTTGGGGGGGAGGCTGTTTTCACCCTCCCCAGACTCCTAGAATGGCTCTGGAGGCTGGGGAGAGAGAAAAACGGGCCTTCCCCACCACCACCCCGAGGTCCTCCGGAGGCAGGAAACAGCCTGTTTTCCTACTTCTAGTGGGCCCAAAAGGCCTGAAATTCAGCTAGCAGGTACGTGCATGTACACAGGTGCTGAGCTCGCGTGCCCACTGATATGGTTATGCGTACCACCTGTGCCACGCATGTCATAGGTTCGCCATCATGGTACTATACCATTTTTCAATTGAAAATTATATAAGTATTTCTCTTGCTAAGAGATTAACAATTTAGCGGCCTAAAGCAAAAAAAAAAAAAAAAAAATGAAACAAGACTATTACAGATTGCACAGAACATTCTCTCCATCTAAAATAAAGGTAATAACCCAATTTTTAGTGAATTCATTAGTTGTATTCTTTCGTTTAATTCTTTAGTTATAGCATTCAGTTTGTCAAAAGCATTTTTTTTTAAAAAAATGATGTTTTCCAGATGTCTCCATTTTTTGGGGGGGCGGGAGGGATAATTATGAGATAACTGCAACTCTACTAGTGGTTAAAATTTCATCAATGGAAAAACTTCAAATAAAAGTCCTGCGAAGAAGCTGTAAGAAATCTCCCCCATTGTCACAATGCCAGGTGTCATCGCTCATCTATTTACAACAATGATTCACTTATCCAATGCTTTGCTTTAAAGACCATAGAAAAAGGCCTTAATACGTAAACAATACTACGTAATTATGTAAAAGTAAATTACAAGGGGTCAGAGTTGGCTTGCTGTCAGGATTCCGACTGATGCCCTAATTAAATCATGAGCCTCAAGCCAAGCTTCAAAAGAAATCCAGTTATTTATTAGGAGCTTCATGTCGGCACATTCCAAGTGAAGCCAGCTCTGACCCCACATAATTTACACCCCAATCATGACCCTGTTTCCCCCTTCCCCCAGGGTGTATCATTAATCACATTTGGCAATGGAGCAATTTCATGGATTATAGAGATAACTCCCCTCCGGCCGCTGTGGGTAACCCTGGGAGACAGCCTTGAGAAAGATATGTCTGGAATGCGCCCTCTCTTTTTGGCTGCCGTGCTGCTTCGTCACTTTCCCATCCCCCTTGGCAATGGCAACTCAAGAGCAGGCCAGGGATGCTTTGCGAGATGACAATGGAACTGTACGGCAGAAAGCTGAAGCAAACAGTTTTGCAGAGAACTAGAAAATGTGATAGCAGAAACGCAGGAGAAGTGAAATATTTGTGAGAACGGAGACACAATTATTGATGAATTTTCTAAGATTCATCTTTTGTTATGTAAACACTTTTGGAAGGAAAATCCTATCAGTTTGAAATCTTTTGGACAGGATGGAAGAAAAAGATCCTCAGGTCAATCATTATTTGAGGGTGACTGTGTTCCCATCTCAGAACACCTAAGCTCCACATGAATTCAGGCCAAAGCTACTCAAGAAAATTACCTAACTCTGCAGGTAAAAATCTGATTAGCTTGCTCCTCTCCTCTTGGTTGCTTCAGTGTTTCCATAGCAGCTAAAACCTACACATAATGGAGACATCTGATTTCAACTCAAGGAAAGCTCTTGGAGAGAAAAGTAAAAAATAAAAACCTGGTTGGATAACAGGGAATAAAACATCCTTGCAGAATGAAAATTATACTAGACTTGAAAGGGAAACCCATCAGCTGAAGCTAAAGCTCACGGATGACAAACGAATCCTGTGCCACCAATTAGGTAGAGCATTGGGTGAAGTTAGATGGGTTGTCAGAATGAGAAAATAAGTACAAGAGGAAGATGTGGCTCAAAATATTCCAGCCTTTTTTTCTGCTTCTTCCAAAAATCTTTCTCTATTTTATCCCGCTCACTCAACCATTGTAACTTAGGCAAAATGTAGTGATCATCTGACTGAAAGCTGCCATTACGATCCATGAAATTTATATACCTGGCTGGCCTTTTTATCTTTCCTTCTTTTTGAGCTCAGTGTTCTGCCCCAGCTACGGACCCCAAAGAACGCAGCACACACAAAGTCCGTTCAAACCTTAGTTTACGGAATAAACCAGTCTTTTACAACAACGGATGTTAATTAATTGCATTAACAGCCGCCAAGAATTCAAAGAATAATAACTGAAAGCTTACTATGGTTGGCAGAATGCCCAGAAGCAATTTGCAGGAAGCTGATAAGATAAGCAAGACAAGACATGAAGGTATGTGAACGAAGTTGTTCCCTGCAAATTGCTTCAGTCGGCGTTCCTCCTTAAATAGGCTAAGGGAGTGGCTAATTAGCCCCAAGCCATACTCTTGAGGAGACCTCCTCCTGAGGAGCCACTCCTGCCTTTTGGCAGCTCTGCACATCCGTGCATTGAGAAGAGGCTCCTCCTCTTCATCTTCTTCACTTAAGGGAGCTTCTGGAGGTTCTGAAGGCCCTGGCTGAATCCCCCGCCTCTGGCACCACATCTTCTCCAGCCTCCTCATTGTCCGACTCGAGTGCCAGCTGCACAGGCTGCTGGCACAGCACCACACCAGCCTCCTCGCTGTCTGAATCAGCTACTAGCTGCACAGGCTGCGTACGGGCCACAACACTCAGAGACACCACAACAACAACAGTAGACTCCTTCCTGGTCTATCCCATTTTAGACTGTATGGTTGGGTAAATGCATCTTGTAACACACACACACACAAATACACCCAACAGCAAACCTTATCAGTGGGAAATAATCTCACCTTCTCAGTGGAGAAAAACTGAGTTCAATCACGTCACATTTTTAAATGTTCAGTGGAATCCAGTTTTCAAATCGAAAATCAATTGATCGGTGAAATCAAATGACCGGAAATCTGGCTTGCCTTGTTGCTATTTTTCCTCATTTTTTTTTTGGACACACTGACACTCTTGTGGAACATAAACATTTGTTGCAAAGAAATTCCTCCACATTATTCAGTTCTGGCTGGACCAAAATACTTTGTTCTCTCATTACATATCAATTGTGTGTAGCAGAAGGGAACAAATATACCGA
The DNA here is from genome assembly GCF_029531705.1 of Pantherophis guttatus. The sequence goes on along the minus strand of NW_026844048.1, from coordinate 17,024,506 downwards.
GACAGCCACAGATGTTCCATTTGCTGATGTTAATTGTCTTATCGTATCTTTTAGCTCAGCTATTATTTTGCATATATATATTTTGCTTGGTGTATATTGGGATCTTAAGGGAGGGGGGCAGGGGTGAAATCAGGGGTGAAATGCTCCCGGTTCAGACCGGATCGCCCGATCTGGTAGCGATGGAGGCGGGTGGTTCAGAGAACCGGTAGCAAAAATCCCTGCCCTGCCCCCCCTCCCATACCCATCTGAGCTGCACAATCATCAGAGGCTTTTTTTCTACTTTTAAAAGCATTTTTTCTACAACCTGTTCGGCCGAAAAAATGCTTTTACAAGTAAAAAAAAAAGCCTCTGATGATCGCGCGGCTCAGCTGGGATCGTCAAAGGCTTTTAAAAGCATTTTTTCTAAACCTCTTCAGAGGTTGTAGAAAAAAATGCTTTTAAAAGCCTCTGACGATCCCAGCTGAGTTGCCTGATTGTCAAAGGCTTTTTTTCTTTTGAATGCCTCTGACGATCCAAGCTGAGTTGCCTGATCGTCGGAGGCTTTTTTTCTTTTAAAAGCCTCTGATGATCCAAGCTGAGTTGCCTGATCGTTAGAGGCATTTAAAAGAAAAAAAAAAGCCTCTGCCGATCAGGCAACTCAGCTGGGATCATCAGAGCCTTTTGAAAGCATTTTTTTACAACCTCTTCACCGAAGAGGTTGTAGAAAAAATGGTTTTAAAAGTAAAAAAAAAAATTGGCCACACCCACCCAGTCACATTACCCCCCAAGCCACACCCACAGAACCGGTAGTAACAAATTTTAGGTTTTACCACTGGGTGAAATCCTCTGAAGTCTGCTACCGGTTCTGTGAGTCTGCTACCGAGTGTGCCCTAGCGCAGCGCTAAAAAAGGAACATTTTGAAGCCTTCCGAGTCTGCAAAAGTAAGTAGAACCGCGAGAGGGTGGGAAAGCCGCTGTGCCACGTGATTTAGATTAGCTAGAAAGCAGGAAAACCAACAATTCTAGCTAATATAAATTGTGCACCCAGCTGATTCGCCCGAACCGGTCCGAACCGGTAGCATTTCACACCTGGTGGGGGGAGGAAGAAAAATAAAGTAGAACCCATAACCTCTGCCTACCTCTGCACTAAGGAATTAATATCCAAAGGCACAATGACTCCTCAGATCAGGAAATATGCTAAAATAAATAAAGCAAATAAGATTGCTGTCAAGAATGGACATCTGGCATTGAGGAATCCTACTATGTAAGGCAGCAACATTCCAACACCAGGATTTTGATGGGGAGGGAATCATTTAAAAGTTTATCTTACCTTTAGGTGAAATATGCCTCCAGTTGATTGTCGGATCTGGCCTTCCTGTAGCTATGCAGGTGAGACTTATGTTGCCACCTTCATTGATGGAGATGTCCGAAGAGATCTCAACAATCTTGGGAGGTACTGCAAGGACAAGGAAAGGAAGAAAGTCAACCCAAGAATTATGGAAGCTACCTTGTTTCCCTGAAAATAAGACTGGGTCTTATATTAATTTTTGCTCCAAAAGACGCATTAGGGCTTATTTTCTAGTTAGGCCTTATTTTGGGGAAAATATGGTACTAAATGCAACCAAAACAAACACATGTCCAGAAACCAGAAACTATTGGAGTAGAATTAAAACATGGCTAGAAGAAATGATTCAACAACATATTGACTTAAAACCGGAGCTGTTCCTATTGGGTATCCTACCAGAGAAAATTAATAAAGAAAATATATATTTGATTATACATGTAATAACTGCAGCGAGGATAGTATTTGCGCATAGATGGAAAGCAGAGAAAATCCCTTCAGAAAGGGAAGTAATTAAGAAAATTTTAGACTGTGCAGAAATGAATAAATTGACTTTGATAATTAAAGAAAGAGAGGATATGGAATATTTATATTGGTGGCGCAGCAGACTAAAGTACTGTTAAGTAACACCAGCTGCCTGCAATTACTCCAAGTTCAATTCTCACTAGGCTCAAGGTTGACTCAGCCTTCCATCCTTTCAAGGTAGGTAAAATGAGGACCCGGATTGTAGGGGCAATAAACTGACTTTGTATAAAAAAGAACACCACTTAGAGGGGGCCGAAAGCCCCCCTATATACAAAAGTACGAAGGCTATTGCTTAACGCATTGTAAGCCACCCTGAGTCTCTGGAGAAGGGCGGCATATAAATCGAACCAATAAATAAATAAACAATAAATAAATATTTTAAGATATGGAGATAATTTTATCATTGGTTAGAGAAGAGATATAGACAAATATATTAATAGTAAAGAAGAGAATGTTATAATAAATGGATTGTGGGGAGAATGTTCTAACAAAAGAATGGAAAATATTACGAAAGGATGAAGATAGGAGGAATAATAATAATAATAATAATAATAATAATAATAATAATAATAATAAAAATAATAATAACCATGACTGTGTTGCTAAGATCATTCACTGGAAATTGTGCCAGAAGTTTGGATTTGAGTACAGCAAAAACCACTGGGAACATCAGGTTGAGAAAGTTTTAGAGAATGAGAAACTCAAGATCTTGTGGGACTTTAGGATTCAGACTGACAGGCACTTGGTCCACAACACACCTGACATAACAATAGTTGAAAAGAAAAAAGTATGGTTCATTGACATTGCAATACCTGGTGATGCACGGATTGAAGATAAGCAGCAAGAAAAAATCACAAAGTACCGGGATTTGCAAATTGAAGTTGAGCGACTGTGGAAAAAGAAGTCATGTGTTGTCCTGATTGTAATTGGAGCCCTTGGAGCAATACCCAAAGGGCTACCCCGCTATTTAGAAATTCTAAATTTGCCAGACTTGAACATTTTGACTCTACAAAAAACCACCTTACTCGGAACAGCTTACATCCTCCGATGATACCTTAACAGTTCTTAGGTCCTTGGTTAGGACTCGAGCTGCTGAGCTATTAACCAGCCTCAAAGGCTGTGAATCTCACTAAAGATTAAATAATAATAATAATAATAATAATAATAATAATAATAATAATAATAAGGCGGCACTGAAGAAACATCCAGATGACACACTGAATGACTGATTATGACTGACAATCTTAACAGGGGCTTATTTTGGAGGTAGGGCTTATATTATGAGCATCCTGAAAAATCATGCTAGGATTTATTTTCTGGTTGGATTTTATTTTGGGGGAAACAGGGTATAATTTTTGAAAATTCTTTGGGAGAGGCCACCATTCAGTAGTGATATACAGAATGTGAGGGTGAAGGAGCCTTGGTAGTACGGTGGACTAAAGCACACTGTTATTAACATCTGCTGCCTGCAATTACTGCAAGTTCAAATCAAACCAGGCTCAAGGTTGACTCAGCCTTCCATCCTTTCTAAGGTAGGTAAAATGAGGACCCGGATTGTGGGGGCAATAAGCTGACTTTGTATAAATATACAAAAGTATGAAGGCTATTGCTTAACGCATTGTAAGCCGCCCTGAGTCTCCGGAGAAGGGCGGCATATAAATTAAAGCAAAAAAAAAAAGTTCATTCTCCGAGCTGGTGAGTTGATTTCCAAACATTTCATTATCAGACTAGGTAAACATCTTCAGCAGAATTTAGGGGATGTCGGTGTTTCTGTTCTTCTGGTTATAAGGGCTTTGTATGGTCAGTAGGTCTTGTGATGGGGAGGTCACCTCAGGTGAGGGTCGTGTGATGGGTCAGGTGTGGGTTGTGTCAAGTGGGGGTCTTGTGATGGGCTTTGTGATGGGACCAACCCACAAGCTTGGAGAACCAACCTCCATCCTTATTCTGCACCCAAACTACAGGTAGTCCTCGACTTACAACAGTTAATTTAGTGACCATTCAAAGTTACAACGGCAATGAACAAAGTGACTTATGACCATTTTTCACACTTACGACCGTTGCAGCATCCCCACAGCCACATGATCAAAATTCAACTGCTCGGTAACTGACTCGTATTTATGACGGTTATGCAGTGTCTCGGGGGTCACGTGAAAAGCTTTTGTGACCTTCAGACAATCAAAGTCAATGGGGAAGCCAGATTCACTTAACAACCACGTTATTAACATAAGAACTGCACTGATTCACTTAACAACGGTGGCAAGAAAAGTCGCAAAATGGGGCAAATTCACTTAACAAATGTTTCACTTAGCAACATGAATTTTGGGCTCAACTCTGGTCATAACGTGAGGACTACCTGTACAGATATTCACTACTATCGCATACAGAATGTGACATTCAAAACCTTAGCTTCCTCAATTTTTGCAGGGGAATTTCTTAATGGAAACTATGGAGAACCACAGTTGGTCAATGATCATCATGTTGGATTAAATTGACCAGTGATTCGACTCAATATAATGGACCATTCACTGTGGTTTTATTGAACCACAATAGAGATTAGTTTCCTGCAGAAGGATAAGCAACAGAAATGGAGATGGCCCTCAAAGCAATTCGGCCAAGCCTTGAAAGTATCATCAACTTTCATCCAAGATATAATAATATTTCTGTTCATAGCTTTACCCATAATTATTTTTGTTGAGAAGAAGAAGAAGGAGGAGGAGGAGGAGGAGGAGGAGGAGGAGGAGGAGGAGGAGGAGGAGGAGAGGAGGAGGAGGAGGAGGAAGTTGAAGAAGAAGAAGAAGGAGGAGGAGGAGGAGGAAGAGGGAAGAGGAAGAAGAAGGAGGAGGAGGAGGAGGAGGAGGAGGAGGAAGAGGAAGTTGAAGAAGAAGAAGAAGAAGAAGAAGAAGAAGAAGAAGAAGAAGAAGAAGAAGAAGAAGAAGAGGCAGCATTTTGCATACTAGCCTTTTAAAATATGTTATATTCTAACTGTTCCCAGACAAAAATAACTCAGAAGGATGAATGGGTGGATAAGCTCCCCGCTTATAAACTCTAGGTAAATGTAAAGGTAAAGGTTCACCTCGCACATACATGCTAGTCGTTCCCGACTCTAGGGGGTGGTGCTCATCTCTGTTTCTAAGCCAAAGAGCCAGCGCTGTCTGATGACAATTCCGTGGTCATGTGGCCGGCATGACTAAATGCCGAAGACGCACGGAGCGCTGTTACCTTCCCACCAAAGGTGGTCCCTATTTTTCTACTTGCATTTTTTACGTGCTCTCGAACTACTAGGTTGGCAGAAGCTGGGGCGAGTAACTGGAGCTCACTCTGTTACGCGGCACTAGGGATTCGAACCGCCGAACTGCTGACCTTTCGATCGACAAGCTCAGCATCCTAGCCATTGAGCCACCGCGTCCCCTTATAAACTCTAAGTATGTTTAATTGGGTAATTGGATCAATTCAATTCAAACCTTCATTGTCAGAGTACAACATGTGTACAATGAGATTGGCTGAGCCTCCCTTCATGCACCCCCCCCAACACAACACAACTCACAGTGAAAGACAAAAAGAAAATCCTTAGCTCTGTGAATCCTGCTGACAAACATTCAGTCCTACTGCACCATTTGAACTTATTTCACGTCAATCGTGCTCTGTTGTTGTAGAGCTATTTTTCATTCAAGAGTCTGACAGCCCACAGATAAAAACTCATTCATGGATCAACTCATTCACAATGGATTGTATACCAATTATATTCTCTCAGATCACACGGTTTGGGAGAATACACCTAGCAGTGTCGATAAAACTCTGCTTATGAGAATATGAGCCAAGGGCAGAAAAAAATCCCATCTATCCCTTCCTGTCCATATGTCCTCGGCATACTATTTCATCAGTCCCATCATACATTTAACATTTTCAAAACCTGGGTTTTCTTTTCCATGACGTTTTAGCATTTATACACCTCTTCCCTCTTAGTCTAAAACCTTAGCAAATTTAAGTTCCCATAGCCATGTCTTGCATACGTCCTGATATTTATTTACCTGACATGGGGACCGTTGGTTGAGAGATGCTCATATATTTGAATCTATAATTAAATTATTAAATAGCAATAGGACTTAGACTTATATACCGCTTCATAGTGCTTTACAGCCTTCTCTAAGGCTGTTTACAGAGTCAGCCACTTGCCCCCAACAATCTGGGTCCTCATTTTACTCACCTTGGAAGGACGGAAGGCTGAGTCAACCCTGAGTTGGTCAGGATCAAACTGCTGGCAGTTGGCAGAGTTAGCCTGCAATACTGCATTCTAACCACTGTGCCACCACAATCCTTCCTTCCTTCCTTCCTTCCTTCCTTCCTTCCTTCCTTCCTTCCTTCCTTCCTTCCTTCCTCCCTCCCTCCCTCCCTCCCTTCCCTTCCCTTCCCTTCCCTTCCCTTCCCTTCCCTGCAATTAGAATGCAATATTGCAGGCTAATTCTGCCAACAGTCTAGGGTTCAATGATGGGCTCAGGGTTGACTCAGCCTTCCGTCCTTCCGAGGTGGGTAAAATGAGGACCCAGATTGTTGGGGGGAAATATGCTGACTCTGTAAAACCGCTTAGAGAGAGCTGTAAAGCACTGTGAAGTGGTATATGTCTAAGTATTATTGCGAAGGAAGGAAGGAAGGAAGGAAGGAAGGAAGGAAGGAAGGAAGGAATCAGTCTTTGAAGCAGTATATAAATCTAAGTGCTACTGCTATTGTTATTGTATTTTTCTCAATATTTTTTCCCAATACTTTTATTTGTACAAAGTTAGGTAATTCAAATGAAGCTTATGACCACTCAGAGAAAATCCATAGATTTTGCACATCAACCCCCCACAAAAAGAAGGATCCTCCGTACTTTAATATCTTGGAATCTGTTTTCCGCAATTCGTTCCCTATGTCCCATCCATCTGCCAGTCACCTGTCCAGTCTTTTTAACAAGGAAGCTGGATAAATGTAGAACGGACACAGCGGCTTTGCATTCATTGCCTTTGACACAAAGTAAGTAATTTATTGATCTGTAAAACACTCGGAGACGCTCAGGAAAGGATTATGTCATGCCAACACTTGGCAATAAAATAAAAAATGATGGACTTTTCTGTGAACATGCGAGGTGATTTAAGGTTTGTAGCTGGAAGTGTAGTTAAAGTACATTTTAAGTGGAAATCAAGGTAAGTAATGAATTACTCTATGCCTGGAGAGGCTATTGGGAGTTCATTTTCTTGGCTTTTGACTCAAGAGCTAATATTCTAACGGTACGCTAGAGAACCACAAAGGACCAAGCTAGTAGAATGGGCTTAAGTAGGGGATGGGCTTAAGTAGGGGAGAGCTCCATGGCATAGGACCCGGGTACCTTCGAGACCGACTTCTGCCACCAATAGCCTCCCACCGGCCAGTTCGCTCCCACAGAGAGGGTCTCCTCAGGGTGCCATCGGCAAAGTTATGTCGGCTGGCGACACCCAGGGGGAGGGCCTTCTCTGTGGGAGCCCCTGCCCTGTGGAATGAACTGCCCCTGGAAGTGTGTAAGATCTCCGACCTCCGGGTATTTCGTTGTGCACTCAAGACCCTGTTCCGCCAGGCTGGGCTATCAACATAACAATTAAATTGGGTTTTAAATTCTTGGGGTTTTAAATTGAGCCAAATTCATTTAATAATTTTAAATTATTTTAACTGATGTTGTCTTGTGTTTTTAATAGGCTGTACACCGCCGTGAGTCCTTCGGGAGAAGGGCGGTATAGAAATAAAATTATACTTATACTTATGGGGCAAACATTTTTTTTTAAATTTGATTTATATGCCGCCCTTCTTCAGAGACTCAGGGTGGCTTACAATGCGCTAAGCAATAGCCTTCATCCTTTTGTATATTTAAACAAAGTCAGCTTATTGCCCCCACAATCTGGGTCTTCATTTTACCTACCTTAGAAAGGATGGAAGGCTGAGTCAACCTTGAGCCTGGCGAGATTCGAACCTGCAGTAATTGCAGGCAGCTGGTCTTCATAACAGGGTGCTTTAGACCACTGTACTACCAAGGCTCCTAGACATATTTAGACATGGATAGTGGTTTGTGGTGACACTTGACTCCATGGCAAGGTAGCCAAAGTAGGACTCTAAAACACTAGGATGTGAAATATAGGTCCCTATGTGACTTTATGAAAGTTGATGTAGAACAGGAGTCAGCAACCCGTGGCTCTGGAGCCACGTGTGGCTCTTTCATCCCTCTGCTGTGGCTCCCTGTCACCGCCACAATTTTGAGAGGAGCTGCAGGTTATGGGGAAGAAAAGCACAGCGCACCAGGAAGAGGTGGCAAGGGGCGGGTTTTCCGGTCAGCTCCACTATTGATAGGGTTTTCAGTTAGGACAGGTAGAGGAAAAAGAATGCCGTGCTAGGTTGAGACTATGGTGGGGGAACTGGACTTTCGGTCGGCTCCAGAATTGAACGGGGGTCTTCTGGTTAGGACCTTTGTGGCTCTTTGAGTGTTTAAGGTTGCCGACCCCGGATGTAAAAAATCCACAATTGTCTACAGGGAACAAATAAGAGCTTTTGAAGAAAGACTAAAAAAGAAACTTCTACCATCTTGAAGACCAATTGATTTATTAGTGTGCAAGCTTTGCTTCATGCATCTGAGGACGGGAACATATTATCACATGTGGTGGCCTTGTCATAAGGTGAAACAATACTGGCAAAAAATTAAAACACAAATAGAAGAAATTATAAATCAACACATAGAAATGAGGCCAGAAACTTTCTTACTGGGAATAATTTCAGGGTCATATGAAAAAGAAATATGATATTTAATCATTCACATAATTACAGCAGCACAAATAGTTTATGCCCAGAACTGGAAAAATAACAATATACCATCAGAAGACAATGTGATTCGAAAAATCATGGAGTGTGCGGAAATGGATAAGCTTATGAAGGAGATACAAGAAAAAGAGGAAACAGAATACTACCTAGTCTGGGAGAGATGGTATAAATGGTTGGAGGAAAAGGGAAAAAAGGACAAGGGAAGACTAAATAACGGTTGAATTAGGAGGAGAAATATATGAACAAATGGGAAGAAATAAAAATAGTGGAAAGGAAATTGAGTACATGTTTATGTCAAATGTAAATAAAACAATTAGAATAATATAAGAAAGAGCCTGTAGTACAGTACGCTAAAGCACTGTTATTAACATCTGCTGCTTGCAATTACTGCAAGTTCAAATCTCACCAGGCTCAAGGTTGACTCAGCCTTCCATCCTTTCAAAGGTAGGTGAAATGAGGACCCAGATTGTGGGGGCAATAAGCTGACTTTGTATAAATATACAAAAGTACGAAAGCTATTGCTTAACGCATTGTAAGCCGCCCTGAGTCTCTGGAGAAGGGTGGCATATAAATCAAATAAAAAAAATATCTTGAAGACTGCAGTTCTCTGTGGGGAACAGCCAGAAAATCATGGGTTTTTTATTCATCTTTTCCTCTCAATTCTATACTCTTAAGGAAGCCTGGGTTATATATATATATAATAAACCATATAATGGTTTATATATAATATATTAGAAATATATGCATAAAAGATATATTAAGATAGGAGAGATATTTTTATTTTTTTAAGAAAAACTGTTTAATAAAAAATATTTAAAAAAAACAAAGAAAAAAACCCATGCAAGAGTAAATTTGTCTTGAAGATCTCCAAGATCTCATCACAGGCGGATGTAAATTGGGGCAACTGTAGGAACAGGGCAACCTAACTTGGTAGGTTCACAGTTAGAGAACAGAAGCAAAGATGGACCCAGTACTGTAGGTGAAATAAAATCTGAGGATAAAAAGGAATTACTGGATTATTTCTGCCTTCCTCTTACAGAACACTGGAAAATGAAAGTCCTTGAAGCCAGCTGGAGCCAGGACCTTAACTAAAGGTCTTGCAGGATAAGACAGTCCCCTACAGGTTCAAGAGATTAATATCTGGGCTCCTAGGAAAATGTTCAGCCTCTGCTATACAGCTTTCAAAGTTGTCGGAAAATACAATCCTTGGCTGGGTTATTTTCATTTCTAAGTTTGGAATCAGTGGTAAAATTCAATTTTTTTTAACTAACGGTTCTGTGGGTGTGGCTTGGTGGGCATTGGTGTGGCTTGGTGGGCGTGGCTTGGTGGGAGTGCCAGGGGAAGGATACTGCAAAATCCCCATTCCCTCCCCACTCCTGGGGGAAGGATACTGCAAAATCCCCATTCCCTCCCCACTCCTAGGGGAAAGGATACTGCAAAATCTCCATCCCCACCCGGCTCCAGGGGAAGGATACTGCAAAATCCCCATTCCCTCCCCACTCCTGGGGGAAGGATACTGCAAAATCCCCATTCCCTCCCCACTCCTGGGGAAGGATACTGCAAAATCTCCATTCCCTCCCCACTCCTGGGGAAGGATACTGCAAAATCTCCATTCCCACCCCACTCCTAGGGGAAGGATACTGCAAAATCCCCATTCCCTCCCCACTCCTAGGGGAAGGATACTGCAAAATCTCCATTCCCACCCCACTCCTAGGGGAAGGATACTGCAAAATCCCCATTCCCTCCCCACTCCTAGGGGAAGGATACTGCAAAATCTCCATCCCCACCCCACTCCAGGGGAAGGATACTGCAAAATCCCCATCCCTCCCCACTCCTAGGGGAAGGATACTGCAAAATCTCCATCCCCAGCCCGCTCCAGGGGAAGGATGCTGCAAAATCCCCATTCCCTCCCCACTCCTGGGGGAAGGATATTGCAAAATCTCCACTCCCACCCCACTCTGGGGACAGCCAGAGGTGGTATTTGCCGGTTCTCCGAACTACTCAAAATTTCTGCTACCGGTTCTCCAGAACCTGTCAGAACCTGCTAGATTTCACCCCTGGTTAGAATGCAGTATAACTCTGCCCACAGCCAAGCGTTCGATCCTGACCACCTCAAGGTTGACTCAGCCTTCCATCCTTCTGAGGTGGGTAAAATGAGGACTCAGATTGTTGGGGGCAAGAGGCTGACTCTGTAAACCGCTTAGAGAGGGCTGTAAAAAGCACTGTAAAGCGGTATGTAAGTCTTAAGTGCTATAGCTATTGCTATTACTTCTGCTACACATCTACCAGATTTTCACCCTGTAACCTTTCCTTGTATGTAGGTCAGCTGCGTATACAATCCTCTAGTTTCATGAACAGAAATACTATTGTACCTGACTCTGACCTGTTCCAGTTTGATCAATGCTACATTTCCCTTTTAGTTCGTAAATTCTTTAATGTTGCTCTCAGAGAGAAATAGGACAATAAGATTTTTTTTTTTTTTGTATCCAGATCCCTTCTGGAATAAATGTATAAATCGGTCTACATTTAGAATGAGTCACATGTTAGCAGCTAGAAAACTGTCGCTGATCACAAAGAGCTAAGTAGGATTGGATTTGCTTAATCCTTTCATGTGAGATCATCAGGAAATCCCAGGGCTGCAGACTAAGCTGGGAGGTTGAAAAAGACATAATAGAAGAAAGCAATGGTGAGAAAACAACATGGAGCTGCTGAGATCAACCTCAAGGCACCTTTACCAACATCCAATTTGTACCAAAGGCCCATATAATAATAATAATGGTAATAGTCATAGCACTTAGACTTATATACTGCTTTACAGTGCTTTACAGCCTTCTCTAAGGGTTTACAGAGTCAGCCTCTTGCCCCCAACAATCTGGGTTCTAATTTTACCAATCTCGGAAGGATGGAAGGAGGAGTCAACCTTGAGATTTGAAGTGCCAAATTGCAAGAAATCGGCAGTCAGCAGAAGTAGCCTGCAGCTAATCGGCTAAATGTTGAAAATGCAATCAGGCACCAGGCTCATATTACCATATGTGGTGGACATGCCCTAAAGCCAAAAAATACTGGGGGGGAAAAATACACACATGGCTGGAAAATATGATAAGACAATGAATAGATCTGAAACCTGAGACATTTTTGTTGGGCATGCTTCCAGGAAATTATAATAAGGGTAATACATATTTGGTTTTACATATGCTAACAGCAGCAAGGATCACATATGCACAACATTGGAAAAGCTCAGAAATTATCAAGTCTGTGTTCGAGATCTGCGAGTTTCCATGTGGTGGGGTTGAACTCTCATTGTTTGCTCCTGCTGGGACATGAAAGGAACCCCAAACTGGGCATCCCCAGGACAATGGTGATGTCACCAGATAATCCTTTGAAGCTGACATGAGTGCAGCAACCAATCTTTGAAGGACATCAATGCTGAAGTGGCAGATTCTCTTTCAGTCAATTGCACTAAGTATTTGCAAAGAAATCTTCCCTTAAAATATCTTCAACCAATTTTGGTTAATTTTGCAGATGTAAGAGTTGTTGCACTTCTAAAAATGTTGAGCTCCCCCTATCTATTGTTTTCTCTGTCTTGCATGGGTGCGTGTGTATGTGATGCTATTTGGGTAAATGAAACCAAAATGATCTTGGTATGATAACTACTTTGATAGAAAAATAAATGCTGCTTCTTTCATGCCTTATCCAGCAGAATTTATTTTGCTCCGTGGACTCCCAGTTATTGTCAGGATAGGAGAAAAATTATACAAGATACCTCCAAGTTTAACCATGATCTAATGTTGTCTTTCACTCTTGCGCGGAATGATTACCTTCAATACAATATTTTTACTGTTCTCTCTCATGTAGCCGAGAGTAGTTTAAAAACTAAATCAGTGTGTCGTGAACTCTCATCAACATAGATTGCAGTCCCCACATTAATCAACTATGTTTCCTGATTGAACCAATTCAGAGTTACAGCCTTAATTGATATAATTTGCATCTGAAGGAAAATAGAAGTTGGGGAAGAACTGTTTTATTGCCTTATAATTACAGGTGTCCTGTGTTTAATGGGATAGTTACTTTAAAAGAGCAGCAGCTCACGTGATCCTTCAGCAGCTGGAGAATCACAGCGCCCTTCAAAGACTTGAGATTGCTATCCTCTCCCAAAAAGAAACACAACTTGTCTATCTCTACCCCGCGTGATGTGATGTCCAGTGCCTGGAAGCTGTGAGGGTCTGGATGGGAGTCAACCGGTTCAGACTTAACCCAGACAAGACCGAATAGCTGTGGGTATTGCCTCCTAAAGACTATGTTGACTGTCCATCCTTGGTTCTGGGGGGGGGGAGAAATTGTCCCCCTCAGAACGGGCTCGCAATTTGGGTGTCCTCCTAGACTCACAGCTAAGATTAGAGCAACATCTGACAGCTGTGGCTAGGGGGACGTTTGCACAGGTTCGCCTGGTGCACCAATTGCGACCCTACTTGGATCGGGAGGCTCTCCTCATGGTCACTCATGCCTTTGTCACCTCATGGTTAGATTATTGCAACACGCTCTACATGGGGCTACACTTGAAAAGTGTTCGGAGACTACAGTTGGTCCAGAATGCAGCCATGCGAGCTGTCATGGGTGCACCTAGGTACACCCACATTACACCAATTCTCCGCGAGCTGCACTGGCTCCCTATTGGTCTCCGGTCACAATTCAAGGTGTTGGTTATTACCTTTAAAGCCCTACATGGCTCAGGGCCAGGTTATCTTCGAGACCGCTTTCTACCGCATAGCTCCCAGCGACCGGTAAGATCCCACAGAGTTGGTCTCCTCCGGGTCCTGTCAGCTAAACAATGCCAGCTGGCGGGCCCAGGGGGGAGGGTCTTCTCTGTGACTGCCCCAGCTCTCTGGAACCAGTTACCTCATTAGGTCCGGACCATCCCCATCCTATTGGCCTTCTGAAAAGCGGTGAAGACCTGGCTTTTCCGGCAGGCCTCGGGCCGTTGATCTCGCTCTTGCGATCCGGCGAGATCCGGCCATGAATGGTGTGAATGAGTTTTAATGTTTTTAATTTTTAAATGTGTTTTATTAGGATTTTAAATGTATTGTGAGCCACTCTGAGTCTTCAGAGAGGGGTGGCATATAAATTGAATTAAATTGAAATTGAATTCACATTCTGCATGGTTAATTTGCTGTACATCCATGTGTTTTTGTTATGACCCAGGTCGCTTAGGTAGATTCCAATAGAGTCCTTTATTGCTCTGCTAATTCCACGACAAATGGCCCTGCAACAGCTAGTAAAGTTCCACCCCAAATTTCCCTGAAGACAGCCAGTGCAGCACAGTCTGTTATGGCCTGCCAGCTGCGGGCCCCTCCGGCAGCCAAATCAGAGGAGGCGTGGGAGTCAGCATTAAGGCAACCTGAGAGCTCTGAGCAGGAAGAGGGAATGGAGCTGGCAGAAAGAGAGAGAGAGAGGGGCGGAGCTTTGGTTGTCCGTCAGCCCTCAGATGGACAGTCAACAGCTCCCACGTCTGGAGGTGGCTGATGAGGAAGAGGAAGAACAGCTGGGTCCAGTGCCTGATGCATGGATGCGCAGAAGATGGAGAATGCGGAGAGGAGAGCAGTGGAAATGTATGGGCCGATCCTGAGGATGGAAGAACCACTCCTGCTAAGCCCCACCCTAGCTCTGGGGATAAAAGGCAGGGGGCAGAGATGAATAGATGTGGAAGTCAACTATTCATCTTCCAGATGGACGGACTTGTTAGCCTGCGGTGAGAGAGAAACTTTTTGCCAGGGCTGCTGGCGCTCCTAATAAAGGAATCTTTGAGTTCACTTCAGAGGGTTTGCCGTGTTTGGGGAGCTGGGTCAGAACACAGTCCCACAAAGAAAAAGCCAATAATCACCAAAGCCAAATTCACAAAGGCAGAGAGGAAGTCCAAAAAACAAGGTGCAAGTCCACAAGGCAAGGTCTGTAAGTCATACAGAAGATTCAAGATCTACAAGGTGAGGTCCGGAGTTCACAAGGCAGAAACACGATTCAGAGTTTTTCACAAGGCATGCCAAAGCAAAACAATTGTTCCCAACAAAGAAACCCTCTCCCAGCATCCATTTAAATCAACTCAACCCAGGTATTCCTCGTGAGGAAGGGTGGGATGTAGTGGTGGGATTTGAAATTTCCACTACCAGTTCTGTGGGTGTGGCTTGGTGGGCGTGGCTTGGTGGGGTCAGGTGACTGAATGGGTGTGGCCACCTCGATGTCACTTATGTTGTTTTCGGCTGCCTTCTGAACAGCTCTGTTGTGACGCCATTCCTCCGGCACAGCAGGCCGTTCTCCTGCTGGCCGCAAGCAGCACCAGCAGGCATTGGGGTGCGTGGGCGCAGCTGGTGCTAAGAACAGGGTCGCAACAGCGGCGATGCCCTGTTCGTACTGGCGACTTTCCACTGCTCTCCTCTCCTCTGCCTTCTGCTCATCCACGCATCAGGCACTGGACCCAGCTGTTCCTCCTCTTCCTCATCAGCCATCTCCAGACCTGGGGGCTGTTGACTCTGCCTCTTGTCTCTCTCTCTCTGCCAGCTCCATTCCCTCTCCCCCCTCAGAGCTCTCAGGTTTATTATTTATTTGTTTGTTTGTTTGTTTGTTTGTTTGGCTTATACGCCGCCCTATCTCACAATGGACTCAGGGCGGCTCACAACAATAAAACACAAGCCACAATATAAAATAAAGACCAAAATCTAAAAAATTTAAAATTAACCCTTAAAACCAATTAAAACCCCATCATCAGTCCAGGTCAAGGGATTTGAAAAGCCAAGTTTTTAATTCCCGGCGGAAGGTGCGAAGGTCCGGAGCTAATCGGAGCTCCAAGGGGAGTTGATTCCAGAGGGTGGGCGCCCCAACCGAGAAGGCTCTACTCCTGGGGGCCGCCAGCCGCCACTGTCTAGCCGATGGCACCCTGAGTAGGCCCTCTCTATAGGCGCGAACCGGGTGATGGGATATCATTGCTGGCTGTAAGTCGTCCGCCAAATATCCTGGTCCTAAGCCATGTTGGGCTTTATAGGTCATCACCAGCACCTTGAATCTCACCCGGAGGGCAACCGGTAGCCAATGCAAACCGCGCAGGAGGGGTGTAACATGGGAGTATCGGGATTCTCCCATCACAACCCGCACGGCTGCATTTTGCACCAGCTGAAGCCTCCGAGTGGTCCTCAAGGTTGCCTTGATGCTGGCACTGACTCTCACATCTCCTCCTCCTCATCTGATTCAGCTGCTGGAGGGGCCAGTGGCTGATAGGCCACAACAGGACCCGGTTCCAACTTCTCCTCCTCCTCTGAAATGGGATCCATTTTTTTTTAAAAGCCCACCTTAAAAACTTAACCCAAATTACAGAAAGCACGGGAGAAAAATCAATAGAATGGCCCTGTTTCGATGCACAAAAAGGATGGAACTAAGGTTCCAGCTTTCATGCCAAAAATATTTAAGCTTTCCTTTCCTCCCTTCCCTGATCTTTGCTTGAAAAGGTGCCGAAGAAATGTCAGCTGTGATAATCAATTAATTATTATGAACTGGCCATCACTGGGTTCCATTCAAACCATGCCGAGATGGGGAACTTGAAAAGGTTTGCATCAATCAGTGTCAAGAGCGAAGAAGGAGCAACGACATCGGGCCAATGTGGTGAAGGAACAGGAGTGACAGAAGCAAAACCTGCCATGAGTTACCCTTTTAATTTAAACACGGGAGCCTAGGATTTAACATGACAGTTATTATATGCTAATTAAAATGCTTGAATAATTAATCAAATGAATTATTTAAAACGCCTTCCCTGCAACGTAACAGGTATTAATAGGAGATGTCTACAATGCAAGGGGAACAGAAGCATAACAATAAGTGCTAATCAATATCAACCAGGTAATGTTTAAAAAAAAAAAAACGAGCTGTGATCTTGCCCCAGCGACATCAAAGATGTTTTATGAAGATGCTGCCATTTCCGAAGAGCAGATGGGAGAAGTGGGAACTCTGAACCAAAGCAGGAAAATAGAAAGGGAAACTTTCCAGTGATGATGGGTGGAAGCTATCCATCCATCTATCCAGCTGTCCCATTGGGGAATTCCATGCCTGCCCTACAATTTGGGTTTTCTCCACATGTCTCTCGCTCAGAGCTGATTAAACATGGCAGCCATGTAGCAGGCTGTTCTGGTGACAAAAGCGGAGATTTCCCCAGAGTGGAATGTGATTTTTTTTTCTTTTTCTTTAGATCTCATTTACTTCTCTACGAAAAAGGATAGCAACACATCCTTGTTTTGTTCAAAGTTGATTATTGTCCTTTAGGTTGGGGCTCAGCAGATAACGGTCCCTGTCACTTTTCATCCCTACGGTTGTTGTTAGTTGTGAAGTTGTGTCCGACTCATCGCGACCCCATGGACAACGTTCCTCCAGGCCTTCCTGTCCTCCACCATCCTCTGGAGTCCATTGAAGCTCACACCGACTGCTTCAGGGACTCCATCCATCCACCTCATTCTCTGCCATCCTGTTCTTTTGCCCTCAATTGTTCCCAGCATTAGGCTCTTCTCCAGGGAGTCCTTCCTTCTCATTAGGTGGCCAAAGTATTTGAGTTTCATCTTCAGGATCTGGCCTTCTAAAGAGCAGTCAGGGTTGATCTCCTCTAGGACTGACCAGTTTGATTGCTTTGCAATCAAATATATTTTAATTTGATTTATATGCCGCCCTTCTCCGGAGACTCAGGGCGGCTTACAATGTGCTCAGCAATAGCCTTCATCCTTTTGTATATTTATACAAAGTCAGCTTATTGCCCCCACAAACTGGGTCCTCATTTAACCCACCTTAGAAAGGATGGAAGGCTGAGTCAACCTTGAGCCTTGGCGAGATTAGAACCTGCAGTAATTGCATGCAGCTGGTCTTAATAACCAGCTTAATAACAGGGTGCCTTAGACCACTGTACTACCAAGGCTCCTTCTTTGGCGCTCAGTCTTTCTTATGGTCCAACTTTCACAGCCATCCATTGCAACTGGGAAAACCATAGCCTTGACTAAACACAGTTTTGTTGGTAGGGTGATGTCTCTGTTTTTTAGTATGCTGTCTAGATTTGCCATAACTTTCCTCCCCAGGGGCAAGCGTCTTTTAATTTCTTGGCTGCGGTCCCCGTTTACGGTAATCTTGGAGCCCAGGAAAATAAAATCTGTCACTACCTCCCTTTCTTCCCCATCTTTTTTTTTTCCCATATTTTTTTTATTATTAATATATATAAAAAAAGAAATTAACATACATAACATACATGAATCATAATATATAATATATAACAATATACAGAATACAAACAATCAACGAGTGCTCCCCCACCCCTCGGGATCATTCCTGCTTCCAGAATCTTAAAGCTTCTTCTGGTGGTGGTATCCCTCTTCCTCCAGAAAACTCATATATTAGGAACTGTTTCCAGATTCCATTGAATTCGTTTACCTTCATTATGCCCCTGCTTACTTTAATATTTAATTGAATATTTAATTATTAATTAAATATTATTATTTAATTATTATAATTATATATAATTATTATAATTAAATATTAATTAATTTAATATTTTAATTATTTAATTCTTCCCCGTCTATTTGCCAGGAATTGAGAGGGCCGGATGCCATGGTCTTTGTTTTCTTGATGTTGAGTTTCAAGCCAACTTTTGCACTCTCCTCCTTTACCCGCATCAAGAGGCTCTTTAGTTCCTCTTCGCTTTCTGCCATCCCTACAGAGAAGTTCTAAAACTTTGGGCTCCAGATCTGTGATACATGTTCCAAATCAAAGCATTTCAAGGGATTGAAGAGCATGTGACGGGTGGAAACTCTGTCTGAAGACTTGGGGGAGGTGCTGCTAATCGGGGCATGGACTTTTTACCTAGATAGACCTGACTCGTGTCTATGGACCTTTGCTGAAAGAAAGAAGGCAGGGGTGTCAAACTCAAGGCCTGTGGGCCGAATCCAGTCCACGGGAGTACTTAGATCTGGCCCCATGAGATTGACCTGGAAACAATAAAGGACCAGCCCGCGGTGCCTCTGCTAGTGAAAATGGAGGTCAGTTGAGCTCCGTTTTCACTGGCAAAGGACTGCAGGAGGCCGTCAGAGCTGAAAACCGAGAGGGACAGTGAGGCTCCTCTGGAGGTCAAAGGGTTTGGCATTCACCTTGGTTTTGCCTTTCTCTGCTGGAGACAATGGATCCCCCCCAGCCATGCCCGGGCCTCCACGGGTGCCCCCGACATGAGTGAAGTTGAGCTGGCCACGCCCACCCAGCCTCCCAAGGTCAGGGGTGGGTTCTAAATTTTTTTACTACCCGTTCTGTGGGCGTGGCTTATTTTGTGGGCGTGGCTTGATGGTCATGTGTCAATTCTTTAGGATTTAGCAGAGGTACTGGTCTACCAGGCTTTTAACTGCTTGCAGAGCTGTATCGGTCTATTCATGTATTTTTGCAGGCACTGGTCTACCCATTGATTTTTGCAGGCATCGGTCTACTCATTTGTTTTTGGAGGCACCGGTCTACCACCAAACTGCCTTTTACCACTGATCAGTTGTAGGGCGGCCCTTTGAAGCCCCACGGCAAGAGTTTTAACAATTTTTCCTTATAGCCCATCAGCTGGGACTCAGGAGGCAGCAATAGATTGGGGGTGGGGCCAAATAAAAGGTAAGAATAATGTGTGGGGTGGCGGGGCGGGGGGCAGAACCAGTTCGGTGATGTCATATTGTCACCGCTACCGGATCGGTGGAACCGGGTGGAACCCACCACTGCCCAAGGTCCAACACAACCCTGATGCAGCCCTGAATGAAATTGACACTCCTGAAATAAAGGCTCTAAATACCCAGGTACCCACTTAACAAAATGAGCATAATTGCTCTCAATTTGTGAGAGATGGTACGCATGAGGGGGAACTGAAGTGATGGACTACATGAAATGATAGTTTCCCAGGAAGGAGGCAGTGCAATTCAAAAATGAGAGGAAGACAGGAAACAGCACAAGACAGAGCTCGATAGGAGACAGGAACAGAACAACAGAACAGGAACAGGATAGTCACTTCCTAGAATCACCCAGGGTATAGCAATAGCATTAGCACTTAGACTTATATACCGCTTCACAGTGCTTTACAGCCCTCTCTAAGCAGTTTACAGAGTCAACCCATTGCCCCCAACAATCTGCGTCCTCATTTTACCCACCTCGGAAGGCTGGAAGGCTGAGTCAACCTTGAGCCTGGTGAGATTTGAACTGCCAAATTGCAGTCAGCTGGCAGTCAGCAGAAGTAGCCTGCAGTACTGCACTCTAACCACTGCACCACCGTGGCTCATACATTCGTTAAGCTGCAAGTAAAGGTAAAGGTTTCCCCTGTCAAGTCATGTCTGACTCTAGGGGAGTGATATTCATCTCTGTTTCTTAGTCGAGGAAGCCAGCATTGTCCGAAAGCAGTTATGTGGTCATCTGGCCAGTATGGCTACATGCTGAGATACACAGAACACTGTTACCTTCCCACCAAAGTTGTATCTAGTTATCCCCTCACTTTTGCATGCTTTCAAACTGCTAGGTGGGCAGGAGCTGGGATAAAAATGGGAGCTCACTCCTTCCCGGGGTGCTTGGGTCTCAAACTGGGCTGTTGTGGGCCGCCAGCAGCCAGCAGATTCAGACAGTGAGGAGGTTGGGGAGGAACATGGGCCAGTCCTGGAGTCTGGGGAAGGCTCTGAGGAGTGCTCTGCGTCAGAGGCAGAGATGGGGCCAGGGCCATAAGACCGGTATCAGCTGCCTTCAGAGTCAGACATCAGTGAGGCAGACAAACAGCTGGACCCTGTTCCCAGTATGCACATGCGCAGAGCTGCCAGATGAAGGGAACAGCTAAGGAACAAGGGTCGACTTGGGAGTAAGGCCACAGGTGGACGATGAATGGCCCCTCCCATGGGGAATAAAAGAGGAGCGAAAGGGGAGTGGAGTTTGCAGGAGACAATTAGTTCATACCTGCATTCTTGCCAAGTATTGCGGTGTCTGAAAGATATCGGCCTGGCCATTCTCCAAGCCTGATAAAGGTCGGTAATTGTGAACTATCTTGAAAGATTGTGGGAGAGGAAAGACTTTGCTGGAGAAGAATTCACTGTCAATGAAATAAAAGGGGTTTATCGGGACAAGGACTCAACTTCGTGCTGCTGGGGAACATGGGCTTTCCAGCTGACAAACTCAGTGTCTGGGTGTAGTCTGGATAGATTCTGTCTATTGTGTGTAAGCAAATAAAGAGCTGAACTCTGGCTGAATTGCTTCAGGTCATTCTTAGGCTCAGCTCGACATGGCCACAGTATTCACCCCATTTTATAAGGAAATGAAGTCATGCATATTATCATTTGCAAAGAAGGTAAGAATAGATCACCTAAAACTGCCGCATTACTAGAGAAGGCAAATGTAGCTATTCAGTGGTGAAATCCATTTTTTTTTTTACTACCGGTTCTGTGGGCATGGCTTGGTAGGCATTGCAGGGGAAGGATACTGCAAAATCCCCATTCCCTCCCCACTCCTGGGGAAAGGATTTGGCAAAATCTCCATTCCCACCCCACTCTGGGGCCAGCCAGAGGTGGTATTTGCCGGTTCTCCGAACTGCTCAAAATTTCCGCTACCGGTTCTCCAGAACCTGTCAGAACCTGCTGGATTTCACCCCTGTAGCTATTGCAGTCTCAAAGATTCAAATGCAATGGGGGTGGAAAGGAATCCCATTTCTTCTCTTACAGTTCTACAGGAAGGAAAGAGTGAGGGGTGCATCTCACTGGCTGAGCAAACATCGTTCAAGTAGGACTTCCTAAATCCATCTGGCTTTATCTGGTCATGAACTGATCTCCTAAAAGTGCAGAGATAAAGAGTTTTCTTTAATCCGTTGAAAACTTTTATCATTCAAAATAGGACATATTGAGTAAGTAGACATTCTATTGCATGCAAAAGAAGAGAAAGGGTAAAAAAAAGACCATCCAGAGCATTACATAGGAATCGTGTTAGGGCAGCTTATTCTTGCCAATCTGAACAAACTTTATCCCCTAAGCCAGGGGTGTCCAACCTTGGCAACTATGGACTTCAACTCCCAGAATCCCCCAACCAATATGGCTGGCTGGGGAATTATGGGAGTTGAAGTCCACAAGTTTTAAAGTTGCCAGGGTAGGACGCCCTGTCCTAAGTTATTATTTTTAAAAAATCTGTCTCTCTGACTCTACTCCCTTTAGCTCTTTATATGTTTGTTTGTTGTTGTTGTTTTTGTGTTCTGATAACCAGGCCTGTCTCCTGAAACTGGTTTCATTACAGCTGATAGCCTCCATTCTAAAACAACAGATTGTTCAAGGCAATATCATCAAACTGAATTGTTTCTAAGCACTGGGTGCTCAGCTGTGTTATCTAAAGAACATTTTCCACACAGGCTGTCTCTATTCGTCTTTTCCAACCAATTCAGTGAGAATATCGGCCAGTCTATTGTTAGCTGAGGATATTTCTCCCAAGTGGCAAAGGATGTGGTTTCCGCACAAGGAAGAGAAAAAATCACTCTTATCAGTGGCCTCTGTACTTCTTATTGACAAGACAAGATGGAAGACTGATTCGACCTCACGGACTCGGCCCCTGAAGTTTTGAGACAAGGAATTTTAGAGCAAAAGACGTTGCGTGGTAATGGCCCAAGTAAGTAGTAGGAAAAATGGCCCAAGTAAGTAGTAGGAAAATCAGTCAGTGAAAAAAACAAACAAACTTTATTCGAAGAGCTGAGAATTACTTCATTCCCAGCGTCGTTCAACTAAATTAAAGCAAATTCCTCCCAACACAAATTCCTCAGTCCTATCGCAAACCTTGGTCCAATTAGGCAAACTGCCAAAGGCCTTTCTTGGCAAATGTTCAGAAGTCCCAGATACAAAAATAAATACAAGACGTAGACGAAGAAGAAGACGAAGCTACCAATGTTGTTTTCCGGCAAAGCCCAAACACCGTTGCTGGTCTGTTTTAAGCCTTATGGGAAGGGCCAATCATCTCTTGGCCCTACTCCCGAGTTGTCCTCTTTGCTTGAGCTGCTCTTGCCTTCTGGCAGCTCTTCTCATGCGTGCATTAGGAACAGGCTCCTCCTGTTCCTCTGCCTCTCTGCTGTCAGCCTCTGGAGGCTCTGGAGTCCGCACATCACTCCCCGATGGCCCTGGCCCCATCTCTGCCTCTGATGCAGAGCCCTCATCCTGGCCTTCCCCAGCCTCCAGGACTGGCCCATGTTCTTCCTCAGCCTCATCGCTGTCCAACTCCGCTGCCAGCTCTGCAGGCTGCTGGCGGACCACAACAGATAATGGTGGGGAAGTAGGTGTTGTGATCAGCAGTGAGATTCACTTACCTTCCCTACTGGTTCACAAATGTGAGCATGTGCTCACCTCTGTGCATGCATGCGCCCTTCTGTGCATGCGCATTGCTCGCACATTACATCCAGGTGGGTGGGCGGAGCCTCTCTCAGTTGACACTACCGGTTCATCTGAACCGGATAGAACCGGCTGAATCCCACCACTGGTTGTGACTCAACAAATCGGCAAACCTAGTCTAAATGCCAGGCCGAAGGTTGTAACAAACAACCTTCATAAAGGAAGAGTACAATATCATGCAGGTATAGTCTTATTAAACTGGGGGAGTGGTGCAGTGGCCTAGAGGTAGAGCTCTTTCCTCACAATCAGGAGACTGTGTGTTCGATCCTAGGTAGAGGAAGATATTTCTCTCTCTGGGCACAATGAGAATATATCTGCTGAACAAAACTCCGCACTGGTGTCAGGAAGGGCATCTGGCCATTAAAACACTCTGCTAGCTCTATTCAATTGCCCAGACTCCACCCCGTAAAGCAGGGGTGAAATCCAGCAGGTTCTGGAGAACCGGTAGCGGAAATTTTGAGCAGTTTGGAGAACTGGCAAATCCCACCTCTGGCTGGCCCCAGAGTGGGGTGGAAATGGAGATTTTGCAATATCCTTCCCCCAGGAGTGGGGAGGGAATGAGGATTTTGCAGTATCCTTCCCCTGCCACGTCCACCAAGCCACACCACACCCACCAAGCCATGCCCACAGAACCAGTAGTAAAAAAAAAAAATAGATATCACCACTGCCGTAAAGTACTATGGGGTCGTTAAAAGATAATGATGATGATAGTCTTATTAAACTGGGAGTACATACTTCAAAACTCGTCCAGCACTGTAGAATTCCACTGGGATGTTCCCTACACCAGAAGCAGCACAAAACACGTACATATTTCACTGTCAGATCAAGGAAGAGGACAAATATAAAGTCCCCGAAGAGAAAGTGAGAACTGTGCGTGAATGCTTTGTATCTGATGCTTCAGCTTTGCTCAGTGGCTCCTTGGCTCCTCATTGGAAAGGCATCCTCACAAAAGATTTGTCATCTATTGACTGTGTGGTAAATTGTGTGTGGGTGTTTCCCAAAGGAAGGTCAAGAGTTCCATTGTCTCCGATCAATAGATAAAAAGAAGAGGTTTGCAAAGAAAAGACAATGGTCTGTTTTTCGGAGCCGGTATTGAATAAACAGCAATGAAGGACAGATCTATTTTGTGACGAGGCATGTCTGCATCTATTTACTTATTTACTTGCTACAATTACTCCTTGTTCCTCTTTGGGACGTGGTGGCTCAGTTGCTAAGATGCTGAGCTTGTTGATCGAAAGATCTGCAATTCAGCGGTTCAAATCCCCAGTGCCGTGTAAGGGAGTGAGCTCCCGTTACTTGTCCCAGCATCTGCCAACCTAGCAGCACATAAAAAATGCAAGTAGAAAAATAGAGACCACCTTTGGTGGGAAGGTAACAGCATTCCGTGTGTCTTCGGTGTTGAGTCATGCTGGCCACATGACCAAGGAGACGTCTTCAGACAGTGCTGGCTCTTCAGCTTTGAAGTGGAGCTGAGTACCGCCCCCTAGAGTCGGGAATGACTAGCACATATGTGCAAGGGGAACCTTTACCTTTACTTCTTTGGGAATTTTCAGAGACTCTAATACTCAGGTTAACGAACTACATCAATACAACCTGAACTTATAGCAATGCCATGGAGATACAAACTATAGCAGGACTCACCAAACTTGGCAACTTTAAGGCTTGTGGACTTCAACATCAATACATGAACAGTGCGGCATCTGGGTATCATTCACTTTGGGACAAGTGGCAATAATGATATTAATATAAATATATATAAATATATTTGTATATTTTATATATATTTATATATAAAATAAATTTTAAATATTTATATTTAAAAATAAATATTAAAAATAATATTAAATAATTAAAATAATTAAAATTATTAAAAATAAATATTTATATAAAATATATAAATATGTGCTAATATTCCTATTTCTTATTTCTACCTCTATTCTGTCAGGCCATCATTGCTGATTCCAATGTTGATACACCTGTTTATATTAAGATATAGTCCTTTATTCTTTAATTACCATATTTTTCGGAGTATAAGACGCACCTTTTTCCCCAAAAAAAGAGAGTGAAAATCTCGGTGCATCTTATACTCTGAATGTAACCCCACCCAGCTTCGCAAACGGAGATTTCAGAAGCTGAAAGAAGCCTTTGAAAGAAGCTTCAGAAAAAAAAAAAAGCCTCAGAAAGGCTTTTATCTAAAAGAATATGGCAAGCAACAAAAGAAGAATCAGTAAAGGTTCTAACCAAACTATGCTAACAAATCTGGAGAATGACACAATAACCAACAGATCAGAAGAGGTTAATCTACATACCAATACCAAAGAGAGGAGATTGAACAGAGTACAGATAGTCCTTCAGAATAAAAGCCTCTGAAAGAAGCTTCAGAAAAAAAGCCTCCAAACAGAGCTTTAGAAAAAAAGCCTTTTTTTTCTGAAGCTCTGTTTCAGAGGCTTTCAGAGGCAGAAAAAAAAAAGTTTTTTTTCTGAAATGGAGTTTCAGATGTTGCAGAGGCAGAAAAAAAAGCAAAAAAAAAAAGCAAGGCACAGAGCTCACAACCAACGAACCTGTTGCTAAAATTCACCTCTGGGAACAGCTGACTGGGGGTATTTTGGGAGGCTGATCCACCAACCAATCAGCTTTTTTCTTATTTTCCTCCCCAAAAACTAAGGTGCATCTTATACTCCGGTGCGTCTTATACTCCGAAAAATACGGTAGTCAATGTTTCAATGCATCATTCTAGTGCCAATCACCATATTATTTAAACATACTTAATAATATCATGTTTCGACCTCTAATCTTTCCATCCACAAATTTTAAAATTGCCAGGTTTGGAGACCCCTGAGCTACAGGACAACTCACTGTGATTGAAGCTAAAGTTAGCAGCAGACAAACACTATTTCCTATTCCTCAAAGGGCTACTATATTCCCAAAGCTATTGTCAGTGAGGTCTGAAAATTTCATTAGCAAAACACATCATGGCATGTTTATCATCCGGACCGCAGTGTGTGAAGCACAAATGCATTTATAATTTAAAAAGTAGGCTCATGTAGAAATGATCAGAAAAATAAATAAATAGGGAACTTATGTGGTAGAAAGATTGATTCCAACAATAGCAATGAATACACACAGCTCAGGCTTATAACACGTTGTGATATCAGAGATCCGGGAACTAAATTTTGAGACTGCACAACATTTCATAACCATACCAGGTTACATCAGCAGCATAGGAGTTATGATTTGTTGATTAGCAAGGATTGCATACTTCGTATTCTTTTATACTATTAACTACACTGTTAATTGCGATTTTTTAAATGAACAGAAGCACCGCAAATCGTTCTCATTGTTTTTGGATGTGGTGCATGAGGAAGACAGACGCCGTATCTAGCATGAGAAATATTATGGTCTCTACAATCTCCCAATTTCAGGCCAAAGTGATATTACTCTATCCCAGGGGTCTGCAACCTTAAACACTCAAAGAGCCATTTGGACCCGTTTCCCACAGAAAAGAAAACACCGGGAGCCACAAAACCCTTCCAGTGCCTGACAATTACTTGAGCGGCCACAAAACTTGCCTATGTAGTTGAATTAAACATTCTGTTTTTCTTCTGAAACTTTTCTTTTCTTGGATTTATCCATGGTTGGCCTACCAGGGGTTGAAAAGCTCAATAAATCGTGTGCTGGCAGGTGTCACACATTGGCAGTTGTGACACATATTTTGAGTGACAGGGAGCCGCAGCAGAGGGGTGAAAGAGCCACATGGGGCTCCAGAGCTGCAGGTTGCTTACTCTTGGTCTATCCTATGGTTTAATTCGGAAAAAAAAAATACTATTAGTTCCTCTTGTTTCAGTTCTGGCATGTTTTATATAATATTACCAAGGGCAGAGGATTATCAAACAAGCTTCATCGCCACTCCCTTCAATCTGTGCACAGAGTTAGGCAATGCCTGAACACTGTGTTTCTGCTATGCTGACTAAATCTGCAGAACTGGCTTTGGAATATTGAAATAAAGGAGACATAAGTTGCAGGCTTAATAGGCAATTAATAAATAATAGAAATTGCTCTCCCTCGAATGAGGACTAATGAGATGTGTCACATGTTGCAGAGATGGGTCTCGACGATTTCTCAAAACAAATAGCCTCCCTTCTTCTGTTTCCTTTCTATACTGGAAGGCACGTTATTATTTACATGCATCTCAATGCATGTTTTATGATAAAGAGTCACTGTAATTCAGCGCTCTGTGAGGAGGAAAGTGTTTTAATCACACATTAGAAGTGTATTTATAAATACTGCTTCATTAGAAAGTGTCACCAGCTCAGCTCTCTAATAAAATCCCCATACTGAAGGCTGATTCTAATATTCCTTACACCAGGCAAACGTGATTTTTTTCCAGTGGGGAAATCTGAACCGGTTTTCCACCTGTTTGCTGGCTGCACATGTGTGCTGCATGCAAAATGTATGCTTTGTGCAGAAAAAGAAGACTTCACTAGGTAAGTAGAACAGTGAGGGGGGGAATAGCTGTGCCACACAATTTAGTTTTCTAGCTTTCTAGCGAATATAAACCGTGCGGCACAGCTGATCATTTGGAAATACCAGTTCAGACAAACTGGTTGCTTTTTTTTTACTACCGGTTTGCCCGAACTGGTAGTTTTTATCACTACCAGTTCGCCCGAACAGGGGTGAACCAATAGCATTTCACCCCTGCTTTCCTCCACCCCCCAGAAGATATGTATAGGACTCAAGGAATGGTGCAGTGGCCTAGAGGTGGAACTTTCACCTCAGAATCAGGAGGCTGTGAGTTCGACCCTAGGTAGCAGCAGATATTTCTCTCTCTGGGCACAATGAGAATATATCTCCCATTGTTTTTGTCTGGTAATATCTGACATAACAGGCATGCTGCAAGCCCCAATTTAAAATGAGGGTCATCTGGTGGAACCTAGGTGACATGACTGGAGACTTCTAGAAGAGGGTTGCAATAGTGTAGATCAGGGGTCGGCAACCTTAAACACTCAAAGAGCCACAAAGGTCCTAATCGGAAGCCCCCCATTCAATTCTGGAGCCGGCCAGAAGTCCGGTTCCCCCACCATAGAGTCTCCTCCTAGTGTGGCTTCCTTTTTTTGTCTGCCGACTGGTAGTCCGGTTCCCCCACCATAGAATGTGTACATGCACACGTGACCCCCTGTGCAACCCCTGCTTTTGGCACGTAATGGCTCGGTGGGCCTGGTAGGCCTCTTTTTCGCCCTCCCCAGGCTCCAGAGGCTTTTTTGGAGCCTGGGGAGGGCAAAAACTGCCTTCCCCACCCATCCCCCCAGAGGCCCTCCGGAGGCTGGAAATGACCCGTTTCCCGACTTCTGGTGGGCTCAGAAGGTCCAAAAATCAGCTGGCTGGCATGCACATGCGTGCTAGAGCTGAGCTAGGGCAATGCTCGTGTGCCCACAGATATGGCTCTGTGTGTCACCTGTGGCATGCGTGCCATAGGTTCACCATCACGGGTTTAGAGTAATTCGTTATGTTGCTTTTCTTGGTGTGCACTGACCAGAAGTTGGGGACAGTTTTCAAATAAAATTTACAACGGCAAAAATCCAAAGGATGATATTGCAAAGAGAGAAACACAGCACACGTGTCTTCAAGTTCCACTACTTCATCGCAAGGGGACGATACCCTGCTTTTGTCACATCCTACAAGCCTTTGGAGCTGGTAGTGGTTTTGTTAATCCCTTTGTGAAATGTCACTGTGCAAGGAAGGAGTTGAGAGAGAAAGTTCGAACATGGCTTCTTGTTAATACAAAGCTTGTCAAGCCCATCACCTGGAAATGTGGAATGTCTTTATTAGATTCCTTTATCTCTCCTGAGGTTGGGGGACAAGACTGGCTGATACTCTACAGAGGTGTCATCATACAGAAACTAATTAAGGACTGAGAGAAGGAAGTGGGCCAACGCACATTCCCGAGAATAAGATGTATTAGAAGCCGAAGATATTACCAGTGAACTTCAGATCAGAAAGGGCAAGCTGGGAATTTAACAATAACTCCTTGCCCTTCCCCCACCTCTTCCTAGCTTACCATCTCTCCATTTCCCAGATGTCTCCTTCTGTCTAAGGGGCAAAACATATCCTACTTTGATGATTTTCTTCCTTAACTCTTACCAAATCAGACTTTGGAGCAAGGGAGAAATCTAGCAGGTTCTGATAGGTTCTAGAGAACCGGTAGCAGAAATTTTGAGTAGTTCGGAGAACCAGCAAATACCACCTCTGGCTGGCCCCAGAGTGTGGAGGGAATGGGGATTTTGTAGTATCCTTCCCCTGGAGTGGGGAGGGAATGGGGATTTTGCTGTATCCTTCCCCTGGAGTGGGGAGGGAATGGAGATTCTGCAGTATTCTTCCCCTGCCATGCCCACCAAGCCATGCCCACAAAACCGGTAGTAAAAAAAATTGGATTTCACCACTGCTTTGGAGTATATTTGTGCATGTGCCTAAGTTGCATGGGTGTTTAAATATTTCTTAGGTAAGAAAATCCCCCATGGCTTTGGAGGGATGTACAACTCAATGACTTTCATTTAATGCTCCGAAATTGACTATCTTTCAGTTGCTTCACTGAGGTCAGCAAAAGTTTTAGCCATTTGGTGTGTGTGTGTAAACGGTTCAGCAGCTAAGATGCTGCACTTGTCGATCAGAAGTTTGGCAGTTCAACGGTTCGAGTCCCCAGAGCCGCGTAATGGGGTGAGCTCCCGTTCCTTGTCCCAGCTTCTGCCAACCTAGCAGTTCGAAAGCAGGTAAAAAATGCAAGTAGAAAAATAGGGACCACCTTTGGTGGGAAGGTAACAGCATTCCGTGCTCCTTTGGCGTTGAGTCATGCCGGCCACATGACCACGGAGACGTCTTCGGACAGCGCTGGCTCTTCGGCTTTGAAATGGAGATGAGCACCGCCCCCTAGAGTCGGGAACGACTAGCACATATGTGCGAGGGGAACCTTTACCTTTACTAAATGGCCTTGAAATGTGAAAAGAACAGTAACACTAATAACAGAATAATCGAGTTGGAAAGGACTTTGGAGGTCAATCTGCTCAATCAGGAGATCTTCTACCATTCCAGACAAGTGGCTGTCCAGTCTCTTATTAAAAACCTCTAGTGATAGAGCACCCACAACTTCTGATGGCAAAGAGTTGCACTGACTTATTGTTTTCACTGTCAGGAAATTTCTCCTTAGTCCTCAATTGCTTCTCTCCTTAATTAGTTTCCGTCCGTTGTTTCTTGTTTTGCTTTCTGGTGCTTTGGAGAATAGGTTGACCCCCTCTTCTTTGTGGCAGCCCCTCCCATATTGGAACTCTGCTCTCTCGCCAATGTACTGAACAAAATACTGGAATACTGCTATCTGTACAATGTACAATAAATTTACTGTCAGGGTTCCAAGTAATACCCCCAGCGAAAGAAAACTCCGAGGCTTGAGTTTCCTCAAAGTTCCATTTTATTAGAGATGTCATATTAACACATCTGGGAAAACCCAAATCTGAAAGCTTCCAGGTTTTTCCCACCCAAAGGAAAGTTCAAGTCCCTGCCCAGCACCCACATGTCCATCACATGGCCAATCAAAGCACCATCCCAACTGGAGATGCCTCCCAGTTTCCAGCCGTCCAGGTGCAGGGCAAGATGTCCTTGACTTTCTGAGAAAGGAATGTTATTATGACTACATATCACCCTGGCTCCATACAAACCTCCTCCCAGTTTCCCACAGTAGTAAATGTGGCAGGCCTGAAGATCCAATGAAAAAGATGGCTTCCAGGCCTGACACGTACCATGTTTCAAATATGGTTTATTTGAACTTCAGAGTGCCACTTCTTGTTTATGAATTAATTTCCATCCATCAGCTAAGTTATCTTCTTCTTTGCTTGCCTGTGTTTATTTAGAAGAAAATATTATGTTTATTATATTGATCCTTCTAATCATTATGAAGATTGCTCATGAATGAAAGATTTAAGGGACA
Organism: Pantherophis guttatus; assembly: GCF_029531705.1. The sequence continues at coordinate 16,993,453 of NW_026844048.1, read as the reverse complement.
AACCAGAGACTGAAATTGATGCTTTGGCTACCACTGAATGGTCTTGGATGTTATGTTTTCCTTATGAATGGAATGTTTATTTCAAACATTCAAGTTTAGATCAAATTTCTCATTGTGTTTTTTAATTACAGCCATATGATAGCATACGCAGATTAATCAAATAAAATTTGCTCCTGATGATGAAAGACAAGCTGGCACCGTGTTTCATATAGAGAAACCATATAAAACAGAAACAAATCAGAGATTATAACAAATTATAACTGACAATAAGACAATATTTGGATATGATAGCAGTGTTCCAATATCTCAGGGGCTGCCACAAAGAAGAGGGAGTCAAGCTATTCTCCAAAGCACTTGAGGGCAGGACAAGAAGCAATGGGTGGAAACTAATCAAGGAGAGAAGCAGCTTAGAACTAAACAGAAATTTCCTGACAGCTAAGAACAATTGTATCAGTGGAACGACTTGCCTTGAGAAGCTCTGGGTGCTCCACCACTGAAGGTTTTAAAGAAAAGATTGGACAATCATTTGTCTGAAATAGTATAGGGCTGTGATGACAAACCTATGGCATGCGTGCCCAAAGTGGCATGTGAAGCCATGTCGCCTGGCACGCGTGGCCTTGCCTGTTTGTCTTTCGGGTTTCTGGCGCACATGCGCACGTGACAATCATCCTGTCCTATCCATGCCTGGCAGTGCCGAAAGCCAGTGTGCGCATGCGGGCCAACCAGCTGATTGACGTGTGTGCATGCACGCTAGAACCCTGAAGTTTGGCTTTTCTGGAGCGCGATCCCTTCGTGCGCGTGGCAGTGCCGAAAATCAGCCTGTGCATGCACGCTGGCCAGCTGATAGTTGGACATGCATGCATGCTAAAACCTGGAAGTTCGGGTTTTCCAGAGTGTGGCCCTGACGAGCTCACACGCACGCACGTTTCTGTGCGACGAGTGCCCAAAAGGTTCACCATCACTGGTAAAGGATTTCCTGCCTGATCGGGGGGGTTGACTAGATGACCTCCAAGGTCCCTTCCAACGCTACTATTCTGTTATTTTATAGATGGTGTGCAAGGCAGACTATAAAGCAGGGGTGTCCAATGTTGGCAATTTTAAGACCTGTGGACTTCAAATCCCAGAATTCCCCAGGAAGCTTAAAGTCACCAAGGTTGGATGCCCTTCCTAGAAAGTATTCCCAACTCTGTTTTCCAGCATTTTATTTCCGTTCTTTGCCATTGGAGCAAGAGATCGATAGAAATGCTCTGCAATGAAAGCATAATCCAAGGATGGGAGAATTGGCTCTAATCCGATTTGAAGTGTCATTTCAATTTGTGGCTCCAGATTTATTCAACTGGAAGCGAGGTTTCTATCCAGACAAATGAAGCACTGAAGTGGGTCCATTCACTCCAGAAAAAAGAATTTTGTGTGTGCGCATGTATGCAAAAGATCTTTTATCATCTGGATATAAACTACGTAGACGCTCTGATCTGCCGCTTTAAATAGTCTTTTGCTTCAAATATTTTTTTTAAAATAATAATAATAAAAAACTTTGACAAATTGAAACACCCCTCCAAAGCTTTTCATATGCAGAGAGTCTTGACTCATAACCATAGCAGTGGTGGGTTTCAGCAGGTTCTGACCAGTTCTGGAGAACCGGTAGCGGAAATTTTGAGTAGTTCAGAGAACCGGTAGTAAAAATTCTGACTGGCCCCACCCCCACCTATTTTCTGCCTCCTGAGTCCCAGTTGATCAGGAGGAAATGGGGATTTTGCAGTAACCTTCCCCTGGATTGGGGAGGGAATGGGGATTTTACTATATCCTTCCCCTGCCACGCCCACCAAACCACGCCCACCAAGCCATGTCACGCCCACCAAGCCACACCCACAGAACCGGTAGTAAAAAATTTTAGAACCCACCAGTGAACCATAGTAGTTACAACAGCACTGAAAAAAGTGACTTACAATCTGTTTGCACACTTACAACTTCCCAGGGGTTACGTCATTAAACCGTCATTAATACGGCTAACATTACCCTGTGGTAAGATGGATTGCCAATAAATTACATACATACATACATACATACATACATACATACATACATACAAACATACATACATGCCAGTTGCCAAGCATCCAAGAGCTGAGATGGCGCAGTGGTTAGAGTGCAGTACTGCAGCTACTTCAGCTGACTGCTAGTTCAGCAGATCAGCGGATCAAATCTCACCGGCTCAAGGTTGATTCAGCCTTCCATCCTTCCAAGGTGGGTAAAATGAGGACCCAGATTGTTGGGGGCAATATGCCTATTTAGTATACTGTCTTTGGTGTAAGCCGCCCAGAGTCCTCGGAGAGTGGGTGGCATAGAAATATGATTAATAAAATAAATAAATAAAATAAATAAATTTTGTTCATATAACCATGGAGAAACTGCAACAGTTGTATGTGTAAAAAATGGTCGTAACCCACATTTTTCAGTGCCATTGCAACTTCACCGTCACTAAAACAAATGGTTGCAAATTGAGGACTACATGGAGTGATGGTTCTCACCTCCCTTGCTTTGTCTCTTACACAATTAAGCCACTACCGTGTTTCTTCCAAAATAAGACCGGGTCTTATATTAATTTTTGCTCCAAAAGATGCATTATGGTTTATTTTCTGGTTATGTCTTATTTGGGGGGAAATACAGTACTAAATGCTCTCTGTCTGCTAATGATCTTAACTGGGGCTTATTTTGGGGGTAGGGCTTATATTACGAGCATCTTGAAAAATCATGCTAGGCCTTATTTTCCGATTGGGTCTTATTTTTGGGAAAACAGAGTATTATTATTATTATTATTATTATTATTATTATTATTATTATTATTATTATTTAAATTTGTATACCGCCCTACTCCCAAAGGACTCAGGGTGGTGAACAGCCAAATAAAATACACATAATACAAATGTTAAAAACCGTTAAAATACAATTAAATAATTGGCTCAGAGAACGAAATTTAAAACCCCCAAATTCATAAGACAAAATTTAAAATTTAGAAATTTAAATTTTTTTTTAAAAGTTTAAAAGAGAAGTTAGTAGAGAAACAGACTTTCTGGAATAACCCATGATGTACTCAATTCCCCAGATCCACAGAGCAAAGCTCGCAGAACAAAAAAAAAATTGTCCTTCGCAATGCTGTATTTATTTCTGAGAGGACAAGCCAGCTTAATCACCATTCCCATTCAAGATCCCTTCTCTTCCAAGCTGGCATTGGCCTCCCTTGTCCAACACAGCCATAATTTTGTGCAAAAACAGGCAAGAAGGTTTTGGAAAAGTAATGAACTCTGGGCTGGATCCACAGCAAGGGGGAGAGGGGGCTTTAATTTCTCTGTTCGGAGACTGTGGCAAGGCCATCAATTATACAGCTCTGCAGCCGAAGGAGCAAAATGGACCATTTCAGACAGATTCTACCATGGGAAGGGAGAATACAATGAAATAATATACCTGAAATAAGTAAGCAATGGATGAGCACATCTGGAGGGCATTGCCATCTGGATAAAATTAGAGGGAGAGAGGGAGGAAGGAAGGAAAAAAGGAAAGAAGGAAAAAAGGAAAGAAGGAAGGAAAGGGACTGTGTAGCAACTTAGAAATAAGTGTTGTGGGAAGGGAAAGGAAAGGAAGGGAAGGGAAAGAAGGAGAGGAAGGGGAGGGGAAGGGAAGGGAGGAAAAAGCAAAGGGGAAGGAAAGGGAAGGAAAAGAAGGGGAAGGACTGTGTAAAATCTTAGAAAGAAAAGTGTTAGGAAGGAAAGGGACTGTGTAGCACCTTAGCAAGAAAAGTGTTGGGAAGAGAAGTGGGGAGGGGAAAGGAAGGGGAAGGATCTGTAGCATCTTAGAAAGAAAAGTGTTGGGATGGGGAGGGGAGGGGAAAGGAAGGGGAAGGGACTGTGTAGCATCTTGGGAAGGGAAGGGAAAGGAGGGGAGGGGAAGGGGAAGAGAAGGGAGGGGAAGGGAAAGGAAGGGAAGGAAAGGAGGGGAGGGAGGGAAGAGAAGGGAGGGAAGGGAAGGGAAGGGACTGTGTAACATCTTAGAAGAAAAGTGTTGGGAAGAGAAGAAAAGGGAAGGGAAGGGAAAGGAAGAGAAGGGAGGGGAAGGGGAAGGGAAGGGACTGTGTAACATCTTAGAAAGAAAAGTGTTAGGAAGGGAAGGGACTGTGTAGCATCTTAGTAAGAAAAATGTTGGGAAGAGAAGAAAAGGTAGGGGAGGGGAAAGGAAGGATAAGGGACTGTGTAGCATCTTAGTAAGAAAAATGTTGGGAAGAGAAGAAAAGGAGGGGAGGGGAAAGGAAGGATAAGGGACTGTGTAGCATCTTGGGAAGGGAAGGGAAGGGAAGGGAAGGGAAGGGATGTGCGGGGGAGTCAAGATTTTACAGAACTTACAAAGATTTCCAAACACGAATAAAGATATAAATTCCTCTTCTTTTTGGAGAAAAGCTACTTGTTCCCCCACGTGTCTGATTAAAAGCATTTCAAAGATTCAGAGATAAGCAGGCTTCTCTGTTAAGTTCCTTTATTATTCTACGGCTTTCCCCTTCAATTAATTCCACTCCTCCCGAATTCCAATGTAACAAGAAATAGTTCTAAAATTAATTTTTTCTTTCTGGAATTGGAGCATGAGCAATTTGGCACAGCTTCCACTTTCTCTAATTCCGTTACCGCTTTATTACTGTACAAATTTTTCGTGGATCAAACACAGCACAGAACACACGCACAAACAAGTTGCTTGTAGGTTACTGGGATCTATGCTCTGCGGCGTTCAGGAGTGCGTACATACACAAAAAGCTCTCCGGCGGCAGTTGTATTTATATTTTTTTAATCCCCATTTCTAATCTGTATTATGTCGGACTGTGTTTATACGCGCATGCATCTTTATTCATGAGCTACGTCTTTTATTTGGGCCCATAAAATAGAGGGGCCGCTGCATATATAATTATTTCCTCTGTATGTGGAATTTTATTAATGCAGGCAACCTTGAAAATTAGATGCTTATTCTGAATGGTTGTTGGTGGATATGTTCTGGAGCTGACGTAGGAAGTTAGCACCCACCCCTCTCCTAGGAAAATGAGATATTTTAGGAAATATTAAAAGGGCAGAATATTTCCCCTAAAAAGGGAGGCAGAAACTCAGCCCCTCCTCCACCTTTGTCAATGGGCCATGAAGTCCTGAGCCAGGCTATTCTACATAACAAAGATCTACCACCTTCAGGCAGAGCCATAGTAGAAATTGCCCAAAGCCCTTTCATTACATCATCACCCAGCAAGGCTCAACCAAGCCTGGGACAAAGACAACCTACAAAGTTATCCCTGCATGCATGGCCCAATGGGAGTCTGACAACCAGAATACAAGCTCAAATTCAAAGCCCAATGGAGGGTATAAATCTCTCTCTTTCTCTCACCCATGTGCTTTTTTGTCCAGGATTTCAAACCATGTGGTCCTGCCCACCAGTAAAAACAATTTTTCCAAACAGCCACCATGTTTCCAGTGACTTTCTCCCCACTTGGAATGGAACCCAGAAGGACATTTCTTCCAACACTGAGAAGGAAGTATTTGCTGAAGACCAGAACTCAAGATCATGGACTGGCTTCACTCCATCTGGGCTTGTAACTGCTCGTTTCCCTCAGATGGATTTACAGGTAGCCCTCGACTTCCAGCCAGTGGTGGGTTCCTCCCGGTTCGGCCCGGTTCGGCCAAGTCAGTAGCGGTGACGATATGACGTCACCGAACCGGTTCTCTTTCTTCGGGAGCTGGGCCCTCCTGCCCCACCCACATTATTCTTATCTTTTATTTGGCCCCACCCCCAATCTATTGCTGCCTCCCAAGTCCCAGCTGATCAGCTAGAAGGAAAAAAACTGTTTAAACTCTTGCCGCAGGGCTTCAAAGGGCCGCCCTACAGCTGATGAGTGTTAAAAGGCAGTGTGGTGGTAGACCAGTGTGCTCGAAAAACAAATGGGTAAACCGGAGCCTCCAAGAACAAATGGGTAGACCGGAACACTCCAAGAACAAATGGATAGACCGGTGCCTCCAAAAACAAATGGGTAGACCGGAGCCTCCAAGAACAAATGGGTAGACCGGAGCCTCCAAGAACAAATGAGTAGACCGGTGCCTCCAAAAACAAATGAGTAGACCAGTGCCTCCAAAAACAAATGAGTAGACCGGTGCCTCCAAGAACAAATGGGTAGACCGGTACAGCTCTACAAGTAGTTAAAAGCCTGGTAGACCAGTACCTCTGCTAAATCCTAAAGAATTGTCACATGGCCATCAAACCACGCCCACAAAATAAGCCACGCCCACAGAACCGGTAATAAAAAAAAAATAGAACCCACCCCTGCAATTCGTTTAACAACCGTTTGAAGTTAACAATATCACTGGAAAAAAAAAAAGACTTATAACTACAGGCTGTCCTTGACTTTCAACACTTCGTTGAGTGCCCGTTTGATGTTACAACAGCACTGAAAAAAGTGACTTAAAACCGTTTTGCACACTTACACAACTATTGCCGCATCCCCATGATCACATGACCAAAATTCAGATACTTGACCACTGACTCCTATTTATGACGGTGGCAGTGTCCTGAGGTCATATGATCTCGTTTTGTGACCCTCTGACCAGGAAAATCAATGGGAGAAGCCAGATTCATGCAACCACCTTAACCACAGTGATTCCCTCAATAACTGTGTCAATAAGGGTTGTCAAATGGGGTAAAACTCAGGTAACAAATGTCTCACTTAGCAACTGAATTTTTTTTGGGGGGGGGGTCAATGGTGGTCATAAATCAAGGACTACCTGTGGGCTTTGCACTTACTATGGTCGCAGCATCCCCACAGTCATGTGATCAAAATTCAGGCGCTTGGCAACTGGCAGGCGTTAATGACAGTTACGGCTTCCAGGGTCATCTGAACACCATTTGCAATTTTCCCAGCCAGTTTCTGACAAGCAAGGTCAACAGGGAATTTAGAATAACAGAGTTGGAAGGGACCTCGGAGGTCTTCTAGTCCAACCCCCTGCTTAGGCAGGAAACCCTACACCACTTCAGACAAATGGTTGTCCAATCTCTTCTTAAAAGCTTCCAGTGTTGGAGAATTCACAACTTCTGTAGGCAAGTCGTTCCACTGATTAATTGTTCTCACTGTCAGGAAATTTCTCCTTAGTTCTAAGTTGCTTCTCTCCTTGATTAGTTTCCACCCATTGCTTCTTGTCCTGCCCTCAAGTGCTTTGGAGGATAGCTTGACTCCCTCTTCTTTTATGGCAGCCCCTGAGATATTGGAACATTGCTATCATGTCTTCCCTGGTCCTTCTTTTCATCAGACTAGACATACTCAGTTCCTGCAACCGTTCTTCATATGTTTTATCCTCCAGTTCCCTAATCATCTTTGTTGCTCTTCTCTGCATTCTTTCTAGAGTCCCAAAATCAGGGGTGAAATCCAGCAGATTCTGGAGAACCGGTAGCGGAAATTTTGAGTAGTTCGGAGAACCAGCAAATACCACATCTGGCTGGCCCCAGAGTGGGGTGGGAATGGAAATTTTGCAATATCCTTCCCCCAGAAATGGGGAGGGAATGGGGATTTTGCAGTATCCTTCCCATGGAGTGGGGTGGGAATGGAGATTTTGCAGTATCCTTTCCCCTTCCATGCCCACCAAGCCACACCACACCCACCAAGTGACGCCCAGAGAACTGGTAGTAAAAAAAATTGGATTTCACCACTACTCAATTTTTTTTTTTACATCATGGCAACCAAAACTGAATGCAGTATTCCAAGTGTGGCCTTACCAAGGGAAAGTCAGATTAATTTAACAATTACCTAAGTCACTTGCAGTGACTCACTTAAGTACAGCAAAAGAAGTTGTAAAATTGGGTGGAACTCACTGAACAAATTCCCTACTTAGCAAAGGAAATTCTAGTCCCAACTTGGTTGGTTATAAGTCAAAGACTCCCTGTACAGTCTCTTCAGAGTTGGGCCTAATTCCAGGTTTTTTTTCCCCTGTGAAGTGCATTTCAAGTTTCATTTACGGTCTGTAGTAGTTATCGAATTAAATATACAACTAGGATGTTGGTTTTTAAAAAAGGGCAAGTATGTCAGTATTTCAGAGGATTTACCATTCTATCATCATTATCAATAATGTATTCTCCGACGAATGGAAATCTTTATGAGGCAATCTTCCTTTCTCACAATTAAAACTTGTCCTTGAAGGAAAAAAAAAGAAGAAGAAAAAGGGGGAAAAAATACATTTAAAGATCAGGAAGGGCAAGAAGAATGGCGCAAGAGAAGCAAGTTTAAAATAAAAGAATTTATACTCAAGACTTAAAAAGTTTAATAATGCAGCAGAAAATCAATATTTAATAAAGCAAATGACGGTTAAAAAAAAATAAAACGTCGAACAGTAGCTGAAGCTGGGGCTCTGTTTTCAAACATGTAACTCTGAGGCTAAATTGGCAACATGATCAGACCGTCATGAAGATGTGGCACACATTAAAAATGTGTCTCACTCATCCCAAATTAATACAAAGTCTTCTTCTTACGTTAAAGAAAACAGAATCACGAAGCTTCGACATCTGCTATATAAATCATGGACAGTAAGGGACACTGGTTAGTTAATGGAATAGAAATTTATTCCATCAGAAATGTCACAATATGTTGTGTTTGGATTTGTACAAGAACCCAGAAGATGCAATAAGACTCAAAGCTGTGAGAATCCTAGACCACAAGCTAAGTCCAAAAAGCCTAGAGAATTCTTGGAAGCGCTGAAACAAATCAGCCATCAACAGGCACACAGAGATAAACAGATTAACAGAGTTGGAAGGGACCTTGTAGGTCATCTAGTCCAACCCCCCACCCAAGTAGGAGATCCTACACCATTTCTGAAGAATGACAGTCCAATCTCTTCTTGAAAGTCTCAAGTGATGAAGCTCCCACCAACTTCTGAAGGCAACTTCTGTTCCATCGGTTGATTGTTCTCACTGTCAGAAAGTTCCTCCTTATTTCTAAGTTGAATCTCTCCTTGTTCAGTTTCCATCCATTATTCCTTGTCTTGCCTTCAGGTGCTTTAGAAAATAGCTTGACCCCTTCCTCTTTGTGGCAGCCCCTCAAATATTGGAAGACTGCTATCTTGTCTCCCATGGTCCTTCTCTTCCCTAGACTAGCCAGGCCCAGTTCCTGTAACCGTTCTTCATATGTTTTAGTCTCCAGTCTCCTAATCATCCTGGTTGCTCTTCTCTGCACTCTTTTTAGAGTCCCAATATGTTTTTTCTAATGTGGTGAACAAAACTGGATGCAGTACTCTTAGTGTGGTCTTACTAGGGCTTTATAGAGTGGTATTTAATACCTCCCTTTATCTTAAAGATAAACCACATTCCACCCATTCTAAAGAGACAATTTTAAAACTAAAAGATCAAAACACCTCCCTGCCAGCAATCAACACCCAAATAAACAGAGATTAACAGCAATTCATACTGGTACTTGAACAATAATCAAACAAGAAATGATACCCTAATCTAAAAATTACCAACTCAATCAAATTGTAAACAAGAGCCTAATGAAGAAACCATTGTGAACGCTCCCACCATCATTGACAGTACAAGTCATCTTTATATATATATATACAGAGACCAAACCCTACTACTTTCTGGCACTGATGAGGTTTCCTAGTTGGGTAATGAAAGGTCTGCAAGAAAACAGCCCTGCTGAGAGGACCACACTGTCCTTTTTAAAAGTTTGTGACATTGTTTACAACTGAAAAGTGAATATGTATGTAGTGTTAAGGAATTCACAGAGTAACCCTTGAATAGCAAGGGTGTGCACATGAAAGCGATTGAGAGTAGGTACGAATAAAACACAGTTAACACACAGATACACTGAGTTGTGTTTACTTTCAGGAAATACTAAGGCACAGTCCAATAAACAGTCCGGGTCATACACATATAAAGCAGAAGATAGCAAAACGACGGTCCAGGGATAATCCAATAACAAAGTCTTCTTACCAGTTGTCGTAGTCATTCACAATAAACAGTTCTTCTGGATTTGCAAACAGTAGCATACAGAGATATCAGAGAGCAAGAACAGCAAAGAAAAACAAACCATGTTTCTAGCTCCCTCTTAAGGAGATTGGCTACAGAGCTAGCCAATCAGGACACAGTATGATGCAATACAGCAGTCTTAAAGCTACATTGATGGTTTATATATTGCCAACCCAACAAGGTAGGTAATACTCATTTCCAAATATGTAGTATATAAAGACACTGTGATTTGCAAGATGAGAAGTCGGCAGCAACCTGAACTGATTTAATCGGCCTTTTCTAACTTGTACATTTGGAGTGACCCAAGCATGAAATGTGATTGGAAGGAAAAAGAAGACGGTGTGAACTACAAGGTTAACCTTTTTATTCCATCAAGCGGGCTTGGCCTGATCTCTTCCCTTTTTAAATATGTAAATTTTAATCTGTTTTTAAATTATTGGGGTATTTTAATTTGTCTGGGCCAAAAAGTTTAATTTGATTTTATCGGGTTTTTAAATTTTGTGTATTTATGTATTTTATTGTTGGCTGTTCACCGCCCTGAGTCCTTCGGGAGTAGGGCGGTATACAAATCAAATAAATAAATAAATAAATAAATAAATAAATAAATAAATAAATAAATAAATAAATAAACATCATCTAGAGCAGTGATGGCTAACATTTCCAGACTGAGTGCCCAAAGCGCACTCAGTGCCCAAAGCCCGAACTCCCGAAATGCAATGCGAGCATGCCCCTGCGCATGCGCCCCGCCCCCCTGCACGTGCACGTACCCCCCTGCAAGGGTTCTGGCCCCCCACACATGCGTAGCAGACCCAACGATCAGCTGGCCGGTGGGAAGCACACACGCATGCACGGAGGAGCTAACCTGGGGCGATGGCTCAAATGCCCGCAGAGAGGGCACTGTGCGCCACCTGTGGCATGTGTGCCATAGGTTCACCATCACTGATCTAGAGGAAACACTGCAAATCTATAACAAAGAAATGAGGATGGTAGAAAGTTGAGAGCCAGAATGGGAAAGTCCCCAAGTAGATACAGGTAGCCCTCAACTTCATTTAGTGAAAGCTCAAAGTTACAATGGCACTGAAAAAAGGTGATTTACGACTGTTTTTCACACTTACAACAGTTGCAGCACCGCTCGCCCCCCCCGGTCACGTGACCAAAATTTGGATGCTTTGCAGTTATTATTTATTTATTAATTATTTTATTTTAATCAATTTGTATCCCGCCCTTCTCCTAGTAGACTCAGGGCAGTGCACAGCCAGAACTAAAACACATACCAATACAAAATTTAAAATTATTAAAAGAATTACATACTTTGGCCCAAATTTAAAACAATTTGAATTAAAACCCATTGACAATTTAAAAGCTAAAAAACTAAAAAAGACTAAAAAGGGGGGGGTTTCACGCCAGCCCTGCTTGATGGAAAAGAAAAGTTTTCAGGGCATGGCGAAAGACCCGGAGATCCGCTATCCTTCGTATCTCCAGGGGCAAATCGTTCCAGAGGGCGGGAGCTGCCACAGAGAAGGCCCTCCCCCTGGGGGTCGCCAGCCGACATTGCCTGGCTGATGGCACCCTGAGGAGTCCCTCTCTGTGGGAGCGTACTGGTCGGTGGGAGGCTATCGGCGGCAGAAGGCGGTCCCGCAAATACCCAGGTCCTATGCCATGGAGCGCTTTAAAGGTGGTAACCAACACCTTGAAGCGTACCCGGAAGACGACTGGAAGCCAATGCAGCTCACGCAGGAGAGGTGTCACATGGGAGCGCCCCCTCGCTCCAGTTGGTTCATATTTATGACGGTTGCCGTGTCCTGGGATCAACTTTTGCGACTTTTTGACAACAAAAGTCAATGGGGAAGCCAGCTTCACTTAACGACTATGCTACCACCGTAACAACTGCAGTGATTCACTTAACAACAGTGGCAAGAAAGGTCATAAAATGAGGCAAAACTCGCTTAACAAATGTCTCAGCAGCATAAATTTTGGGCTCAGTTGTGGTCATAAGTCAAGAACTGCCTGCACTTGGCTTGACTCACTGTATTGAGCAAGAGACATGTCTCTTCCCATAAATTAGTCTGTGTAAGCCAGATCCTACTGTTTCACGCATGGTTCAATAAATTAGCTTCCTTTCATTACTTTGTATATCTTATTTCCTATATACCTTTTATTGAAACTTTTAAACAGAAAAATAAACATGAATTCAAAATAATATAAAGAAAGGAAGGAAGGAAGGAAAGAAGGAAGGAAGGAAGGAAGGAAGGAAGAAAGAGAAAGAAAGAGAGAGAGGGAAAGAAGGAAGAAAAAGAAAGAAAGAAAGAAAGAAAGAAAGAAAGAAAGAAAGAAAAGAGAAACCAAAAGGTCAGAAAAAATAGTTGATAGAAAAGAAAGAAAGAAAGAAAGAAAGAAAGAAAGAAAAAAAAAGAAGGAAAGAAAGAAGAAGGAAGGAAGGAAGGGAAGGAAGGAAGGGAAGAGAAACCAAAAGAAATAGAGTTGATAAGGAAGGAAGGAAGAGAAGAGAAGAGAAGAGAAGAGAAGAGAAGAGAAGAGAAGAGAAGAGAAGAGAAATCAAAAGGTCAGGAAAAGAAATAGAGTTGATAGAAAAGAAATAAAGGAAAAAGTATAAAAAAGAGGCTTCACATATTTTTCACTGCAGTTATAAATGCTAATATATTTTAACCTCTCTCTCTAAAATTACATCGAATTACTCTTCTTTCTATAATCTCTCCTACCTAATCATCAAAAGCATAAATCAGAAGTTCATTTTTACAGTCCATAAGACGCTCGCAGTCGCCAAAAAAACCCGTAGATCATGTCTCTTCTCTAATCAAAGAAGTCAATTTATCCATTCCAGCATATCTAATTCCGAATTTGCTAGGGGGAGGAAAAGACTAAGCCATTTTATTGCTTGGACAAATGTGGAACCCTAGATTACCATCTTTAAAAAAAAAAAAGATATGCCATTTAGGGACAGTGCTTCTCAACTTGGCAAGTTTAAGATGAGTGGACTTCAACTTCCAGACTTCTCCAGCCAGCTTTGCTGGTTAAGGAATTTGGAATCCATACGGTACATCTTAAAATATACCAGAAGCGAATTTTGGGAGTTCAAGTCCAAATCCCTTAAAACATGCTGGCTAGGGAATTCTGGGAATTGAAGTCCACACATCTTCAAGCGTGCTAGCTGGGGAATTCTGGAGTGCACGCCCATGACAGCATGCGAGCTGGGGGATTTTGGGAGTTGAAGTCCACATCCCTTGATGCATGCTGACTAGGGAATTCTGGGAGTTGAAATCCACACATCTTAAAACATGCTAGCTGGGGAATTCTGGGGGTCTGCACATCTTAAAGTTGCCAAGGTTGAGATACACTGATCGAAGAACTTTCAGCTGCCGCAGATACTTCACTCTGGCTCATATTTTCCCAAAAGGGGTGATTTTAAAAGTTTGTTACACCACCAACTCTCTGGTATTGGAAAGTCTAACAGATAACACAGAGTTGGAAGGGACCTTATAGGTCATCTAGTCCAACCCCTCACTCAAGCAGGAGACGCTACATCATTTCTGACAAATGGCAGTCCAATCTTTTCTTGAAAGTCTCAAGTGATGAAACTCCCACAACTTCTGAAGGCAACTTCTGTTCCATTGGTTGATTGTTCTCACTGTCAAAAAAGTTCCTCCTCATTTCTAGGTTGAATCTCTCCTTGGTTAGTTTCCATCCATTCTTCCTTGTCTGGCCTTCAGGTGCTTTGGAAAAGAGCTTGACCCCCTCCTTTCTGGGGCAGCCCCTCAAATATTGGAAGACTGCTCTCATGTCTCCCCTGGTCCTTCTCTTCATTAACTAGCCATGCCCAGTTCCTGTAACCGTTCTTCATATGTTTTAGCCTCCAATCCCCTAATCATCTTGGTTGCTCTTGTTTGCACTTTTTCTAGAGTCTTAACATCTTTTTTATAGTGTGGTGACCAAAACTGCATGCAGTACTCTAGGTGTGGTCTTACTAAGGCTTTATAGAGTGGAATTACCTCACTGGATCTTGATTGTATCCCTCTGTTAATGCAATTTTTTTTTAAAATTTGATTTATATGCCGCCCTTCTCCGGAGACTCAGGGCGGCTTACAGTGCGTGAAGCAATAGCCTTCATACTTTTGTATATTTATACAAAGTCAGCTTATTGCCCCCACAAACTGGGTCCTCATTTAACCTACCTTAGAAAGGATGGAAGGCTGAGTCAACCTTGAGCCTTGGAGAGATTCGAACCAGCAGTAAATTGCAGGCAGCTGTGTTAATAACAGGGTGCGTAGACCACTGTACTATCAAGGCTCTGCAATTTAGAATTGCTTTGGCTTTTTTTTGGCTGTCCCTGCACACTGCTGGCTCCTACTTAACTGGTTGTCCACTAAGACTCCAAGATCCCTCTCACAGTCACTGTTATTAAGCCTGGTTTCCCCCAGTTTATATGTGTGCTTTTGGTTTTTCTTACCTAATCTAAACTCACCCCATCTAAATAGTCCATTCTTGTGTGCTTTTGATTGGCAGAATGTCCTTGCAACTTTAAACTTCGGTCGTTAAACCAAATCTATTGTTGCTGATATCCTACCAGTTATCGAAGAAAAGGCATTTGCCTCGGACTTTCCCGCCAGATGCAGGTGACAGATTAGCAATGACAACTCCGCCCTCTGGAGGCAGCCGCCGAGTGCATCTGATAAAAACAGACAACCTAACAAACTAGCCACAATTCGGGAAGTCTCTCTTGCGTCCCTCAGGTCTGTTTCCTCTGACAAAGGATGGACTGCAAGGGCAAAGAGGAAATTTACCCGTCTTTTCTTTGTTTGTTTGTTTATTGAAGGAGTTCTTTTTCCTGCTCGAACAATATTGCAGCCCAGCTTCGTATTTCAAGAAATCATTTCCTGCGTTAGATTTACGGAGGCAGGATTGTCACGTTGCTGGGACAACGGTTGATGAGGTTGTCAAGGGCTGGGGCTGCTTTATTTCTCAAAGTGGATGGATGAATTCAACGCCGTCAGATTCTCTCCCCTCTACGGCTGGAGTACCCAACACAATAGTCCTTGAGTTACAACCACGACGGAGGCCAAAATTTATGTTGCTAAGTGAAAGATTTGTTAAGGGACTTTTGGATGCTCAAGTTCAAAGAGGAAATCAGAAGAGGAAGGGGCTCACAGGAACATCAACAACAAAGATCTACTATCTTGATCTAGGCAGAACACATCTAACTAGGAAAAGCTTTGGAGAAATTTCTCTTCTCTAGAACATCAACAAACACCTCAAATTAAACCTTTCTCCCCCAATTTCTCTGGGAACTTCCTAGTTTTAACAGATTGAGTTGGAAGGGATCTTATAGGTCATCTAATCCAACTTCCCCACTCAAGCAGGAGACCCTTTACCATTTCTGACAAATGGCTGTCCAATCTTTTCTTGAAAGTCTCAAGTGATGAAGCTCCCAAAACTTCCAAAGGCAAGTTGTTCCATTGGTTGATTGTTCTCACTGTCAGAAAGTTCCTCCTCATTTCTAGATTGAATCTCTCCTTAGTTAGTTTCCATCCATTGTTCCTTGTCTGGCCTTCGGGTGTTTTGGAAAACAGATTGACCCCTTCCTCTCTGTGTCAGCCTCTCAAATATTGGAAGACTGCTATCCTGTCTCCCCTGGTCCTTCTCTTCACTAGACTAGCCATGCCCAGTTCATGTAACTGTTCTCCATATGTTTTAGTTTTCAGCAAGTGTGTAGGATTTCAGAGTTTCCTTCTCTTTACCTGAGCCACAAGAGTTGTGTTATGGGAGCAGACAGGTAATTAACTATCAAACAATGGCCAGGATTTAAGAGATTAACTGGGGCACAGAAGGAATGGGAAATCTCATTTGGACCAGACAAAAGTGGCGAGGAGTGATTAGTTGCTTCAGCACAAAAGAAAGGACCAGATAGCCTCAAGAAGCTGATAAGAAGCCGAAAAGCCAAATATCTCTCAAATTCTTCTACTACTTCTGCTTTTTTAAAAAAAAAAGAAAAAGAAAGAAAAAGAAAAACCCTTTTCTTCCTTGCATCTTGAACTCGGATTCCATCGTTTTTCTATCATGCAAATGCTCGTGTCTAAGTGAGATTAAGCGCAGGGGTTCTTCACAAAGTCCATTTTCATCAGCCCTGAGATAAGGTGGACTTTTCTTAATCTCTTCTACAAGATGAGAATATTTTGCAGCACAGGACAAATACAAATCTCATTTGGCCTCTTCCGTTTCTTATTTTCGAATACATCCATCTGAGAGAAAGGCCGACTTTGCAAAACTTTTAAATATATACCGTATATGCTCGGATAGAAGCCCATCTGTGGGTAAGAGAACCCCTAAGTTTTTAACCAAACGATTGTGAAATATACCTACAAATAGACAAGCCCTGAATTTTTTTGGTATGTTTTAATTTTCACAATTGGCTTATCTGTGAGTAGTCAACAATACATTTTTTCATGCTAAGGTTCTCCTCACACATATGTGCTAGTTGTTCCCGACTCTAGGGGGCGGTGCTCATCTCCGTTTCAAAGCCGAAGAGCCAGCGCTGTCCAAAGACATCTCTGTGGTCATGTGGCCGGCATGATTCAACGCCAAAGGCGCACGGAACGCTGTTACCTTCCCACCAAAGGTGGTCCCTATTTTTCTACTTGCATTTTTTACCTGCTTTCGAACTGCTAGGTTGGCAGAAGCTGGGACAAGGAACGGGAGCTCACCCTGTTACACAGCACTAGGGATTTGAACTGCTGAACTGCCGACCTTTTGATCGACAAGCTCAGTATCTTAGCCACTGAGCCACCACATCCCACTTTTTCATGGTAGTTTTGTTAAAAATTCATGGGTCAGTTTATCCAGGGATAGGTTATCCATGAGTACATAATCAAGTCAAATCTTTAATATTCCTGGATATTTCTTGAGAGTTTTTAATTTGTTCTGGTCTTTGACTGTAATAAATATTGACTTGACTTGAGAATATACATGGGCTTTATGGACACTTAAAAATAAAATAAGGCAAGGAACTGTTGTATGTCAGGACTCCCAAGTGCTCCACCTTGAATCAGATTTTAAACTGAAGTAGCAATTACTACAGTAAGCTAATTTTGGGGTACTTTGCTTCTTCTCCATGCCCAGAATTGCATACTATTTAGCTTGAATAAATGCCTGGAGAAGCTGAACATGCTGTGTTGGCGTTTTGATTAGCCCTTAATGAAGGAATTGTCCATTGGTAAATTGTTTGTTTTGTTTTTTTCATCTGAAGGAGTTTGTGCTTTTCTAAGGAATATAAAAGGGATGCGGTGGCTCAGTGGCTAAGATGCTGAGCTTGTCGATCGAAAGGTCAGCAGTTCAGCGGTTTGAATCCCTAGTGATGCATAACGGGGTGAGCTCCTGTTACTTGTCCCAGCTTCTGCCAACCGAGCAGTTCGAAAGCACATAAAAATGCAAGTAGAAAAATAGGGACCACCTTTGGTGGGAAGGGAACAGGGTTCCATGCGCCTTTGGCATGTAGTCATATAGGTCACATGACCACAGAGATGTCTTCTGACAGCGCTGGCTCTTCGGCTTTGAAACGGAGATGAGCACCGCCCTCTAGAGTCGGGAACGACTAGCACATATGTGCGAGGGGAACCTTTACCTTTAAGAAATATATAGCGTTTTGTCCTTGTCTTCCGCTCTATCACCATACTTTTTCTCTGAGGTTCTTGTACACAAACTCAAGTGATCTCCACTTATCGGAGGTCAGCTCACCTATTGATCAACCATCAGCTCTACTTTCTTGTTATTTATCAGTAATCTATAGCTGAACACTTTGATCCTAGTGAAATCAATATGTGTAATGGGTTGTGAGAATAACCTTGGGAGACAGGAGGAAGAACTTAGACAATAAACAAAATCTGAATACAAGAGAGGGGTGGGGGATGGAGAAAGCATTTCAGAAGGGGACTCTTCCTCGTTTTCTGTATAAAGGTAGAGGAGGGGGATGGACAGATCCCTAGAGGGCATTTTGATGAATATCTAGTCACATCAGTGGCTGTTATAAATGATAAAGCTTCACAGGCTAACAAATAGTAAATCTAAGAGATAAGGATGAGTTGAGATGTCACACACTTCATGCTCTAATATTTGCTCACTGGGAAACTGATAGAAGTAGATTGGGTCTACTTCTGCAAGACACTTTTAATTCTTCTGCCTCTAACAAGCTCACTTCGGACTGTGGCAACTAACTGAGTTTATGTAACACCGCTGCTTTATGGAAGAGTATAGCTCTTAAGATCACTGCTATATCTTCATTTCAAGGATGTGACCATAAGCTAAACAATTTTGCTCTTCAGAATGCAACAGTCTACTTTCCCTTGAATTGTTCACACACCCACCCACACACAAATGGGCACAGAGTATATAATTTTTCGTTGTAGATGTTAAGCATAGAAATATCTCAAATTGCTCTGGCTCTTTGCACAAGTGGCTGAGTTTGTACAATCAATTTAACATGGGCTTTTTTTTAAAAAAAAGTAATCCATTGAACATTACCTGAACCATAAACTATTCAAATAGATTGGATTTACACAATACTTTAAGCCATTAACAGCAACAACAACAAAAAGCCAGCTAAAACTAACCAAATACAGCACTTCATATGCTACTAGCCTGCAACATAGTTGGGTAAGGATGTTGGACAAAGCAACCGATATCAGAGAACAGTGTGGCAGTAGGCACATAACCATCATGTAGAAAATCCCTAATTCAATCCTAGGCAAGACTGGAGGAAGGTTTACTACTGTACATCTTGGGGGAAAAAAAAATCCATTGCCATTGTTGTGCAGTTGAATTAAATGAATCTCGTTATAACTTTGTAAGAATCTTCCGCAACGGTGTTCACCAATACTGACCCTTTCCTTGACTTTATGCCACAAAGCCATTTAGGTAGCCAAAACACAAGGAAAAAAAAAATTATGCAAACATCTTATGCAGTCCTATAATTCCCCATCTTGTTCCTGAGCATTGTAAGAGACGACCAAGCTAAGCCCGAGGGAAGGGTCAAGCATATCATTAGTCTTGAGCCGTGGTGTCGCAGGGGTTACAATGCAGTATTGCAGGGTAATTCTGCCCGCTGTTGAACCTGACTGGCTCAAGGTTCAGTGGTGGGTTGCTCCCGGTTCTGTCCGGTTCTTGAGAACTGGTAGTAAAAGTGGTGGGAGGCTCCGCCCACCTGCCCAGATGTCATAATGGACGATCTGTGCATGCACAGAAGCTTCTGCGCGCACACTCCCATTGCGAACCGGTAGTAAAGGTAAATAGAACCCACCCCTGTCAAGGCTGACTCCGCCTTCCATCCTTCTGAGGTTGGTAAAATGAGGACCCAAATTTTGGGAGGCTATATGTGAAATTATAAACCGCTTAGACCAGGGGTGTCAAACTCAAGACCTGGGGGCCAGATCCTGATCATGGGGTCCTTAGATCTGGCCTGCAGTGCCGCCCTGAAAACAGCGAAGGACCGGATTGCAATGCCTCTGCCAGCGAAAACAGAGCTTGGGAGGACTGCAGGAGGCTGTTGCAGCCAAAAACAAAGCTCAGGAGACCGTTTTCGCTGGCAGAGCATTTGGTCCACCACAGGCACCCCCAACATGAGTGATGCCGAATTGGCCATGTCCACCCTGGCCACACCTAGCCCGGCCCCCTGAGGTCAAACATAACGTGGATGTGGCCCTCAATGAAATCGAGTTTGACACCCTTGGCTTAGACAGTGTTGTAAAGCACTGTAGAGCAGTATATAAGTCTAAGTGCTATTGCTTGGCGCCCACAAGAGATCTACATCCATCCCACCTTGAATTCCGCTGACTCTTATCTACCGCCAATTGACTTTGACTGTTAGTAGTTCAGATTCTTGTAGAAAATATTAGTGCACAATAAATCCAGAGGTGGGTTCTAAATTTATTTACTACCGGTTCTGTGGGCGTCAGGGTGGATAAAAATCAATGATTTAAAAAAAAAATCAGATTTTTTTGATTTAAATCGGATTTTTTTTTATTTTTATCGAATTTATTTTAATAAAAAACTTTTGGGGTAAAAATCTATCGTAAGATAGTTTTCTATTTAAGATACATAAATAATTTAGTTTATTCAGCATGAAATGGAGCTTAGTTATGTAGCATGAGGCTGTATATTCTGCAACACTGGGACTATCGGTGAGTCAACAGTGGGTCAAAGGAGTAGCAGAGATAACAGTCGCTCTTTAAAAATTATGATTTAAATCGAGTTGATTTAAATCAAGCCTTTTTACTAGTGATTTAAATCATGATTCAAATTGTGATTTAAATCAACTCGGTTTAAATCAAATCCACCCTGGTGGGCGTGGCTTATTTTGTGGGTGTGGTTTGATAGCCATGTTACAATTCTTTAGGATTTAGCAGAGGTACTGGTCTACCGGGCTTTTAACTGCTTGCAGAGCTGTACCGGTCTACCCATTTGTTTTTGGAGTGCACTGGTCTACCACCACACTGCCTTTTACCGCTGATCAGCTGTAGGGCGGCCCTTTGAAGTGCGGCGGCAAGAGTTTAAACAGTTTTTTGCCGCTCTGCCACTACAGAGAGCATCGGAAACCCCTTTCAGGCAGCTTGGCCTCAATTGCCAATCTACCACCACCGAATGGTTTAACAAGGAGTGGATTGGTTCCAGCCGATCTGTTGGGAGGCTTCTTTGCTTCTCAATTTAAAGCTACGGTGTCTTGTTTTTTTCTTTTTCTCTTCTTTGTCAAGTAAGCCCTGATTTTTTTCCTTCTAGCCAATCAGCTGGGACTCGGGAGGCAGAGAAATAGATTGGGGGCGGGGCCAGGCAGAGGTGGTATTTACCGGTTCTCCGAACTACTCAAAATTTCCACTACCGGTTCGCAAGAACCGGGGAGAACCGGTAGCAACCCACCATTGAATAAATCTGTATTCATTTGAACCTCTTTGCTTCCTGATTTATCGCATCTGACAAGCATTCAAGGAAGCTCAGGAGTGTCAAAATTCCAGCCTCACGATGAAGGCCAAACCACCAACCAATAACAAATCTGTGTGAATAACTGTGTAAAAATAACAATAAAATGTGTCACCCCCGCTGGTCACCGGCTGAAATAGACATCATTTTCTCCTAATCCCCTGCAGTATGAAGTGGTTGTGTGCTCTGTTATTGTTTGACAGCTATTAAAGGAAAGTAGGTACATTTGATAGCACTAAAACGTCTGTTGTGTTTGTGACTCCGCAACCCCCTTAAATTCAAGGGGGGGGGGGGAAAGATAGTGCCTTCCCTGCTTATGGTGCCCATGAATGGGGTGGAAAAAGGGGGAGAAAAATAGCATCTCCCCTTAAATATATTTTCACTGAGGAATCATGCAGGGAACAGCCGGTTATTTCATCCACAACAGATGGTGAGGTATATTTTCGGAACCAAGAAAGATTATTATCAGACAATTATGTTCCCCCACCCCTACATCTTTCACTGAAAAGACAAATATCACTTTGTAAATATCACTACCAGATATTGCAAAGCAAAGAGATAAAGCAGCACAGCTATTACAATGAATTTGAGGATGACGTTTATGTATTGTTTTGGAAACGGAACAGGGTTCCTGCAGGCTCATTTTTATATTCTTCTGCAGAATATTTAAGGGCATGCTTTTCCCCACTTTGAGTTCTGATGCCATGGACACTATCTTAAATCTTTATTAAAGGTAAAAGGAAAAGTTTTCCCCTGTCTAGTCATGTCAGACTCTTGGGGGTGTTGCTTATCTCAGTTTCGTAGCTGAGGGAGCCAATGTTGTCCAAATATCACTTCTGTGGTCATGTGGCCAGCATGGCTATACACCAAAGTGCACAGAATACTGTTATCTTCCCACCAAAGTGGTACCCATTTCTCTGCTTGCATTTGCATGCTTTGGAACTGCTAGGTTGGCAGGAGATGAAGCAAGGACAGGAGCTCACCCCATCACACAGTGCTTGAGTCTCAAACTGTGAAACTTCCAGTTGACAAACCTAGCATCTTAACTCCTAGGCCACTGCGCCCCCTCTAACAATCCGCAATTTGACACGTGTTTCTGATGCAAATTTCACGTTAAAAAGTTTGGCTGTGATGTTACCACTCTAATGGCAGAAAGCGAAGAGGAACTAAAGAGCCTCTTGATGCAGGTGAAGAAGGAGAGTGCAAAAGTTGGCTTGAAACTCAACATTAAGAAAACAAAGATCATGGCATCCGGCCCTTTCAATTCCTGGCAAATAGATGGGGAAGAAAGGGAGCTAGTGACAGATTTTATTTTCCTGGGCTCCAAGATCACCGCAGATGGGGAGTACAGCCAAGAAATTAAAAGACGTTTGCTCCTGGGGAGGAAAGCTATGGCAAATCTAGACAGCATACTAAAAAGCAGAGACATCACCCTGCCAACAAAGGTGCATATAGTCAAGGCTATGGTTTTCCCAGTTGCAATGTATGGCTGTGAAAGTTGAACCATAAGGAAGGCTGAGCGCTAAAGAATGGAGGCCATTGAACTCTGGTGCTGGAGAAGACTCCTGTGAGTCCCTTGGACTGCAAGGCGATCCAACCGGTCAGTCCTAGAGGAGATCAACCCTGACTGCTCTTTAGAAGGCCAGATCCTGAAGAGGAAACTCAAATGCTTTGGCCACCTAATGAGAAGGAAGGACTCACTGGAGAAGAGCCTAATGCTGGGAAAGATTGCGGGCAAAAGAAGAAGGGGACGACAGAGAATGAGGTGCCTGGATGGAGTCACTGAAGCAGTCGGTGTGAGCTTAAATGGTCTCCAGGGGATGGTAGAGGACAGGAAGGCCTGGAGGAATGTTGTCCATGGGGTCGCGATGGGTCGGACACAACTTCGCAACTAACAACAACAACATAAATCCTGGGACTGTACTAAAGACAAGTTTAGTGTGGTGGAATGTAGTCTGGATTCCCAGTAGGGACGGGCTGCATTTCAGAGGATCAAGAGACAGCAAAGTTTAGACAGTTTGTCTGGGAGGAAAAGGATCGTGACAGTTTCTCACTAGACATTTTCAGAGTGCATCTCTAATGATGCAGGTAGTTGCTTCCATTCGGCAACATTTCTCTCCATAGGCAAAGAACAATAAATAAAACTGTCTTTCCGGTCTTTGTAGCCTGAAATTTATTCATCCATCTGTTATTGAACACAGCGCAATTAGATAAGTTGTGGCGGCACCAGAGACAACAGTTTGCAAATGCCTGGAAGATTTGTGAACTCTGCCATTAAAACAAAACCAAAGAAAAAACAAAAAAAAATGTTATTTTAGTAAATTAAATAGTTATGATTTTTTTTTTTTTTTTGGTTCCACGGTTATTGTTGTTTTCAGTCTGTTTCAGAGATGGCCACAATTTATATACACGACTTTGAAAGCCGCGAACAAACATACCTTTCTTAGATATTACAATATTCTGAATGCTCCCAATTCCAATTACCTTCAAAGTCAAGCGACAGCAACTTTCTGTCTAGATAACTAGTTACCCTCCTCCTTCACAGAACGAGACCTTGAAGTACCTTCCACTGACAGAACGTGTTGCTCTCTTGAGGAAACCGTATATCTTCCTTCCACAATTATTCACGAAGAGAAGAAGCCGAAATAATAAAACACTAAAACAACAAACAGAGAGGCAGGATTGATTTTAAATACCAGAGGTTCAGAAAGGATGGGTAAGTAATTACTACTCTCCAGCTTCCATGATTATAGCTTTGATTTTTTTTTTAATGTGATCAGCTTTGATGCATGAATGGGAACAGACGCCATAAATTTGAAAGATAACAGAAAATGCCAAGATTGGAAACACATCCGTTAGTTGTTTCATGAGTAAAGAGATGTATATGCTCCGAGGAGAAAATTTGCTCTATTTTTTAACACATCCGTTAGTTGTTTCATGAGCAAAGAGATGTATATACTCCGAGGAGAAAATTTGCTCTGTTTTTTTTTTTTCTTGATTGCTTTAAGAGGAAGGTGTCCTCAAACACGACAAGCCCTCTGACGTGAACTCAAAAGATTCCTTTATTAGGAATGCCAGCAACCCAGGCAAAAAGTTTATCTCGCAGGCTAACAAGTCCGTCCGGTAGAAAGATGAATAGTTGTCTGCCACACCTATTCCATTAATACATTAATTAAACATTAATACAATTGAGCGAGTCCAGAGGTATTTCACGAGAAGAGTCCTTCACTTCTCTGCTCACAACAGAATCCCTTATGTCACCAGGCTTGAAATTTTGGGCTTGGACAACCTAGATAGAACTATGCCACCTATGATCTGACCTAAGCGTAGTCCAAAAAATTATCTGCTACAATGTCCTACTTGTCAATGACTACTTCAGCTTCAACCGCAACAATATACGAGAAACACAATAGATACAAACTCAAGGTAAACCGCTCCAAACTCAATTGCGGAAGATACAACTTCAGCAACAGAGTGGCCAATGCCCGGAATGCACTACCTGACTCTGTTGTTACATCCTCAAACCCAGTGATGAAATGTAAAATTTGTTACTACCAGTTCTGTGGGCGTGGCTTGGTGGGGGTGGGTGGGTAATATGACTGAGTGGGCGTGGCCAACTTTTTTTTTTTTAACTTTTAAAACCATTTTTTCTACAACCTCTTCAGCTGAAGAGGTTGTAAAAAATGCTTTTAAAGCCTCTGACGATCCCAGCTGACTTGCCTGATTGGCAGAGGCTTTTTTTCTTTTTAAAAACATTTTTTCTATAACCTCTTCAGCCAAAGAGGTTGTAGAAAAAATGCTTTTAAAAATAAAAAAAAATGCCTCTGATGATTGCACGGCTCAGCTGGGCAATGGGGGGGGGCAGGGATTTTTGCTAGCGGTTCTCCGAGCTGTCAAAAGACAGGAATGGTTCCTCAGGAGGAGGTCTCCTCGAGAGTAAGGCTTGGGGCTAATTGGCCACTCCCTTAGCCTATTTAAGAAAGAACACAGCTTGCAACAAGCTGCAGGAAACAACTTTAGTTCGCTAATCATCGCGTTGGGATTTCTCTGCAACTTTGCTTCTGGCCTTTCTGCCAACTCCAGGAAGACTCTGACTATCTTATCTGTGGAAGTCTGGCAGGCTGTTAAGAACGCTTATTAACAGCCGGCATTTGCTAAAACTGTGTTATTTGAGTAAACTAAGTTTTGTTCAGAGTTTGTGTGTGCTGTGTTCTTTGGGATCCGTAGCTGGGGCAGAACACTCCCTTCCTTCCTTCCTTCCTTCCTTCCTTCCTTCCTTCCTTCCTTCCTTCCTTCCTTCCTTCCTTCCTTCCTCCCTCTCTCCCTCCTTCCCTCCCTCCCTCCCAGTGTTAGAATGCAGTATTGCAGGCAAACTCTGTCCACAGCCTAGAGTTTGATCCTGATGGGGCTCAAGCTTGTCTCACCCTCCAATCCTTCTATTGCTATTGCTATTCTGGGTTTAAATTCTGTGTGAAGTTGCACTATGATGTTCATGCATATGCCACGATAAACTAATGGGAACCTCCACTGCTAATGTTCAGGAAGTCAAGGTAACTCAAGGCTATAAATTGGAGGTTGGGGAATGCAATGTAACTGTGAGATCTTTGGTAATTCACCCCTTATCTAGAAGAGAAAAAAAAAAGGTGGAACTAAGAAAAGATTGGGGGAGCCTAAGCAAGGTGCTCACAGGACAAAGGATAGCTAGATTCACAATAGTGCAGTGAATATATATTTCTTTACAGCAAGAGGCCTGTTCGTTTATTGTTTAGAGCTGCGGTGGCCCAGTGGTTAGAGTGCGGTACTGCAG
Organism: Pantherophis guttatus; assembly: GCF_029531705.1. The sequence goes on along the minus strand of NW_026844048.1, from coordinate 16,967,643 downwards.
GCTAATTCTGCTGACTGCCGGCTGCCTGGAATTTGGCAGTTCGAATCTCACCAGGCTCAAGGTTGACTCAGCCTTCCATCCTTCCGAGGTGGGTCAAATGAGGACCCGGATTGTTGGGGGCAAAAGGCTGACTCTGTAAACAGCTTAGAGAGGGCTTTAAAGACCACTGTGAAGCGGTATATAAGTCTAAGTGCTATTGCTATTGGTGGATAAAAGCCATGAGAAGTCTTAAGTGTTAGTGCTATTAGGGAGTAGTGGTTGCAGAGTGAATAGAATGCAGTATTGCAAACTAATCCTGCCCGCACCCTGGAGTTCAATTCTGACGGGCTCAAGGTTGACTCAGCCTTCCATCCTTCCAAGGTGGGTCAAATGAGGACTCAGATTGTTGGGGGACCATAAGCTGACTCTGTAAACTGCTTAGAGAGGGCTGTAAAAGCACTGTGAAGCGGTATATAAGTCTAAGTGCTATTGCTATTGGTGGATAAAAGCCATGAGAACATCACGGTATAATGCAATTGAGCCAGGACCTGAAATTTCAGCCTCCCCCCTTTTTTCCTCCATTGTAAAAAAATCTGGATTTAAAACAGCTGTGAGAGTTTTAGTTTTGCATAGCTACTTCTTGGCTCCCCGACTGTGGGATGCTATCCCCGAGCTCTGATTTTTTGGGTTGCTCTGGAGCCATTAAAAAAAAAAAAGGAGTTCTAAGATCGTCTGGACTATTGTAATGCTCTCTACATGGGGCTCCCCTTGAGGTGCACTCGGAGGCTCCAAGTGGCACAGAGTGCGGCTGCACGGGTGGTTATGGGAGCGACGTGGAGTTCCCATGTAACACCTCTCCTGCGCGAGCTGCACTGGCTCCTGGTGGTTTTCCGGGTGCGCTTCAAGGTTCTGGTTATCACTTTAGAGCGCTCCATGGCTTAGGACCTGGTTATTTACGGGACCGCCTACTACCACCAATAGCCTCCCACTGGCCAGTACGCTCCCATAGAGAGGGGCTCCTCCGGGTGCCGTCGGCCAAACAATGTTGACTGGCGGCCCCCAGGGGGAGGGCCTTCTCTGTGGGGGCACCTACGATCTGGAACGAGCTCCCCCCGGAGATACGGAGGATCCCGGATCTGTGCACCTTCCGTCACGCGCTTAAGACTTTTTTATTTCATCAAGCTGGCCTGGCCTAAACCTTCTCCCCTTTTTAAATATCAATTTTAATTTGTTTTTAAATTATGGGGTATTTTAAATTTGTCCAGCCAAATTATTTAATTCATTTTTATTCTATTTTAAATTTTTGTATTTATGTGTTTTATCCTGTGTCTGTTCACCGCCCTGAGTCTTTCGGGAGTAGGGCGGTATAGAAATTTAATGAAATAAATAAATAAATAAATAAAATCTTGGTAGCCTTGGTACCAAGAACCTTGATAGTACAGTAGTCTAAGGCACCCAGTTATTAACACGGCTGCCTGCAATTACTGCAGGTTCGAATCTTACCAGGCTCAAGGTTGACTCAGCCTTCCATCCTTTCTAAGGTAGGTAAATTGAGGACCCAGTTTGTGGGGGCAATAAGCTGACTTTGTATAAATATACAAAAGTATGAAGGCTATTGCTTAACGCATTGTAAACCGCCCTGAGTCTCCGGAGAAGGGCGGCATATAAATCAAATTAAAAAAAAAAAATGTACATACAGCCTGCAGGGCAAGTGCTCTTCATCTGGTTAGAAGATTGCTGTGTTTTGCAAACCGCCGCAAAAGGAGAACATCAACTACTCTTGAATTCTACAAAGGGACATTCATTCCCCCGAGCATCAGCATAACAGCAGCTGGAGCACTTAAATGTCAGAGCCGCGCGTTTGATCTTTATTTGAAGGTTTCTGGTCATGTTCCAAAGTTTGACCTCTTCTGAAGTCTTCCTCCAGGGCGGACCAGACCAGAGCAAACTTCCCGCAACGAAGCCTTACCTTGCACAATGAGATGGACCCGTGAGGTTTTGGGGTGATTGTCCGTCTGTACTGAGCAAGTATACGGTCCCTCGTCGTAAACATCCACGTCATTTATCCGGATGGCGTAATGGGTTTTGGTGTTGGCAATTAGTTCCACTCGCGGGTCCAAGCACCACTTGTCGTTGCCCGCGTAAAGAATGCTGCTTCGGTTGAGCCAAGCTACCCGCGTCACTCGATTATCCACGATGCATCTGAAGAGAAAGAGAGAGGGAGGGAGGGATTATAATCTGCAAAGGAGTTTCCTAGAGGTGTCCTGATTCCTAAACTCTCCGTTCTCTTTCCTCTCTTTTCCTCATTCGGAAGTTCTGATGTGAGCAAGCAGTTATCCGAGAGGTCTACAACCTTAAATACTCAAAGAGCCATTTGGACCCGTTTCCCACAGAAAAGAAAACACCGGGAGCCACAAAACCTGGGTGGGCGTGGCCAACTCGATGTCACTCACTTCCACTGGTCACATGACCCCCCCTTAGCCATGCCTACCCAGCTGGTCATTAGGGCAGAGAACCAGTTGTTAAAAAACACCGGGAGCCCCAAAATCCTTTTGGCATCTCTCTCTCTCCCCTCCCTCCCTCTCTCCCCTCTCTCCCCCTCTCTCTGTATCTCTCTGTCTCTGCCCTGGCCACTTCTCCATCCCTCACTGTTGCCCTTACCCTTCTCAGGCCAGGCGATGAGTGACTGGGAGGGGAGGGCAAGGGGCGGGGCCAGCCAGTGGTGGGATCACCTGACAGGGAGCCACAGTGGAGGGCTCAAAGAGCCACATGTGGCTCCAGAGCCGTAGGTTGCTGACCCCTGAGTTATCCCAAACAGCATAAACCAGCCTTTTATTTAGATATAGTGGCCACCAGTAGTGAGTTTCACATATTCTTACCACCAGTTTGTCACATGTGCGCACGCTCGTTCCCTTTGTGCCTTCCGCGCATGTGCTTTGCTTGTATGTGTGCATGCGTCCAGCCTTGAAAACATGGCTAAATAGGATGGCATTACGCTGGGGCGGGTGGGCAGGTGGGTGGCACCCACAATTGCCGCTACCAGTTCGTGTGAACTGATACGAACCGGCTGAATACCACCTCTGGTGGCCGCATTCTATATCCAGCTAGTCCTTATGACCACAACTGAGACCAAAATTTATGTTGCTAAGCAAGATAGTGGTTAAGTCAGTTCTGTTCCATTTTATGACCTTTCTTCCCATGGTTGTTAAGCGAATCTGCTTTCCCCATTGACTTTGCTTATCAGAAGGTCGCAAAAGGGGAATCACATGAGCCCGGGACACTGCAACCATCATAAATACGAGTCAGTTGCCGAGCATTTTAATTTTGCTCAAGGAGATGCTGCCACGATAGTAAGTGTGAAAAACTGTCATAAGTCACTTTGTTCACTGCTGTTGTAACTTTGAATGGTCACTAAGTGAACTGTTATAAGTCCAGGACTAGCCGTTGCCTTTTCCTAAGGCTATGAGGACTTGGTTGCATGTCTAGGACTGATACCCTGAATATGTTTAGGGCCTGGTTTCTTGGTTGCATTAACATCCATAGTAACAGCTTTATTTGGTGTCATGTTTTGTACTGCTTTAGAATAGAGTAGAATAGAATAGAATAGAATAGAATAGAATAGAATAGAATAGAATAGAATAGAATAGAATAGAATAGAATAGAATAGAATAGAATAGAATATTGGAAAATAGAACAGAATAGAATAGAACAGAACAGAATAGGAAATAGAATAGAACAGAACAGGACAGAACAGAACAGAACAGAATAGAAATTAGAATGAAAAGAATAAGAAGTAGGGTAGGGTAGGGTAGGGTAGGGTAGGGTAGAATAGAATAGGGGAGGGGAGGGGAGGGGAGGGGAGGAGAGGAGAGGAGAGGAGAGGAGAGGAGAGGAGAGGAGAGGAGAAAGAGAAGAGAAGAGAAGAGAAGAGAAGAGAAGAGAAGAGAAGAGAAGAGAAGAGAAGAGAAGAGAAGAGAAGAGAAGAGAAGGCATTTTGGCTGCTTTCACCTATTTTCAATTAGCTCTGACTTCCTCAAACACTGAAACGTTTCCATGCTACACACTCAAATTAGCTCGAGCTCACAGTTCCACCCACATACCTCAGGGAGAAATTTCATTGAACCTTGTGGGCTGTATGTCACAATCCCCAAACGATGCATAAGCAAAAGTGGCAATCACTTCCACAGAACGCTGTGAAGACAGTTTCCAGCCACTAATCATTAGCCTATATATTGCATCGACTACAACATTAAATCCAGCCAATTACTTAGACTATCATTATAACACTTCCCAACTCGGCTTTTCACGGGTATTACCAAGAGTTTAGTTAGACTCAATATTGGTTTTATTTTTTAAAAGCATATTTATTTTCCTTCATCAACAAGGATGAAATACATACACACACCAGATAGACTAACATCCAGCACTAACCATAGAAAAAAAGGGAAAAGAAAGATAGGGAAAAAAGAGACCCTCCCATGTCGAGAATATACAGGTGATGCTTATACTCACTGCTCAAGAACAAGCACTACAAACTAATGCCATGAAAGCAAAGATACAAAAATCCACCGACAATCCAAACTGCCGACTTTGCAACAACAAAGTCGAAACTGTTTCACATTTAATATGTGAATGCAGCAAAATCGCACAAACTGATTACAAAGCTAGACACAACGGAGTTGCTAAATTAATCCACTGGTCATTATGTAAAAAAATACGACATACTTGTATCCAAAAAGTCATGGGAACATCAAGTGGAAAAAGTTATAGAAAATATAACTGAGAAGGTGAAGATCTTGTGGGAGTTTCGAATACAGACGGATCGTCACTTGGAACACAACACGCCAGATATTACGGTTGTCGAAAACCGAAACGTACAATTTATTGACATTGTGGTACCGGGAGATACCAGAGTCGAAGAAAAAGAACTAGAAAAAAAATCACGAAATATTGCAACCTAGCCATCGAAACTACGCGATTATGGATGAAACATGTAACAGTGATACCCATTGTCATTGGGGCACTTGGTACTATGTCCAAGAATTTTATAAAATACATCAAGAAATTGCATCTTCCTGAAATAACACCAATGGAACTGCACAAAACTGCGCTACTCGGAACATCATACATCTTAAGAAGGTACTTGGTTGATACTTAGGATGCTGGCAGCAACCCGTATCAACCATTAGCACCAGTCAATGGTATTTGTGATGCATTATTGAATGTTCAGTTGACTGAGTTTCATGTTTAATGAATAAAGTATATAATAATAAATAATAATAATAGGTTCTCCTCCCCTTATATATATGTAGTCCTCAACTTATGACCACAATTGAGTCCAGAATTTATGTTGCTTAGTGAGACATTTCTTCAGTGATTTTTGTCCCATTTTATGACTTTTCTGACCATATTTGCGAATGTGAATCCCTGTGGCTTCCCCATTGACGTTGCTCGTCAAAAGATCGTAAAAGGGGATCACATGACCCTGGGACAGTGCAACCGTCATAAATACGAGACAGTTGTCAAGCCCCCGAATGTAAATCACGTGACCATGGGGGATTCTGCAGTGGTCATAAGTGAGAAAAATGGTCATTAAGTCACTTTTTTCAGCGCCATCGTCACTTCGAACAGCCACTAAACAAACTGTCGTAAGTCGAGGAATACCTGTCCAAAAGAAAGGGGAAATAAAGAGAAAAAAACATAAAACCAACCAATGTCAAAAATATCCGGGTGTTGAAATATTTTTTTTAAAAAAACCTAGTAGGTTCTCCTCCCCTTACATAACAGATCTACAGATAAGCTTTCTCACCCTTGTTTGACAAAAAATATTAGATTAAATAAAGAAGTATTCCAGATGAGATAATCTATCATAATGCATATGCAGAAGAAGAGAGAGGGAAAAAAAAAAAACACAGTCAACAGGTTAGCCCAAATGTTTCACTAACCTTCAGATCCTCCTGTTAACCCTCTGTTCTTGTATTTATCTGTAGTTTTCTGCTTTAAATCCAAACACATAGAGATCAGGGGTGTCAAACTCGATTTCATTGAGGGCCACAAGAAGGTTGTGTTTGACCTCAGGGGTGGCAGGATGAGGGTGGCTGGGGTAGGGGTGGCCAGGGTGGGCGTGGCCAGGGTGGGCATGGCCAGCTCAATGTCATTTGTGTCTGGGGCACCTGTGGTGGCCAAGTGCTAAGGCAGGACTTCCCTTAGACCAGTGGTGGATTGCTCCCGGTTCGCACCGGTTCGGGAGATCCGGTAGTAATGGTGGCGGGAGGCTCCGTCCACCCACCCGGAAGTCATCAAATACACTCTGCATTCTGCGCATGTGCAGAAGTGGTGTGTGCATGAGCGAAGCAAACGCGAGAGTGAGTGAACTGGTAGTAAAGGTAAGTAAAACCCACCACTGCCTCAGACCCTCCCTCACTCTCATTATAATCTCCTTCCTTCCTTCCTTCCTTCCTTCCTCCCTTCCTCCCTTCTTTCTTCTTTTTCCTACCCTCTTCATTCTCCTTTCTTTTTCCTTTCCCTCTTTCCTTCCTTTTCCTTCCTTGCTCTCTTCCCATCTTCCCATCTTTTTCTTTGTCTTTCCTCTTTCCCTTTCTCCTTTCCTGTCCCTTCTTGCACGCTCAAATGCAAAAGGGGAAACATTTCTCCTTTTGTTTGGTTTTTAGTTTGTTTTACTAACCCTCTGCCAGTGAAAACGGAACCTGGGGGTGGCCAAACGCGGCCCTCCCGAGCTCCGTTTTCACTAGCAGAGGCACCGTGGGCTGCTCCTTTGCTGTTTCCAGGGTGGCCCTGTGGGCCAGATCTAAGCACCCCACAGGCCAGATCCAGCCTATGGGCCTTGTGTTTAACATCCCTGACATAGATAATATATCAATGCAGCCCAAGAGCTCACACTTCAATCCATCTCCCTGCAAAGCTTGACGTTTTTCCGTCCAAATTCAAGATGCTTTTGGGCATTTCTGCAAATGCAAAGAATTTGCCTATTCACACTTTTAATGCACCGTAAGCAACCTAGATTGAAACAGGAAGCCACAGACAGAAATATGCATCGATATAAATTATAGCACGGTGTCATTTTCCCTTTCTTGAGTGTCATCTACGCACGTTGTGATTCTTGATTCACGTGTCATTTATTCGACTCATTTTTTGGGGGGATTTTCTACGTGGCCTTGAATTCAAATCTCGTACGCCGTTCTTAAGCAGAGGTTGAAAAGCTCTCATTTGGAGAGCAAAAATCTCCCAGCAAATATATTAGCTCATATATTTTTAAGGTTTAAGGCACGCTCCGTATATAACAGCCTGCGTAACTCAATAGAAAGGCTTATGTGAAAAGACCAATGGTAGGAGGTACCATCCAGGAGGCCTAAGAAGGAGACTGCATTCTGTTCACAATATTCAATTACTTTTAGGGATAGGGGTTTATGACTGAAATGTAAACTGAGTTTGGAGTTATACACAGATGGATAATGGAATATTAGATAGATGTCACCCAACACAACAGAGTTAATGGTCTGCAAGTCGGATTGCGAAAGTCGATGAGCCAAGTCTACGCCTTCCATACTGAAAAGGAGCGCAGCAACCTTTTCAAGAAGTTACACAGAATCACTTAATTGTGATTCAAGCTTGCATGACTTGTTCCTTTCAATGGGGGCTTGTCCGGGGCAGCTATTTGGTAAGGAGCACACTACATAATCTCTCCCTCAGACACACATACACACCTCTCTCTCTATTTCTATCATCTCTCTCTCTCTCTCACACACACACACACACACACAAACACATCCCTCTCTGTATCTATTGCTATCATCTCTCTCACACACACAGTCACACACATACACCATCTCTCTATTTCTATCATCTCTGTCTCTCTCTCTCACACACACAGAGAGATACACACCTCTATCTATCTATCTATCTATCTATCTATCTATCTATCTATCTATCTATCTATCTATCATCTATCTATCTATCTATCTAATCTATCTATCATCTATCTATCTATCTATCTATCTATCTATCTATCTATCTATCTATCTAACTATCTATCATCTATCTATCTATCTATCTATCATCTATCTATCTATCTATCTATCTATCTATCTATCTATCTATCTATCTATCTATCTATTATCTATCTATCTATCTATCTATCTATCTATCTATCTTTATTTCTATCTTCTCTCTCTTTCTATCTCTTTTGGTCTCTCTCACACACACCCCTCATAAGTGATATTATTAGCCATCAAACCTCAAAAATACGCTTTCCCCAAAAGGTTTCCACAATTTTGGCCACTACAGTATTAGGAAGCTTTCAAGAAGAGACCGGACTGCCATCTGTCAAAAATGGTGTAGGGTCTGCTTGGGTGGAGGAGGGGGGGTTGGACTAGATGACCTACAAGGTCCCTTCCGACTCTGTTAATCTGTAATAAAAACACCAGGGAAGAGCCAGGTATTTGGAGCCCATAAACAGAACCTTCCCTCTGCATCGTATCATGGCCCACCAAAGAAACACAGTCTGAAGCCTGACTTTTTCCAGGAGAGCTCCATCAAAAAGATACACTAAGTGGCGTGTTTCCCTCCCACATTGAGTCCATTTCAGGGTGGATAAAAATCAATGATTTTTTAAAAAAAAGAATAAAAAAAATCAGATTTTTTTTATTTAAATCAGATTTTTTTTATTTAAATCAGATTTTTTTATTTAAATCAGATTTTTTTTATTTTTATTGAATTTATTTTAATAAAAAACTTTTGGTGGACCTGTAAGAAAGTGAAGGCTTTTTGGATAAAAATTTGGTGGGTTATGCAGAATGTTTTGAGGAAAAAAATTCAGTTTTCTCCACAATTGTTTTTATTGGGTATAGTTAAGGGTTTTACATTGGGTGAAACAAATTTGATATTGTATATGATAACAGCAGTGAGATTATTGATAGGTCAATATTGGAAAAATGAAGCTATGCCTACTATTGAAGAATGGACTTTGAAGATGGCCAGTTTTGCAGAGATGGCGAAGATTTCAGCATATTTAAAAGATTGCTCACAAGAGACTTATGTATGGGAGTGGAAAAAGTGGACAGATTATGTGCAGAATAAATATCAAACTAGGAAATACCAGATAGCTTTTAACTGAAAGTATTATATAGGGATAGAATAATAGAATTTTGTGAAGATGTGAAAAATATATAGGGGGTGGACAGGTCCAAGCTTTATAAAAAGGGGATTTTGATTTGAATTATATTTTGAGGAAGTCTGGGGGGGAGGGGAGGGTTGGGGGGGTTAGGGAGGGATGGGGGGGGAAATTGGGGAGAAAATGTAATTGTAAAACTTTTTCAATAAAAAAAAACTTTGGGGGTAAAAATCTATCGTAAGATAGTTTCCTATTTAAGATACATAGATAATTTAGTTGATTCAGCATGAAATGGAGCTTAGTTATGTCGCATGAGGCTGTATATTCTGCAACACTGGGACTATCGGTGAGTCAACAGCGGGTCAAAGGAGTAGCAGAGATGACAGTTGCTCTTTAAAAATTATGATTTAAATCGAGTTGATTTAAATCAAGTCTTTTTACTAGTGATTTAAATCATGATTTAAATCAACTCAATTTAAATCAAATCCACCCTGGTCCATTTCTTTCGACGTTTCTGCTTTAGGACATGAGTTGGTTGTTCTTTGCTTTCCTTGACAAGCTAAGCTCAAAACAGTTCCATTGCTACGGTATCATTCCCTCACTTTGCTGTTTTCAATCTGCAAGACCTCGGTGTGTCTTTGGCAACCTGTTGTAAGAGCAACACGACAATGAGAAGCTCAGAATTGGTCCTCGTTACACCAAACTCAAACAACTCAAAAGTCCTATATATATCTGTACGGATGCACACGCACGTAGACGCACACTGTGAGAGATGGCTGCACACCATCGCAACAAACAGTTCCACTTACAACACCATGGTAACAAGGGAAAAACAACGCCAAGGAACACAAGTGGCATTTGAGGGTTTAAAAATAAAAAGGCAGAAAAGCATTTGCCACTGTGGCTTTTTCTCGGGGAAATAAGGATGGGGGGGTGGTGGGAAAACTAACCCTAACTTTCATTCTGCTGAAGGTGACACTCCTTGGGAGAAGGTGGAAAGACAATGATTTATCGGACTTCCTTTTTTTTTTTTTTCCAGTTTTGCAGAAAGTCATCTAGGAACGACAATCGTAAGTTAACACTGTAGTTCTCACAGTGAGCAATGGTGTGAAAGTGAAGAAATCTACCAAAAAATAAAATAAAACGTTGAGACTTTGGAAAAAGTTCTGAGAAGACGCAACTAAGATGACCAAAGGCCTGGAGACACAGACATATGAAAAATGGTTGTAGGAACTGGGTTTAGCTTAGTCTAAAGAAAAGAAGAATTAGGGGTGACTTGATAGTCGTATTTCAGAATTTGAGGGGCTGCCACAAAGAAGAGGGGGGGTCAAATTATTCTCCAAAGCACCAGAAGGCAGGACAAGAAACAATGGTTGGAAACTAACCAAAGAGAGAAGCAACCTGAAATTGAGGAGAAACTTCCTAACAGTGAGGACAATTAACCAGTGTGTTGTGACCTAGGCTTACTGAGTAATTACAATACACAATTAATCCCAAACAAACCTAGGACTCCAGGACTGGCCCATGTTCCTCCCCAGCCTCCTCGCTGTCCAACTCTGCTGCCAGCTCCGCAGGCTGCTGGCGGACCACAAAACAGTGGAACAGAAGTTGCCTTCAGAAGTTGTGGGTGCTTCATTACTGGAGGTTTTTAAGAAGAAACTGGACAGTCACTTGTCTGAAATGGCATAGGTTCTCCTGCTTGAGCAGGGGGCTGGACTAGAAGACCTCCAAGGTTCCTTTCAGATTCTATGCTATGCTATGCTATGCTATGCTATGCTATGCTATGCTATGCTATGCTATGCTATGCTATGCTATGCTATGCTATGCTATGCTATGCTAGACTAGTCTAGTCTAGTCTAGTCTAGTCTAGTCTAATCTAGTCTAGTCTATTCATCTGCCCCGTCCTGTCCTGTCCTGTCCTGTCCCGTCCCGTCCCGTCCCGTCCCGTCCCATCCCATTCTATTCTTCCATTCCATTCCATTCCATTCCATTCTGTACAATCATTCGTGGTTTTGCTATCATTTTCAACAATGACCAGGAATACTTCAAACAAGTTTATTTGAATTTTTCCATAGTTTAAGGGTGAGAAAGATTCTCTAATTGCTTTGGAGACTTCAAGTTAAATCTCCCTCCTGTCTTGCCTTTTTGGAAGTTTCATCACATTTGAAATTCCCCACTGAAAAAATAATAATAATAAAAAAACACAACCTGTGAAATCTGGCAGGGAAAGCCAACTGGTAGCTCTCTTTAAAATCACATTCTTGTTTCTGAGCTTAATGAAGAGTCTATGGATTTTTAGAGCAGGGATAATCCCTGAAGGAGGAGGAGGAGGAAGAAGAAGAAGAAGAAGAAGAAGAAGAAGAAGAAGAAGAAGAAGAGGAAGGAAGAAGAAGAAGAGGAAAGAAGAAGAAGAAGAGAAGGAAAAGAAGAAGAAGAAGAAGAAGAAGAAGAAGAAGAAGAAGAAGAAGAAGAAGAAGAAGAAGAAGAAGAAGAAGAAGAAGAAGAAGAAGATTGATTTAGACAGGTGCGAACAAATGACAATCCAAGTAACAAAGCCATCTTCAGAAAACAAATATGAGCAACATCATTGTATAAGTCTGAGTCTCATTCGATTCTCCTATAGATATTCTGCACAAATTCTCATTAAAGCAGCCTGCTCAACTGTCCCTTTGTCGGCAGAGGAATTTAAAGCCACACTCAAATTGATCACAAGATGTCCTTTTTCCTCCTGAATGCAAATAAACAAACGTTGCAAATCAAGATTCTACTCAGTTTATCCTCAATTTACAACCAGACTTGGGGCCAGAATTTATGTTGCTAAGCAAGGCAGTTGTGAAATCTCTTGCTCCAATTTTATGACTCTTTTTCCCCCTCTCACGGTTGTTAAGCGGATCACTGAAAATGCTAAGTGAATCACATAGTTGTTAAGCAAATCTGGCTTCTGCCATTGATTGCTTGTTGGAAGCAGGCTGGGAAGATCTCAAATAGTGATCACATGACCTGTAGAAAGTTAGCACCCGTCCCTCCCCTAGAAGAAGGAGATATTTTGAGAAATATTTTAAAAAGGCAGGATTAAATGTTTTCCCTAAAAGAGAAATAAAAATCTTAAGGGAGACAGAAACTCAGAGCCCCAGCTCCCTACCCCCAAGCAGATACTAAACTGAGGCCAGCTTTTAGAAATGCAGATTTGGTAATCCATTACTCCCTGCACCAAGGTCTGAACAAAGGTAGGGTTAGCCCACAGCCACAATAGGAACTGCCCAGCAACCCCCTTCATTGCATCAGCCCCAACTTCAATAAAACCTAGCTCAGACAAACTCCTAGGATTTGTACATGGCCCTATGGGAGTCTGACAACAGCCAATAGAACACATGTTCTTGCACAGGAACAGGAAGCTCAAGTGCAAAGCCCAAGAGAAGGTATAAATACCACCCACTCTCAACTCCATGTGGTCAGCTGCCTGGAATCACACGTGCTTGGTGGTTCTGCTTCATTGATAAATGGACCAATCAGCCTCCAGCCTCCATTTTTTTCTCCAGTATCTTTTTCCCAGCTTGGAACTGAATCAGACGGATATTTCTTCCAACACTGCAACAGTCATATGTGCGAGCACCAGTGTAAGTCACTTTTTCCCCCAGTGTTATTGAACCTTAAATATTTGCTAAGTCGAGGACTACCTACACAAATCATTAATCCAGTCTTAGAAGTTCCACCAAAGAATTTCTCAAACCTCTTTTCGTAACCCTGCACAGGACAGCAGACTCAAATATTTCTTAGGGAAAGGTAAAATGTAGCCCCCACCAAGAAACATTCCCCCACCCCCAATATGTTCTTCCCTTTTATGCAAATTGCCTCTACTCCAGGAAGTTGGGTTGAGGGAGATGGATTGTTTCAACCCAGCAGGACACAAAAGAAATGAATATTATTAATCAGGCCTGGCAAAGGAGCAGAGCAAAACGTCCCCTTTGATTGCTAAATTAAATTGTGCTTCTTGCCATCCAGGAAAGGGTAAAAAAATCAATAGGAATAACTAACTGGGTTTCTTGAAATCCTGGGCAAGATTGCTACACTTTCCCTGAAGATCTTCGGAAAGTTTTAACTGCCGGTCTGGTCTTGGGAAAAGTTCTCAGGATTAAATCTTTGTGTTCTTCCTACCACTCGGTGACAAAGATGGACACTCTGCCTCTTTTACGCATTCATAGGAGCACTTATGTGCAGTGGAGAGGCGGACGGTTCTGATAACACCCTGACCCCAACTACAAGCTTCACATCCTGATGGCAGACTATATAACTTGCCTGACAGCTGAACTCAGTCTTGTTCTGCATTTGCACACAATGCGCTGATCCATAAACTAACCAAGTGGTTGAACAAGCCTAATGCTCAAAATGAAAAAAAGAAAAAAAAAGTTTAACATTAATAAAGTTCAGGACACCAGGGTTAGCTATTTGGTTCTTAACTGACCTGGTTACATGCATTTAATTTTTTTTTCTAAGTCAGGGGATCACCAAACTTGGCAACGTTTAAAGACTTGTGGACGTCCTCTTCTTCAAGATCTGCAGATTTCGTTTTTGTTTCAAAACACTTGGAATAATTTGACAAAATGGAACAATAATCAAGCACAGGGAAAATGGTCTTCACTCTTTCTACACTGAATAAAGTTCTAGCTGGCGCCAGATGTACTTCTTCAATGAGTCTTTTATTAATGCTAAGGAGATGTCATCTGAATCTGGTTAGGAGTAGAACTTGGTCAAATGAATAGCTCTTCTTCTTTCTTTCTTTCTTTCTTTCTTTCTTTCTTTCTTTCTTTCTTTCTTTCTTTCTTTCTTTCTTTCTTTCTTTCTTCCTTCCTTCCTTCCTTCCTTCCTTCCTTCCTTCCTTCCTTCTCCTCCTCCTCCTCCTCCTCCTTCTCCTCCTCCTCCTCCGGCCCACGGCTTGCATATCTTTGTTGATGGTGCTTTCCATCTCTGTTTTGGAAGCCCACAAGGTTGTCGGCCATTGACTTCTAGTTGGTAGGCAGTCTTGGCAACAGTGGAAGGTGCTGCTCTCTGGACATGTCCATACCAACGGAGCCAGCCTTCTCTCATCTTCTCTATAATTGGTGCCACACCAAAATGCTGTTGAATAGTGTCATTTGTGATGTGGATAAAACTTGTGGACTTCAATTCTCAGAATTCCCCAGCCAGCCACTTATGCGTGGCTTGCTGGAGAATTCTGGGAGTTGAAGCCCACAAGTCTTAAAGCTGACAAGTTTGGAGACCCTTGTTCTAAGGCAATTGGGTGTCAAACTCAATTTCATTGAGGGCCGCATCAGGGGTTATGTTTGATCTTGGAGGACCGGGGGTAGTGGTGGGGCGTGGCTGGGGGTGGGCATGGCTAGGGACGGGCGTGGCCAAGGTGGGCATGAACAGACACTAAGCGAATGGTTGTAAATCAGGGACTCTCATTATTTTTGAGTTGTAGCATACACTCATTACCCTTGGACTCGCAGAGGTGTTTGGAGATATTTTCAGGTGAAGATGAAGGGAATGCTTACCTTAATTTTCTAACTATGGTAATCTTTTAAAAATTCCAAAGAATTTTTAATGTTCAACTATATTTAATGTTCAACTATATTTAATGTTCAACTATAAAACACTCTCAGATTCCTTTCCTTAAGAGAAGTAATAAAACTTCATGGGGGAGAGTGGTAAGGCATTACTGTAATAAATTCATTTTTACTTTTTAAAAAACCTTCTTATGGCTTCAGTTAGTCCTTCTAACTCCTCATGGTGGTCCTTTGCTATTTGCAAACCAGCCCCATGGTCCAGATCTAAGCAGATCCGGCCCACAGGCCTTGAGTTTGATACCCCTGTTCTATGGTGTATCTGAATGACTCTTGATCATATGGTGGGAACCTAGTAATTACTGACAGGGATATACACCAGGGTGGAATTCAGCCGGTTCGCACTGGTTTGGGCAAACTGGATGTTAATTTTAATCTGGTTCAACGAGCCGGTTGTTCCTAGGACTGGCTGACCCCGCCCACCCCACTCCACCCCTCCCAGGAGTCTCCACGTGGCCTGTATTGGATGCCAGGTAAGTGCAGGGTGCGCGTGGGGGCTCTGGGAGGATGAAAAAGAGGCCAAATGGAAGTCTGGAAACGGGCCTGTTTCCAGCCTCTGGAGGGCCTCTGGAGCCTGGGGAGGCCTTTTTTTTTTTTTTTTTGCTTTAATTTATATGCCGCCCTTCTCCAGAGACTCAGGGCAGCTTACAATGCGTTAAGCAATAGACTTCATAC
>NW_026844048.1:16858198-16944529 GCF_029531705.1 Pantherophis guttatus | reverse complement strand
ATTTATTACAGAAATCAGGTTTGCATACCAATTTCTGGCATCAGAAAAGCAAAGGGATGCGGGGAGATGAGACGCAACACCAAAATCAGGCTAACATGTGGCTGAGTGCCAGCCACATTCATTCTTTCAGGTCCCTCCTGTTTGATTTCCTGCTCCATACTACCTTCCCGGGCAGATCCCATTAGGATTGATAATATTTATCTGGTGTATCCAACACCTGAGCTCCTCCCTAGTCAATGTTGATTACGTTCTTCCCTCTCGGCTTCCAAATATTTGAAAACATCGGTTAAACCAAGCTCACCTTGATACCGCGGAGAGGATTATTATTATTATTATTTAAATTAGTTATATTTATATGCCGCCCACTCTCCGAGGACTCTGGGCGGCTTACACCAAAGACAATATACTAAATAACATATTGCCCCCAACAATCTGGGTCCTCATTTTACCACCTCGGAAGGATGGAAGGCTGAGTCAACCTTGAGCCGGTGAGATCTGATCCGCTGATCTGCTGAACTAGCAGTCAGCTGAAGTAGCTGCAGTACTGCACTCTAACCACTGCGCCACCTCGGCTCTTATGTTTACTTGAGATGCAACATTTGAAAAGGTTAGGATGAAAGCTGCTGCAGAATTGAACTTTGAAGGAAATCCTAATTATTCTTTGGAGGAGGGGAAAAATAAAAAACAAACAAGCAAGGGACCCTGAGCAAACTTGAACGCAGCAAGAAATGTTTCTCACTGGGGTTATCGCCCCACTTGCTTGGAGAATAGAAATGAGATATCTTAGTCAAGCTGCCATTTTGGAATCTCCTTTGGGTTTGTTTGGTGTTTTTTTTTTTCCTTTGAAATCCAAATTCCATTTGAGAAGAAACTCGACTGTCTATACTTCTAACACCAAGCAATGTCTAAGTCCAGAGAAATAGAGATAGAGATAGATAGATAGAAAGAGAGAGAGAGAGAAATAGAGAGAGAAATAGAAAGAGAGATGAGACACAGACAGAGCTAGAGAGATGATGGTGATAGGGAGAGGGACGGAGAGGGATAGAGAGAGGGATAGAAGATAGATGATAGACAGATAGATAGATAGATGGATAGATAGATAGATAGATAGATAGATAGACAGACAGACAGACAGACAGACAGACAGAAAAAGGGAGGGAGAGAGAAATACAGAAATAGAGAGAGAGATGAGATGAGATGAGATGAGACAGAGATAGAGATAGAGAGATGATGGAGATAGGGAGATGGAAGGAGAGGGCTAGAGCGTGGGATAGAAGATAGATGGAGAGAGAGAGGGGGGAGAGAGAGGGAGAGAGAAAGGGAGAGAGAGAAATAGAGAGAGAAATAGAGAGAGATATGAGACAGAGACAGAGATATATTTGGATGGCCTTCTCCAGAGAGAGAGAAATAGAGAAATAGAGAGAGAGATGAGATGAGATGAGACAGAGATAGAGATAGAGAGATGATGGAGATAGGGAGATGGAAGGAGAGGGCTAGAGCGTGGGATAGAAGATAGATGGAGAGAGAGAGAGAGAGAAATAGAGAGAGAGAAATAGAGAGAGAGAAATAGAGAGAGATATGAGACAGAGATATATTTGGATGGCCTTCTCCAGCTCTAGACTTTTACCTTCTCCAGAAGTGTGTGCCAACAAAGGGTGAAAGAAGAAAAGAAAAGAAAGGAGGGCCATTTTCACATTCTAATTTCATCCCCTCCCGTTCATTTCCCCCACCCACCCACCCCTCTGCCCTTGAGGACATCATCCTTAACATATATTTCATTTCACAGCTGCATTATGGCACCACAAAATCCTGTGAATCCAATTTAAGAACAGATTACCTCCTCACTTACTTCATTTGAAGCAATTACATGTTAATTTTCATTGAGTCAAGCCTAATGCATACCAATCTGAGGCTGCAATCTCATTTGAATACTTCAGAGAGAGTCTTTCTGGGTCTTTTGGCTCCCAAAGCTCCCCATTCAAAGGGCCACTTCATATTTCTTTTCCACAACCTCTTGTTCTCCATTGCCCTTTACTTCTCCCTTTGCTTTCCGTTTGCTACTGATTTTCCTACCCGTGTTTCTCTGAAAATAAGACTCTTGCCCAGTGGTGAAATCCAATTTTTTTTTACTACCAATTCTGTGGGCAGGGCTTGGTGGGCATGATGTGGCTTGGTGGGCATGATGTGGCTTGGTGGGCATGATGTGGCTTGGTGGGTGTGGCTTGGTGGGCATGGCAGGGGAAGGATAATGCAAAATCTCTGGCCACTTGCATGAAATAGGAGTGTAAACCTTTGCTGATAGTCATCTCTAGGAGGACGGTGGCTTGCATGGTTAAGATGTTGGGCCGACAAGAACCAAACCCATGTTCAAGACCTGATGCTTCTGTTGGGGAGGGTGAGCTACCGTATTTTGCTCCAGCTCCTGCCGGGGACTGTTGTGGCCCACCAGTGGCCAGCAGAGCTGGTGGCAGACTCAGCCAGTGAGGAGGTTGGGGAGGAACATGGGCCAGTCCTGGAGTCTGGGGAAGGCTCTGATGAGGGCTCTGCGTCAGAAGCAGAGATGGGGCCAGGGCGGTCTGACAGTTGTCAGCTGCCTTCGGAGTCGGACATCAATAGGGCAGAAGAACAAGCTGGAGCCTGTTCCCAGTGTGCACATGCGCAAAGCTGCCAGGAGAAGGGAACAGCTAAGGAACAAGGGTCGACTCAGGAGTAAAGCCACAGGTGGACGATGAATGGCCCCTCCCAGAGGGAATAAAGAGGAGCGAAAGGGGAGTGGAGTTTGCAGGAGACAATTAGTTCGCTTAATAAGTTCGTGACTCTCTGAAACTCCTTGCCAAGTTTTGAAGATATCGGCCTGGCAGCTCTCCAAGCCAGATAAGGTCTGTGACTGTAAATTTTCTCTTGAAAGACTTTGCTGGATGTGAATGAGAAGAATTCACAGTAACTTAATAAGAAGGGATTTTTTTATCAGGACAAGGAGTCTGTTTCATGCTCTTGGGAAGCCTAGGTCAGAACAGGGACATAAAAGGAGACCTGAAATAGGCATCCCTTGGGGAATGGTGATGCCACCGGCTTCTCCTTCCAACCTGAGTGTGATGCGATGATCATTTTCTTCCCTCCTGATGTAAAACGCTCCTTGCATTTTGGCCTCCTCTCCAAAGGAAGATGCTTTTTCATCAGGTTGGCTGCCGTTTTCTCTATCCTTTTGCCTCTAAATGATGATCTTTCTTTTTTTTTAAAAAAAAAAGCCATTTTAACTTTGCACTCAATCTCCAAGTAGGTCAGAAGTACCCTGAACAAATTCCTTTGTTTTCATAACTTGCCTCTTTTTCAGGTTAAAGGAGAATCCGTAAGCCGGCGTTAGGCGGCTTAGAAAAACCCAGCTTCGATACACAATGTACACTGCAGAAAATTACACTCACTCACTTGCCATGAAGGAACAAATACATCGATGGGGATTTGTCTTTGAAAGAGCCAGTGAAGTCCTGTTTTATCTATTCTGCGGCATGGAAAATAAACAGAAGAAAATTGAGCACCGTCCCGCTGAGCTACTGAGGCAAGATGAGGAGAGGAAAGCAAATGTCACCTCTCCAATCACCAGTGGATCCCTAAGGCCCGGAATGGAATTGTCTAGACATGGTGCATAGCTGACCATAATAAGAGCCTAGGACCGTGATGGTGAACCTATGGCACACGTGCCACAGGTGGCTCATGGAGCCATATCTGTGGGCACGCAAGTGCTGCCCTAGCTCAGCTCTAGCGCGCATACGTGCGCTAACCAGCTGATTTTTGGGCCTTCTGGGCCCACCAGAAGTTGGGAAAGCGGCCATTTCCAGCCTCCGGAGGGCCTCTGGGGGAGTGGGGAAGGCTGTTTTCACCCTCCCCAGGCTCCATGGCATGGGACCCGGGTATCTTCAAGACCGACTTCTACCACCAATAGCTTCCCACCGGCCAGTTCGCTCCCACAGAGAGGGTCTCCTCAGGGTGCCATCGGCTAAGTTATGTCGGCTGGCGACACCCAGGGGGAGGGCCTTCTCTGTGGGAGCCCCTGCCCTGTGGAATAAACTGCCCCCAGAAGTGTGTAAGATCTCCGACCTCCGGGTATTTCGTTGTGCACTGAAGACCCTGTTCTGCCAGGCTGGGCTATCAACATAACAATTAAATTGGGTTTTAAATTCTTGGGGTTTTAAATTGAGCCGAATTCATTTAATAATTTTAAATTATTTTAACTGATGTTGTCTTGTGTTTTTAATAGGCTGTACACCGCCCTGAGTCCTTCGGGAGAAGGGCGGTATAGAAATAAAATTATTCTATTCTATTCTATTCTATTCTATTCTATTCTATTCTATTCTATTCTATTCTATTCTATTCTATTCCAAGAAAGCCTCTGGTGCCTGGGGAGGGCAAAAAATGGGCCTTCCAGGCCCACCAGTAACCTTTTTGCTGTGGCATGCAAAAAGTGGGAGGAGCACGTGGGGGGGAGTCGTGCATGCATGCATGGGTGGGCAGGGTGCAGGGGACATTGAATTATGGGTGTGGGCATGCGCGTGCGTGACCCCCCTCATGCTCCCCCTGCTTTTGGCACGCGACGGCAAAAAGGTTAGCCATCACTGGCCTAGGAGGCCCCCATGTGCTAGCAGAGATACAGGCGGATGATCTGAAATGAGCCAGGGGCATTATTCTCATGCCTGTGTGTTAGTGGTGGGTTGCCCCCCAGCTCGCACCGCTTCTATATAGCACGCGCGCAGCCCCGTTCCAAACCAGTAGTAAAGGTAAGTAGAACCCCCCCCCACGCTGTATGTGCAGGAAAACAAATCCCTCCCCTTTCTTTATAGAGGTTTTCAGGGATCATCAACTCTGGCGTATCAAACATAAGGTCTGCGGTGTTGCTTAAATATGGCCCGGAAATAACAAACGCAGTGCCTCTGGCAGCCAAAATGGGCTGAGGGCAATGATGAAATCTAAAATTTGTTACTACTGGTTCTGTGGGCGTGGCTTGGTGGTGGGGTGACTGGGTGGGCGTGGCCAATTGTTTTTTTTTAAAAAAACTTTTAAAACCATTTTTTTCTACCACCTCTTAGGCGAAGAGGTTGTTAAAAAAAATGCTTTCAAAAGGCTCTGACGATCCCAGCTGACTTTGTCTGATCGTCAAAGGCTTTTTAAAAAACCCTCTGCCGATCAGGCAACTCAGCTTGGATCTGTCAGAGCTTGGATCATCAGAGGCATTTAAAAGAAAAAAAAGCCTCTGATGATCGCGTGGCTCAGCTGGGCATGGTGGGGGGGTAGGGATTTTTGCTACTGGTTCTCCGAAACATCCGCCTCCATCGCTACCGGATCAGGCGATCCGGGCCGAACCGGGAGCATTTCACCCCTGGCTGGGGGGCACGTGAGCCCCCATGTGCCCCATTTTGGCCAGCAGGATGCTGCAGGAGTCCATCCAGGCCAAAAATGGGGCACGGGGGGCCTCACGCAGGTCTCCCTGCCCCGTTTTGGCCGTCAGGTTGCTGCAGGATGTTTTGGCCATCAGGGCGTTGCAGGAGGTGTCTGTCCCATCCCCCCCGCCATCCGTCCGGTGAAGGACAACTACAATGTTGATCTGGCCCTCAAAGAAATCCAATTTGACACCCCTGATCTAACTGGTTTGTCACCTAGGAAAACAAAGCATCTCATGTCTTAAGGGGTCCTTCCCCTCCTACTTTCCAAAGCACCAGAAGGCAGGACAAGAAACAACGGTTGGAAACTAATCAAGGAGAGAAGAGAACCAACCTGGAATTAAGGAGGAATTTCCAAACAGTGAGAACAATTAATCCATAGAACAGTTTGCCTTCAGAAGTTGTGGGTGCTCCATCACTAGAGGCTTCCAAGAAGAGACTGGACAACCACTTGTCTGAAATGGTGTAAGGTCTCCTGCTCGAGCAGGAGGTTGGACTAGAAGACCTCCAAGGTCCCTCCCAACACTGTTATTCTATGCTCTGTTCTATGTTCCATGCTCCTTTTCAGTGGGGGTCTAAAAGGGGCCTGAAGTAAATTGTTGATGGTTACTGTGGTCATTGGTCAATAAAAGTTCAATCAATAAAATGAACAACACAAAACTATCCCCTAACAATAGATTTGGCCTGTCATTCTATAGTAAGGGTATCAAACTGAAGGCCTGTAGGCCGGATGTGGTGGGATCTGGCCTTCAGGGTGTCACTGCATTTTTGTATTTACCAGCTGAGCTCATTATTTCTGGACTGTCAGACTTTCCGTAGCTTGCCAAAATTTCTTATCAGTAAGCTAACTACGTGTATCCGCATTCCTTTCTTTCTACTTCACACTTTTCTTTGTTCTCTTGCCAGAGAAGTCCGGCTACTGAGAAGTAGCCGATAGAAACTAAAATTAAATATTTAGATAGTTAGATGTTTTATTTCCTTTACAATAAATATGAGTTTAATTAGAAGATGTATTCTGGTTTTATTTTATCAAATGTATACACAAGGAAAGTGCCACGATCCAGGCAATTACCCCAGGAAGGTAAGGGGCTAATTACCTCTGACACAGGGCATCCTGGAAAATGTAAGGGACCAGCCTTCATGGTTTCAGCCTGGTCTACCCAATACAAAGAGGAAACATCGGGCCAGTGTGGCTTCAGCCCGGTCTACCAATTCGAAGAGGAAACTTGCCAGCAGTTTGGGGAGTGGTGTCAAGCTGGCCACGCCCACCCAGTTGGCCTCACCCACTCAGTTGACCATGCCCTCCCAGCCTTCCAAAGTCAACCACAGCCGTGATGTGGCCCTCAATGAAATTGAGTTTGACACCCCTGTTCTATAGCAATCATGTACGTTCACCTTTAGTCACCTTCTCTCCCCCCACCTCCGGGATATCTTGAAGGGATCAGAAGGGAAGGTTATGTTAACAGGAAATACTTAACTCCTTTGATCTTTCAAATGATGCACAAAAGAAGAGCAAAAACATTTCAGCCAACAGATTTGGAATGCTGGCAGCATCTGGTGGGTACCTGGTGTCATTGATGGAGGTGAGGCTTCCTTAATCACAAAATGGGGGCCCGTGATGTGCAATCTCTTTCCTGGAAGGTGGAGCCGCCAGATTTAAGGAGATAATGAACCTCAGTATCTACCCCACCAGTTCAATATTGTTGAACAATAGTTATCAGGCTCTCCAAGAGAAACACGTATTAAGCTGATGCTCCTCGGAGACTTAGACAAACATGGCTAGGAACTAAATCTTCATTGTAATTCAGGAAGGGTCACCCTTGCTGACAGCTGTTAGTGAGTGAGCTGACTTGAAGCTATGGTAGAATTTATATTCCTCCTCCTTCAGTTCCAGTGCATTATTTTCCTGCATTTTCCCATATGCAACAAAGCTTGAGCATTGGACCTCGTGTTTGGTCATTAGTAGCAGTTGTCTCTTCATATTCTCTGCATTTCTGCTCTTTTAACCTCTTGCCGTTGATCGAATGTTCCCATGACAATGACTGAGGGATCCTTGGTTGTTTTCTTAAAAAACATTTCATGGCCGAAATTACGTCACATCATCAGTGCTAAATGTTGGTGGAGTTTCTCAGGGTCATCCAGGTCATGGTTGCCCCAAAGGTGCTTTTTTCAAAAGGCCATTGGACTTTGTTTTTCGTTTTGTTTTTTCCTTTGAAGAGGTTTTGCTTCTGATCCAAAAAGCTTCTTCAATTCTGACTAAATGGTAGAGGATGGAAGGATTTATATTCCTTGCAGTCCTCTGGTTGTTATCACTCTTTCTGAGAATCATTGAGCCCTCAGGGCCACCTGAACAGTAAAAAAATGGTTGTGCAACCTTCTTAGAACTGCTGAAAAGTTTGTGTTGTAAACACAAAATAAGTGGTATCCTATCACTCACCCTCTATTGAGAGAGGGCTGTCTACAACATAATCCTTTCAGCAGTTCCAAGAAAGTTCCACACTCATTTGCACTCTGTGACCCTGAGGACACAGATAAACATCCAAAGGGGCCTCAAGGACTCTCAGAAAGAGTGCTAACGACCAGATGACTGAAAGGAATATAAATCCTTCCATCCTCCACCATTCAGTAAGAAGCTTCTTGGATGAGAAGCAAAATGTCTTTCAACGGAAAAAACAAAACAAAATGAAGTCCAGTTGCCTTTTGAAAAAGCACCTTTGGATCATCAGCAGAGGTGGCATTCAGCCGGTTCGGACAAGTTCACCCGAACCGGTAGCAGAAATCGCAGGTCCACCCACTTGCCCACCTGCCTCGGCTCTATGCCATTCTATTAAGGCACATTTTTAAGGCTGGGGGCATGCACGGAAGGCCAGGTGCATGCATGGAAGGAAGGCACATGCACAGAGCACGCACGGGTGGGGCGAACCAGTAGTAACATAATGTGAAACCCACTGCTGATCATCAGTACTAGTGATGATGGGACTAGCACTGATGTTGTTGCCTAGTTTGGCTAATGAAACATCTGCAAAAAAAACCCCCCACCAAGTTAAGAGAGCACCAAGGACTTTTCATTTCAACCCTGAGTTAGTGTTGTGGCCCGCCAGCAGCCTGCGTGGATCATGGCTGATCCTGACGACGAGGAGGCTGGCGTGGGGTTGCGCCAGCAGCCGGCGCAGCCGGCGCTCGCGTCGGACAGCAAGGAGGCTGAAGAGGATGTGGTGCTACAGGCAGAGACTCAGCCAGGGCCTTCAGAATCTCCAGAGGCTTCTTCAAGTGGAGAGAGCGAAGTGGAGGAGCCTCTCCTCAATGCTCGAGCACGCAGGGCTGCCAAAAGGCAGGAGTGGCTATTCAGGAGGAGGTCTCCTCGAGAGTAAGGTTTGAGGATAATTGGCTACTCCCTTAGCCTATTTAAGTCACACGCAGTTAGTAATTTCTTGCTGGAAACAACGTGTAATTTTTACAGAGCATTTTGGAGAGTGAGTGTCTTATCGTATCTTGTTTTCTGGGCTGGTTGCCAACCTTTGCCGGACTTTGTTTATTCTTGGTACGTTATAACTTTGATAAGGACCGTTGGTGTGTGTCACAATCCTTGGGAATCCGGAGCTGAGGCAGAACAGTTACAAATATTCTCCTTTACGACAATGACTTCCTATGATTACAGGGAAATGAGGTCAAATCGGGGGGCTCTTAACATACAAACGATCTGTAATAATCACAACAGGTTTCCTCTCCCTCTAATAAACGCAAGAAATTCCCTGCGCTGAGCCATTCCAACCATGTTGTTCAATACCGACAAGCCTCTTCCATATATCAGACAAGGTTTGTTTATTCTCAGCCCTTTCTGGATATGATATGCACAAGATTTAACCAGGGATCTTCAGCATGTAAAATAGAGATCTATTATTGTTATAGTCAACTGAAGCAGTATTTTTAACACCCTGTAAAGAAGGCAGGCTTACTATGCCGATCAATTCCCATTATTGTCACCATTGGCCTAGCATTGGAGAGCAGCAATATCTGAAAAGTATTAGGGTCCCCAGTTACTACCGTGTTTTCCCGAAAATAAGACCCTGTCTTATATTTTTTTTGAACCCTGAAATAAGCGCCTGGCCTTAATTGCCATGCGCTCAAAAGCCCGATTGGGCTTATTATCAGGGGATGTCTTATTTTGGGGGAAACAGGGTAGGTAGGTAGGTAGATAGTGATAGATAGATAGATAGATAGATAGATAGATAGATAGATAGATAGATAGATAGATAGATAGATAGATAGAATGTTTTCCCGAAAATAAGACCCTGTCTTATATTTTTTTTGAACCCTGAAATAAGCGCTTGGCCTTATTGCCATGCGCTCAAAAGCCCAATGGGCTTATTATCAGGGGATGTCTTATTTTGGGAGAAACAGGGTAGGTAGGTAGGTAGATAGTGATAGATAGATAGATAGATAGATAGATAGATAGATAGATGATCGATAGGTAGGTAGGTAGGTAGATAGATAGATAGATGATCGATAGGTAGGTAGGTAGGTAGGTAGGTAGGTAGATAAATAGATAGATAGATAGATAGATAGATAGATAGATAGATAGATAGATAGATAGATAGATACCGTGTTTCCCCGAAAATAAGATCCTGTCTTATATATTTTTTTTGAACCCTGAAATAAGCGCTTGGCCTTATTGCCATACGCTCAAAAGCTCGATTGGGCTTATTATCAGGGGATGTCTTATTTTGGGGGAAACAGGGTAGTTTTTGAAAAAAAGATAAATATTCCTGATCAAGGTCTAGTATTGTACTTGCAAAAAAAAAATCTATATTCTGTTTTTTCTCCTTTTCTTGCTAAGTTACAGTATATGCCTTAGCAACACAGCTTCATCAGGTTTCTTCCATCACTTTCACGTCCGTCCTTCACACATTTTTGCTCTCTGTCTGAGGTGTCTTTTAGTACTTATGAAAGTATTGAAACAATTTGCATTTGGCTCTCAAATCCTCAGACAAAATACTAAATCAGCCCAAACGTCTCTCTGTCTTCCCCCTACAAGTTTGCAATTGATAATTAAAATAGAATAGAATAACAGTTGGAAGGGACCTTGGAGGTCTTATAGTCCAACCTCCTGCTTGGACAGGAAACGCTACACCACTTCAGACAAATGGTTATCCAACATCTTCTTAAAAACTTCCAGTGTTGGAGCTTTCACAACTTCTGGAGGGAAGTTGTTCCACTGATTAATTGTTCTAACTATCAGGAAATTTCTCCTTAGTTCTAGGTTGCTTCTCTCCTTGATGAGTTTCCACCCATTGCTTCTTGTCCTGCCCTCAGGTGCTTTGGAGAATAGCTTGACTCCCTCTTCTTTGGGGCAGCCCCTGAGATATTGGAACACTGCTATCATGTCTCCCCTAGTCCTTCTTTTCATCAAATAGACATACCCAGTTCCTGCAACCGTTCTTCATACTATTTTAGCCTCCAGTCCCCTAATGTCACAGTGGAGTAACTGATTTGTTGTTGTTTGCATTCAGACAACCTGTTCATTTTAATAACTGTGAAGATATTTGTACTCTGTTATTATCTACTTTTGTAGATGAAGACCAGGATGCATCTATAAGAACCCACTTATGAAAACAAAGAGACAGCTCAACTTACAGTTGAGAAATAAACATAATTTTCTAAAGAGAAGCGTGATAAGAGAACCGTTAATCCAACATCTACAACTAACTGTGTTCAATAAAAAATATATTACTTCATTACAGTTTCAAACTGCCTTGTATAAAACCATTGACTTTTTCATGTTTAGGGATTTATTTTATTTTATACTGTCAAACTCTCCTGTCTGAAGGAGAGCTGAAGAAGCTTCTTGGATGAGAAGTGAAATGTCTTCAAAAGAAAAAAAAAAAAGGAAGACCAGTTGCCTCCTGAAAAAGCACCTGTCAGTTTTGGAAGCTATTTAGGCTGGAAGCTTCCAAGCTGCCACCTTCTCATGTGTGGGAAAGTAGGAGGGGGAATTTAATCAGTGGTGAAATCCTATTTTTTTTACTACCGGTTCTGTGGGTGTGGACTTAGTAGGTATGGTGTCGCTTTGTGGGCGTGGCTTTGTAGGCGTGGCAAGGGGAAGGATACTGCAAAATCTCCATTCCCACCCCACTCCAGGGGAAGGATACTGCAAAATCCCCATTCCCACCCCACTCCAGGGGAAGGATACTGCAAAATCTCCATTCCCACCCCACTCCAGGGGAAGGATACTGCAAAATCCCCATTCCCACCCCACTCCAGGGGAAGGATATTGCAAAATCTCCATTCCCACCCCATTCCAGGGGAAGGATACTGCAAAATCCCCATTCCCACCCCACTCCAGGGGAAGGATACTGCAAAATCCCCATTCCCACCCCACTCCAGGGGAAGGATATTGCAAAATCTCAATTCCCAACCCACTCTGGGGCCAGCCAGAGGTTGTATTTGTCGGTTCCCCCAACTACTCAAAATTTCCGCTACCGGTTCTCCGAACTGCTGAAAATTTCCGCTACTGGTTCTCCAGAACCTGTCAGAACCTGCTGGATTTCACCCCTGGATTTAATTGAGGGTTTGTATTTAGACAAAATAGCATTCTTCCTGTTGGTCAAGGTCAGGATGAGCCTGCATCTGGAGAAGGAGTGGCTGGAGTGCTGTCTAGTGATGGGACAGATAGTGATTGGATCATATGATCCATGCTCAAAGCAATATCAACTCATGGCAGTTTTGAACAGTTCACAAAAAACATTGGGAACAGTGAAAATGCATCACATGACACAGCCTGGGTTCCCAATTGTGTCATGTCATAGTGTAATTTATGGGTTATTGTGTTATCCCACAAGTTTAAGTCCAGTCTTCCTTGAATTCCAATGACTCTTATCTAGCCCCAATTTAGTGCTGTTTGCTAGTTGGCTGGATTGTTATGTACCATATTTTTCGGAGTATAAGATGTACCGGAGTGTAAGACGCACCTGAGTTTCTGGGGAGGAAAATAGGAAAACAAAAATCTGCCTACCAGGTATTCCTCTGGCTTGTCCTTAACCTGGTCAGCTTCAGCACATTAGTTCGCTCGCTGGTTTTGAGGTTGGGGCTGGTTGGGGCTAAAAAACAGCTTCTAAAGCACAGCTGATCATTGGAGGGAGCAGCAATTAGAAAAGCAGGCAAAAGCACAGAAGATTGCTTCACTCGCGTTGGGGCTGAAAAACAGCTTCAAAGCACAGCTGATCATTGGAGGGAGCAGCAATTAGAAAAGCAGGCAAAGCACAGAAGATTGCTTCACTCGCGTTGGGGCTAAAAAACAGCTTCAAAGCACAGCTGATCATCGGAGGAGCAGCAATTAGAAAAGCAGGCAAAGCACAGAAGATTGCTTCACTCGCTTGGGGCTGAAAAACAGCTTCAAAGCACAGCTGATCATTGGAGGGAGTTCCGGTGACTAAAAGCAGGCAAAGCGCGGAAGGGGTAAGAGAAGGCAGCAGCTGTTCCGGGTAGCCATTTTGGGCACTGCACATTGAATTTTCAGCCTCCAAACGCATCACATTTTTGGGTGGCGGTCAGCAGCGATGTGCTTTGGCAATCCACACAGCCTTGAAGAGATCTCAAACAGAGCATTTGGAGGCTGAAAATGCGACGCACTGAGCCCCAAAACACAAGCCATTGTTGGTGTCAATCTCTGCAGCCAGGAAGAGGATGCGCGGAGGCCGAAGGGTGGGGGCTGGCAGATAGATATACATTCGGAGTATAAGACACCCCCAAATTTTCAGCCTCTTTTAGGAGGGGAAAAAAGTGCATCTTATACTCCAAAAAACACGGTATACGTTTGGGCAATAAATGATCTTAACTGGAACTTAAAATTTTATGCCTGACACCCATCACTATCCAACTGAAGATGTCAGCCAATGCGGTTGAGATTTTGTGCATGCAAATGATGAATATTACAGTTGAATTATGACCTTCCCAGGCAAAGGCAATGCCATCTTCCATCTGATACTAATTTTTTGTTGTTGTTGAAAAAAAATAATAATAAGGAGAAGGAGAAGTAGCCTGATGACGCATCAAAATATCCTTTGTCACAGTACATCGATAGGAAAAGAGTTTTGATTGGAAACAAATATAAATAGCAAAGTACTGGAAACACTTCAGTGGTGAGCACATCTGAGCAACCGATAGATAATACAAGAAGAATTCAGAGAGAGGAGAACTTAATAGGGGACAAAACTCGTCATTTCCCTCTGCAATAATACGTTATTTTGTACTGAAATGGAACGACGTCTTTGGACACTATAAGAGGTAACCTTGGAGAGCAAACAATTAGTGCTAGGGTCTTGAGGACTTTGAGAGCTGGGGCACAAACTGACCTGCATTAAAAGAAAAAGATTTCAGGTTTAATATTAGAAGAAAATCCCTGACAGCAAGAATGGTTAAACCAGGTTTCTCCAACCCGCAGGACTCAGGCTGTAGGCAACTCTGGAAAACTAGTAAACTTCCCTTTGTCTGTCATCTGCACCTCTATAACTGTCTGGTTTGGTTCTGCAACCCAACAAGACAGACACAGACTTCAGAGGATCATTAGAACTGCAGAAAAAACAATGGCTACCAACCCGCCTTCCATGGAGGACCTGTATACTGCACGAGTCAAAAAGAGGGCTGTGAAAATATCTACAGACCCCTCACATCCTGGACATAAACTGTTTCAACTCCTACCCTCAAAACGACGCAATAGAGCTCTGCACACCAGAACAACTAGACACAAGAACAGTTTTTTCCTGAATGCCATCACTCTGCTAAACAACTAATTCCCTCAACATTGTCAAACTATTCACTAAGGCTTCATTACTATTACTGTTAGTCTTCTTATTGTTCCTATCATCCGTCTCCTCCCATTTATGATTATATGACTATAACCTTGTTGCTGGTATCCTTACGATTTACATTGATTGTTTCCTAGTATGATTTGATTGCTTATTCGTACCCTATGACTATCATTAAGTGTTGTACCTTATGATTCTTGACGAACGTATCTTTTCTTTTATGTACATTGAGAGCATATGCACCAAGGACAAATTCCTTGTGTGTCCAATCACACTTGGCCAATTAAAAAATTCTATTCTATTCTATTCTATTCTATTCTATTCTATTCTATTCTATTCTATTCTATTCTATTCTATTCTATTCTATTCTATTCTATTCTATTCTATTCTACTCTATTCTATTCTATTCTATTCTATGGTTTCGTTATGAGAAAAATATAAAATAACTTTGATAAAAATATAATGTACAGTCGTCCGTGACTTATGACCACAATTGAGCTCAACATTTCTGTTGTGAAGCGAGACATTTGTTAAGTGAGGTTTGCCCCATTCTACGACCGTTCCTGCCACAATTGTTAGGTGAATCACCGAAGTTATTAAATCAGTAATAGCAATAGCACTTAGACTTACATACAGCTTCATAGGGCTTTACAGCTTTCTCTAAGCACTTTACAGAGTCGGCATATTGGCCCCCAACAATCTGGGTCCTCATGAATGTAGTTGTTACGTGAACCTGGCTTCCCCATTGTCAGAAGGTCGCAAAAGATGAGCACATGACCCTGGGACATTGCAACCGTCACAAATCTGAGTCGATTGCCAAGTGTCAGAATTTTGATCACATGGCCATGGGGATGCTGCAATTGTCATAAGTGTGAAAAAAAGGTTATAAGACACTTTTTTCAGGGCCACTGTAACTTTGAACTATTACACCAGTTGCGCCCCTTTCTAGATCGGGACTCCTTACGCACGGTCACTCAAGCACTCGTCACTTCTTGTCTGGACTATTGTAATGCTCTCTACATGAGGCTCCCTTTGGGGTGCACCCGGAGGCTCCAACTGGTGCAGAATGCGGCTGCGCAGGAGATTATGGGAGCGAGGGGTCGCTCCCACGTGACACTTCTCCTGCGCGAGCTGCATTGGCTTCCAGTGGACTTCCGGGTGCGCTTCAAGGTGTTGGTGACCACCTTTAAAGCGCTCCATGGCTTAGGGCCAGGTTATCTACGAGACCGCCTTCTGCCACCAGTTGCCTCCCACCGGCCAGTTCGCTCCCACAGAGAGGGCCTCCTCAGGGTGCCATCGGCCAGACAATGTCAGTTGGTGACCCCCAGGGGGAGAGCCTTCTCTGTGGTAGCACCTACCCTCTGGAACGATCTACTCCCAGAGATATGAGTGATCCCAGACCTCCGGACTTTTTGTCGGCCCCTAAAAACTTACTTTTTTCAGTTAGCCGGGCTGGCCTGATTCCATGTTGGTTTTAATGTTTGATACTGATTTTTAATTGAAAGGTTTTAAATTATGGGCCAAATTTCATTTAATTATTTTTAAAAAATTATTTTAACTTTTATGTACAAATGTTTTTATTTTGGCTGTTCACCACCCTGAGTCCGAAAGGAGAAGGGCGGTATACAAATCTAATAAAAGATAAAGATAAAGATACTAAATGAATTGTTGTAAGTTGAGGAGTATCTGTATAATGTAGCACCAATAGCAATCGGCACCTTGGATACCAAAATAAATGGAGCATCACTTGAACACCATCGGCATTGACAAACTACCATCAGTCAATTGCAAAAAGCAGCTTTACTTGGAAACAGCTTAAATCCAGTGATGATACTTTCAACACTATCAAAACGAGAACATCTACCTATCCCACATTCAGTCTGACCATCTGGCTGACTGTGTGACAAATGAGCATCACTTGAACACAATCGGCATTGACAAAACTACCATCAGTCAATTGCAAAAAGCAGTTTCACTTGGAAACAGCTTACATCCAGCGATGATACTTTCAACACCACCAAACAAGAACATCTACCTATCCCAGGTTTTTGGAAAGAGCTTGAACGGTGGACAAAAATGCTGCATTCAGTCTGACCATCCGGCTGACTGTGTGACAAACGATAATATATAATTAAATGTTCTTGTTATCACATGTATTGTGTTTCCCTCCCAATAAGCCTGGCGTCAGGATTAACATCATAATTTTACAAGACATCCCTTGAGCTTCCAAGATTGACCATGCAAGAGTTTGGCCTTACAGATTCTCTAAAGTCAAAATGTCTACCCTCTGCTAAATACAGGTAGTCCTTGATTTATAACAGTTTGTTTAGTGACCATTCAAAGTTACAATGGCACCGAAAAAGTGATTTATGACCGTTTTTCACAATTACGACTTTTGCAGCATCTCCATGGTCGTGTCTGCAAAATTCAGATGCTTGGTAACTGATTCATGTTTATGACATGAAGAGCCGAGGTGGCGCAGTGGTTAGAGTGCTGTACTGCAGCTACTTCAGCTGACTGCTAGTTCAGTAGATCAGCAGATCAAATCTCACCGGCTCAAGGTTGACTCAGCCTTCCATCCTTCCGAGGTGGGTAAAATGAGGACCCAGATTGTTGGGAGCAATATGCTATTTAGTATACTGTTAATTGTTGTAAGCTGCCCAAAGTCCTCGGGGAGTGGGCGGCATAGAAATATGATTAATAAAAATAAATAATAAATAAAATGACAGGTGCCGTGTCCCGTGATCCTGTTTTGCCAACTTCTGACAAGCAAAATCAATGAGTAAGCCAGATTCACTTAACAACCCGTTTACTAACTGATCAACTAAAGTGATCCACTAAACAACTGTGGCCAGGAAGGTCATAAAGTGGGGCAAAACTCACTTAATAAATATCACACTGAGCAACAAAAATGTTGGGCTCCATTGCAGTCGTAAATCAAGGATTATCTGTATTACAGCAGAGGCAGAAATCCCCATATTTCTGACTTCTCCATGCCACCAAAATGCTGTCCTGTGACTAGTGGTGGGATTCAAATTTTTTTACTACCGGTTCTGTGGGCGTGGCTTGGTGAGTGTGACTTGGTGGTGATCATGTGACTGAATGGGTGTGGCCAACATGATGTCACTGACGGCAAGGTCGAATGGGCATGGTCAATTCGACATCACCCCACCAAATGACGCCCACCAAGCCATGCCCACAGAACCAGCAGAAAAGGCAGCTCCTGCGGCCTGTCCCCCTTTCCCCCCCATGCTGAAGTACCTTAAAGGGACATTGCAGTTCGGCTGCCTTCCGAGCAACTCTGCTGCGACGCAGTCCCTTCGGCGAACCAGTTAAAATTTCTGCTACCAGTTCGCCTGAACTGGTCTGAATACCTCCTCTGCCTGTGACTCATCTTTGCTGTCAGCATGGAGAATGCCTGTCAGTCAGGAGTCAGACCTAAGGAAATGCTTTTGTTGGCTTTGAGAGGGTGATGATTGCTATGATTCGCGAGAGACCCCCAAATCAAAGCTCACAGGAGAATGCAGGAAACAAAGTTAGGTCAAGAAGCTCTCTGAGATATATTCTTCAGGAGAGAGAGAGGCAGGGAAAGTCAGTCAATAATTTAACTCTGAGAGGAGCACGCGGGTATCCGTTTCCCTCTGTGCAGACACGGTGCCAAATCCCGAGACTGAATTCAATCATTAAAGTGTGAAGCTGGGGGATTTTAAACCTGCTTTGAGCACAAATCTCTATAAGGCCTTAACTACGGAGCTGCCGCGATTGGTGCCTTCAAAAATAATTATCCTTCTGAAGTTCAAGGTTAGCAGCTCGGCAGCTGCAAGGCTGTTGATATGAAATACCACCAACGTAGTGGCGAGAGATTGGGGCTGCTCCTAGAATAATTCACAGCCTGGATCTAAACTTTATTTCAAGCCATCACGGACCTTGGAGCATCGGCTCCTAACTAGTGATGAGGAACTGCCAGAATAAAATAGGCTGTCAACATTATCAACCAGAGGAACTGAACCTGCCACTGGATGGAAGAAGGTGGGGCGGGAGACATGCTGGGGTCCTACAAAAAAAAATAAAGGTAGAATAGATAATGTAACAGAATAAGAACAGAGTTGGAAGGGACTTTGGAAGTCTCCTAATCCAACGCCCTAATCAGACAGGATGATTTAAAACAAGCATAGTATATAGGGACCTATTTCAATTCTTCTACAGGGCCAATATGAAGAATGGTTGCAGAAACTGGGCTTGGCTAGTCTAGTGAAGAGAAGGACCAGGGGAGACAGGATAGCCGTCTTCCAATACCTGAGGGGCTGCCACAGGGAGGAGGGGGTCAAGCTATTCACCAAAGCATGCAAAGGCCAGACAAGGAATAATGGATGGAAACTGAACAAGGAGAGATTCAATGTGGATGTCAGCACTTCAAGCTGCATTTTTTTTAAAATTTGATTTATATGCCGCCCTTCTCCGAAGACTCAGGGCGGCTTACAATGTGCTCAGCAATAGCCTTCATCCTTTTGTATATTTATACAAAGTCAGCTTATTGCCCCCACAAACTGGGTCCTCATTTCACCTACCTTAGAAAGGATGGAAGGCTGAGTCAACCTTGAGCCTTGGCGAGATTCGAACCCTGCAGTAATTGCAGGCAGCTGGTCTTAATAATCAGCTTAATAACAGGGTGCCTTAAACCCCTGTACTACCAAGGCTCTTGGTATTTACTCCAGTGCTGACATAAGAAGGAGAAGCGGAGGCGTCTGGAAAGGGACGTTTGACTTTTCACCTACTTATTTTCCCTGGAGATAATATCCCCTAGGAGATGGGATGGGAGGGGGGAAATTCCTTGAGCTGGAGCAGTAGATAAGAGATAGAATGACTTGGAAGATGGCCAATGAGTGCAGGGGAGTGGGGAATGGAAAGGGAGGGTTTTGGGTCTGGAAGTTCGACGGAGCCAGATTTAGAATGTTGTGCTTAATAAATAGGAGTTTTTCTTCAAAGACTTTGTTTGAAACACAATTTATTTGAGACGACCTCGAAACCTGACAGTGGAAATAAGGAGAAATTTTCTGACAGTGAGAACAATCAACCCAGGGAACAGAAGTTGCCTTCGGAAGTTGTGGGAGCTTCATCACTGGAGGCTTTCAAGAAGAGATTGGACTGTCATTTGTCAGAAATGGTGTAGGGTCTCCTGCTTGGGTGCGGGGATGGACTAGATGTCCTACAAGGTCCCTTCCAACTCTGTTAATCTGTAATTGGAATTCAGCTCTGCCCTTAAATCATATGAACAGCTAGAGAATATGTGCCGTACCAAAAGCGCACCCCTATATTTTTAGTTTTTGATTCCCATGGAATTCCTTCAGTTTAGGAAGAAGCAGCTTTTCTTGTTGCCTCTTTTCTCAAACAATGTGCAATTGGGCCTTGCAACCCAATTCTAAAAGAGTCATTTCCTAAAATAATGTGCTTCATTCCCTATTCAGATGGCCAATCACTGTGGCAAGATGGCGAAAAGTAGACCACATCTCAAATCTATTCCTTACAGGTAAACATCTAAAAGAAGCTGCTGCAATTTTTTTCCCCCCACTGTCACTCCACTCACAAATCTGGACTAATTGTCTCAAACCTTTTCTTTTTCTTTTCTATTTTATTGCGGCACTTGTCCATCAACAACGGGAAAAAAAAAATTAGAGTATCCATTCTCGGCAATTAGCATCACAATAACGTTGCTGCTTTCTTATTTGAAGCGTGAGTTTTCTTGCCTTCCCGAAAGCAAAGGAAAGGACGGAGAAGAAAGAAGAAGCACAAATGCCTTTTAAGTTGTAATGGGAGAAAAAGCCAGTCCCTGGAGAAAAAAAAATGCTTTTAAGGAACAATGCATGCTAATTATAATCTTAAACCTTCTGCCAGGCCAGAAATAACATAATATCAAATTGGACATGTCACGCAATTGGTCTATCGTGGCAGGTTTATGATTACATATCAATGCTAAATGCTTTAGATGCAAGCTTCAAGAGACGTGATTGACTTGCCCGCTCTAAGCAACGAAGAGACAGAGTGAGGAAAAGTTGCCACAGTTTTACTCTCCGCTTCGTTTAAGTGACTCCATAGCTTTGGCTCAAAATCCTGCCTTGCCAAATGCCCTGCAGCAACGGTGCTGCTCATTAAGCAGGGGAAAGAGACACCTCCAAACATAGCTTGCTAAGAACTAGAAAGACAGATTCCTCTCGCTTTTTGGCAGCCGAAGAAGATGCGGTGCAGAGCAAGAGTTGGAATAAATCGGCGGCGCCTCCTAGCATTCAACAAGCATAATCTGAGGGTTTAAGAATCAGGTTTAGGAATAAAACATATGGCTCCACAGAGATTAAAAGAAAATGTAGCCCAGAGGAGAAATTTCAGGAGTGAAGGCACCGCAGTGGTTTCTAATTATGAATATTCTTGATGCCTTCTCCTGCCTCTCCTCTTCATCAGTGGTGGGTTGCCCTTGGTTCGGATTGGTTCGCAAGAACCGGTAGTAAAACTGGCGGGAGACTCCTCCCACTGACCCGGACGTCATCATAAGTGATCTGCGCATGTGTAGAAGCTGCTGTGCATGCGCAGAAGAGCGCTCGCGCGTGTGAGCACTGTTAAGGATATTCTTGACTCATAACCGATGTTGAGGGTTATTGAGCAGAGTACCCTTTGAGTAAACGCATGAAAAGCAACTGGGTAGTGGTTGTGAACAATCACACTCAACATACAAACACACTGAGTTGTTGTAGTCTTTTACTTTTAGAAAAAAGTAAAGCAAAGTCCAAAAACAATCCAAGTCATACACAGATAAGACGAGAGTTAAAAAAATCAATCCAGGGATATTTCAAGTACAAAGTCTTCTTACCAGTTGTAGTCATACACAATAAAACAGTTCTTCTTGAGTTTCAAAACAGGAACAAGTTCAATATCAAAACATTCAATAAATAGTAGAAAGCAACATGTAGCTATGATCAAACAGTGATCATGCAGAGAGATCAGGTAGAGAGTTACAACAAATAAGCAGGTAAAATGGTGTAGTATCCACACAAGCCATGATCCTGAATTCCCTTAAGTACATTGGCTACAGAGCTTAGCCAATCAGGATACAGGATGATGCAATACAGTCTTAAAGCAATATAATACCTTTCTGACTGCAAACATACATTGTTGGTTTATATATTGCCTGACCAACTAGTTAGACAAATAACCATTTCCTAACAAGCACAATGCAAACTGGTAGTAAAGGTATGTAGAACCCACCCCTTCTCTTCATGTGGTGTTTTAGGGTGATGTAGAGCTGTAGAGATGGACCAGATAGTATTGAGGTCACAGTAAGGCATCAAATCTCCATTTTGAGTACTGTATCAATGGTTTGCTATCTTTGCATCAAAGATAACCACATTGTGAGGCCTTAGGTCAGTATTGGGTTCCACTTACCTTTGCTACCAGTTCGGAACTGTGAATGCGTGTGTGTGCATGCTTCCTTTGCTCGCACACGGCGCTTCTGCGAATGCGCAGAGCGTCTGTGATGACGTCCGGGTGGGTGGGCGGAACCTCCCGCCGCCGAACTGGGGCGAACCAGTAGAAACCCACCACTGACTTAGGTACAACCTGCCATGGAATAATAGAATGTAAGAGTTGCAAATGGCTTTGGAGATCATCTACTTCAACCTAGTAGATCTTGGGACTGTCACATCCATGAGCCTCAACAGTCAAGAGGTCAGAAATGATTGTCAGCACTTCAAGCTTCATTTACTCTAGTGCTGACATAAGAAGGAGAAGCGGAGGCATCTGGAAAGGGACGTTTGACTTTTCACCTACTTATTTTCCCTGGAGATAATATCCCCTAGGAGATGGGATGGAAGGGGGGAAATTCCTCTGAGCTGGAGCAGTAGATTAGGGGTAGAATGACTTGGAAGATGGCCAGTGAGTGCAGGGGAGTGGGGAACAGAAAGGGAGGGTTTTGGGTCTGGAAGTCCCAAAGTCGAGGTCTGGACGACCTCGAAACCTGACAATGATCTGGTTGTACCTTCCCACTTAGTGTCAACTAGAATCCAGCTTCATGGGAACATCTTAACTTATCAGAATTGTGTGATTCGGCTTGCTATTCAAATCTTTGCTTCAAGTCTGGAAGAAAACACAATCTTCCCCCAGGAGTCTTCAAGTAACCGGGCAAGTCAATCCACGTTCAGAAAAGAGAAAGAAAAAAAAAAGAGAGAAATTCTTTTTAAGGATTTGTCTAGCAATGCCTCCCCGCCTGCCCCAACAACTGACAAAATGCCTTCTCTTACACTGCCTGGAGACCTGAGCTCTGCCCATGTTCACCTCTCTGTGGAGCTGGTGTGCTTTGTTCGTAGGCTTCGTAATCCCTTCCCCCCTCCCCTTTATCTCTTCTTTGTTTTTTCAGAGGCATTGTTATTATTATTGCTATTATTAATCTGTTTGCAAAGTCTGTACAATTTCAGCCTCCATAAACTGCAAGTTAATTAAGCCTTGATCTCTGGGACCCAGGTTGCTACAAGGAGATAAGCAACATCTTCTGTTTGCTATAAACAGCTGTGGTCCTGGAGCAGATTCCAAGGATTTGCTACTTTTGAACCGGAGCAAAAACAATCCTTAGTAATTAAATCCAGACGTATTCTTTCAGCAACTGGTGAGACTCCTGACGTCACTTGCTTAGTGCATCTCTCAAAGGGCTTTTAGGAATTTAACGGTGTTTCGGCACAACCCTTGGGAAGTTAAAACCAGAGGTTGTGAAGCAGCTAGACAGATAAGAGTATCACATTAATAATTGCTTAGCTTTTGCGGTATGGAGAATAAGCTCTTTTGGAATTGGGTTGCAAGACACGTTGCTTGAGAAGAGAAGCAAAAAGTATTTTGGACACGTGCAGAGGTGGTATTCAGCAGGTTCTGACCAGTTCTGGAGAACCGGTAGCGGAAATTTTGAGTAGTTCGGAGAACCGGTAAATACCACCTCTGACTGGCCCCACCCCCACCTATTCTCTGCCTCCCAAGTCCCAGCTGATTGGGAGGAAATGGGGATTTTGCAGTATCCTTCCCCTGGAGTGGGATGGGAATGGAGATTTTATAGCATCCTTCCCCTGCCATGCCCACCAAGCCATGCCATGCCCACCAAGCCACGCCCACAGAACCGGTAGTAAAAAAAAAAATGAATCCCACCACTGGACATGTGATGTGACAACCAGAAAAAATACGGCATCCTTCACTTAATCCTCCAAGGATTAAGAGTGAAGGCAAATGAGATCCAGACAGAAGAAGAACATCGTGGCTTCAAAATCAAAGTAGAAGATAAACTCAACAGCACTTTTTCTGATAAAAATAGGATTGTCAGTGTCTGATGACTGATATGGCACAAGAAGAAGCAGCAGAAGATGTGAGATAGATCTTAAGTGAAAGTTGCTTCATTTTACGACCTTTCTTGCCATGTCCGTCATAGTGAATCACTGTAGTTGTTAAGTTATTAACACAGTTGTTAAGTAAATCTGGCTTCCTCATTGACTGTGCTTGTCAGAAAGTTGCAAAACGGGGATCACATGACTACAGGACATTGCAGCCGTCATAAATACATGCCAAGCATCTGAATTTTGATCAGTCATAAATCCCCTTTTTTTCAGTGCTGTTGCAACTTTAAAGGTCACTAAATGAACTGTTGTAAATCAAGGACTATCTGTATTCACAAACATGAACCCTATACACCAAACTGCAAATGCTATTGGACCTAACAATTGGACCACCAATAGCAAATGCTATGGGTCACCACGATGTAAAAAAAGAAGTGGAGACTCTAAAAAGAGTGCAGAGAAGAGCAACCAAGATGATTAGGGGACTGGAGGCTAAAATATATAAAGAACGGTTGCAGGAACTGGGTATGTCTAGTTTGATGAAAAGAAGGACCAGGGGAGACAGGATAGAAGTGTTCCAATATCTCAGGGCTGCCACAAAGAAGAGGGAGTCCAGCTATTCTCCAAAGCACCAGAAGGCAGGACCAGAAGCAATGGATTGAAACTCATCAAGGAGAGAAGCAGCTTCGAACTAAGGAGAAATTTCCTGACAGTGAGAACAATTAATCAGTGGAACAACTTGCCTTCAGAAGTTGTGAATGCTCCAACACTGGAAGTTTTTAAGAACTTCCAACCATTATGTTGGATAACCATTTGTCTGAAGTGGTGTAGGGTTTCCTGCCTAAGCAGGGGGTTGGACTAGAAGACCTCCAAGGTCCCTTCCAACTCTGTTATTCTGTTATTCTAAGAACGATGTTTAGTTTGGACTAATGGATATTTCCATACTGGTGTAAATAACTGGAGAGGATCAGCAGAACCACAGCATGACGGGAAAGCATAATTTTCTTTCCTACATACCTTTATCCTAATTGTTCTTAATCCTGATCTGTGCTGAATCCTATTTGGGATTTTAATGCAGCCCAAAATCTGGTAGCCTTGGGGTCTGAATGATATCAGATTTCTTTCCGCTTGTATGCATTTCCTCAATCATCTGTGATTTACCGGAGCAAGAAAAAGCATATTCATATCTATATATATTGTTTTCTCACAAAATGCAATTGATGTGTTTTCTACGAAAGTCTCTTATTTTAAAATCCCTTTCGGTTTTTTTTTTGTTTTTTTTTTTGTTTTTTTTTTTTGTTTAAAGCTGAGGACTGCCTCACCAAATTGGAAAAAGAGCTAACTAAATCCAGGAGATAACTGCAAACTGATCTCTGCATTAGTCTGGGCAGCCTTGCTTTAAAATGAAATACTTCAGCATCCCCGACTCACAATGCAGAGATAAACCGAGCCTGCCAATTAACTTTGGCTCCTGGGCAAAATGTAACCTCACAATACAGACATATGAGAAGTCATTACTAACCCGAGCTTGTTCTGCAAACTATTTTGGCATGCCTCTAAAACAGAGTTCCCTGATGTTTTCGGCTTTCCGGACCAGTGAGGTGGGGGGGGAGAGGATGGTCCCACACGAGTGGCCGGCAAGTATGTGTCCATTTTCATGAGTAGCATGCATGTCCCAGCAATCTTTCATGCCAAATGTGGAACTAGAACTCATGATTTCCGGGTGATTGGTCCAAAGTCACCCAGCTGGCTTTCATGCCTAAAGCAGGACTAGAACTCACAGTCTCTTGGTAGTTGGCCCAAAGTCACCCAGACAGCTTTCATGACTAAGGTGGGACTAGAATTCACCATCTCCTGTGGATTGGCCCAAAGTCACCCAGCCAGCATTCATGCTCAAGAAGGAACTAGAACTCACTGACTCCTGGTGAGTGGCCCAAAGTCACCCAGCCAGCTTTCATGACTAAGGTGAGACTAGAATTCACCATCTCCTGTGAATTGGCCCAAAGTCACCCAGCCAGCATTCATGCTCAACGTGGAACTAGAACTCATGATTTCCGGGTGATTGGTCCAAAGTCACCCAGCTGGCTTTTATGCCTAAAGTAGGACTAGAACTCACAGTCTCTGGTAGTTGGCTCAAAGTCACCCAGCCAGCTTTCATGACTAAGGTGGGACTAGAATTCACCATCTCCTGTGGATTGGTCCAAAGTCACCCAGCTGGCTTTTATGCCTAAAGTAGGACTAGAACTCACAGTCTCTTGGTAGTTGGCTCAAAGTCACCCAGCCAGCTTCATGACTAAGGTGGGACTAGAATTCACCATCTCCTGTGGATTGGTCCGAAGTCACCCAGCCGGCATTCATGCTCAAGAAGGAACTAGAACTCACTGACTCCTGGTGATTGGCCCAAAGTCACCCAGCTGGCTTTCAACCCTAAGGCAGGACTAGAATTCACGGTCTCCTGATTCTAGGCCAATCTTTGCTACCATAATCATTTTCAGCCACTCAGTATTTTGGAAGGCTGGGTTTGGTATTATTAAATGATGACAAGCTGGGACACACTACCTCATAACTCCAGTTCTTTAGGCAGCTATAGATTATTCAATGGTAGGATTCTAAGTGTGAGAATAACCTTGAGGCAGAGGTGGTATTCAGCCGGCTCGGTTCGGTTCGGTTCGCCCGAACTGGTAGCAGAAATTACGGATGGGCCCGCCGACTTGACCTGGCTCTATGCCATCCTATTTACGCATATTTTTGAGGCCGGGCGCATGCGCGGAAGGCAGGCATGCACGTGAACTGGGCACATGCGCACATGAAGCGAATGGGCTCACAAGAAGCGAGCAGGCGCACGCGGTGTGAACCGGTAGTAACATAATCTGAAACCCACCTCTGTCTTGAGGGCCAGAACAAGGGGTAACCAAGAAAATGGACAGAGAAATGAAATCTGAATCCAAAGGAGAAACGTCATGTGAGAAAATGACTCACACCAGACACTTCTTCGTTCTCCTGTAAAACAAGAAGGACTTTCAGACTTGCAACTTTCTGTTACTGTACTCTTAATCCATTTTACAAGTCTCGACCAGAGGTGAAATCCAGCAGGTTATGACAGGTTCTGGAGAACTTGGTAGTGGACATTTTGAGTAGTTCGGAGAACCTGCAAATACCACCTCTGGCTGGCCCCAGGATGGGGTGGGAATGGACATTTTGCAATATCCTTCCCCCAGAAAGGGAGGGAATAGGGATTTTTCAGTATCCTTCCCCTGGAGTGGGGAGGGAATGGGGATTTTGTAGTATCCTTCCCCTGTCACGCCCACCAAGCCTCACCACGTCACGCCAACAGAACCGGTAGTAAAAAAAATTGGATTTCACCACTGGTCTCGACTGATATCAACCTTTGAAGGTAGGACAGATGAGGAAACCAAAGTTATAACTACTAATAACTATGTTTATTAAAAGATAACAGTAAAAGAATCTTGCAAATCTCAAAGTATCTCTGAGACGTTTCCATGTCTTGCTTTGGTCTCGGACTTATGCTTATGGTTCTTCCTCCTGTTCCTCAAGGTTATTCTCCCAGAAATGGAGATTAGATATTTCCCTGGAATTTGAAAAGAATGAAGTGTATATGTGGGGGGGGGGGGGTGAGAGGAAACAATCCACTCCAATATAGTTATTAGTTAAGTTAAACAAACCTTGCAAGTGAAATGGCAAATTAATCCTGAAAGCTGCTATGTGCATTTAGATTTGCAAGAGTGCAAATACTGTTGGAGAGCTTTTTTGCTCCCTCCTCTTCATTTCGGACCCAAAGAAGAGTTCAGCAGTGGTGAGGGGACACTCAGCAACTTCTCAAAAGAAACTCGGGCAGCAAAAAAAGAAAAGAAAAAGAAATTGATGGATTTGTTCTCAGCTCTAAATAGCAGTAGCACTTAGACTTATATACCGTTTTACAGTGCTTTACAGCCCTCTCTAAACAGTTTATAGAGTCAACCTTTTGCCCCTCAACAATTTGGGTCCTCATTTTACCCACCTCGGAAGGACGGAAGGCTGAGTCAACCTTGAGCCAGTGAGACTTGAACTGCAGGCAGCCGGCAGGCAGCAGAAGTAGCCTGCAGTATTATGCTCTAACCACTGCACCATCCTGGCCCTCCCTCCCTCCCTCCCTCCCTCCCTCCCTCCCTTCCTTCCTTCCTTCCCTCCCCAATCCAGGGGAAGGTTACTGCAAAATCCCCATTTCCTCCCGATTAGCTGGGACTTGGGAGGCAGAGAAGAGATGGGGGCAGGGCCAGTCAGAATTTTTACTACTGGTTCTCCGAACTACTCAAAATTTCTGCTACCGGTTCTCCAGAACTGGTTAGAACCTGCTGAAACCCACTCTGGTTGAGACTCTACAAAGAGTGCAGAGAAGAGCAACAAAGATGATTAGGGGACTGGAGATTAAAACATATAAAGAACAGTTGCAGGAACTGGGTATGTCTAGTTTAATGAAAAGAAGGACTAGGGGAGACATGATAGCAGTGTTCCAGTATCTCAGGAGCTGCCACAAAGAAGAGGGAGTCAAGCTATTCTCCAAAGCACCTGAGGGCAGGACAAGAAGCAATGGGTGGAAACTCATCAAGGAGAGAAGCAACCTAGAACTAAGGAGAAATTTCCTGACAGTGAGAACAATTAATCAGTGGGATAACTGGATCAACACTGGAAGTTTTTAATAAGATATTGGATAACCATTTGTGGTTTAGGGTTTCCTGTCTAAGCAGGGGGTTGGACTAGAAGACCTCCAAGGTCCCTCCCAACTCTGTTATTCTGTTTTTTTCTGTAAAAGCAAGCTACTCACTGGAAACACTGAAAAGGAAGCTGAAATATAAATAATTTCCTTGAAGTCCAAAGCCATTGAGTTACAAGACTGGTTTTGAAAGCTTCCCATTCATGAACACCTGCCCGAAAGAAATCCATTTTCATTAGCAGGGTCCAAATTATGGATTGTGAAGGAATGTCCTCATGGGGATTCTACTCTTTTGAATGCAATTACAATTCATAATAAGCCGTAGTGCAGGGATGTTCATTAAATGCAAAAAATGTATCGCTCAATCTTTGGGAAGTAAAGGCGCAAAGGGGAAACGGAGGATTGGTGTCCATTCTTATTCTCCTGCAGTTTTAATGATTTTTTAAAAAATTCCTTCAACCCAATTATAGCCTCAGATTTTGATTAGGGTTTCTGGGTGGTTGTGTGTGAGAGCCATTATCCAGAAAAAGAAAAACCAGAAAGGGGTGGAGAGAGGGGGAGGGGGAGAGAGAGAGAGAGAGAGAGAGAGAGAGAGAGAGAGAGAGAGAGAGAGAGAGAAGAGACAGAGAGAGACAGAGAGAGAGACAGACAGACAGACAGAGAGAGAGAGAGAGAGAGAGAGAGAGAGAAAGAGAGAGAGAGAGACAGACAGAGAGAGAGAGAGAGAGAGGAGAGAGAGAGAGAGAGAGAGAGAGAGAGAGAGAGGGAGAGAGAGAGAGAGAGACAGAGGGAGACAAAGAGAGAATAAATTGGGGAATAAATATTTTCCTGACATTTT
Organism: Pantherophis guttatus; assembly: GCF_029531705.1. The sequence continues at coordinate 16,915,388 of NW_026844048.1, read as the reverse complement.
ACCATGAATTCTTGGCCAATTAGAGCAAAGAGTACTATCCAGTAATATATCTCCAAAATGCTCTTCTCACTGACAATCTCTCTCTCTCTCTCTCTCCCCTCTCCTTCCCTCCCTCTCTCTCTTCCTCCCCATCCTTCTTTCTCTCACACAAATAAGCATGCAAACATAACAAAGGACAAGGTATGCTTTAGTGTGACGCAGAAGCCACATCTATATGTGTGCGGTTATAGTTTGTCTTGAATGCTGAAAATAGCAAGGAGTAAATTTGCAAAAAAAAATAGCTTTCGCTCTCAGCTTGCAGTGGGGTGAGGTCATTCCTCCAACTGCTAGCTTAACATTTTCCCAGTTTGTCCTTAGCTTAATTTATAGAGTCTCAATGCACCTTCTTGAACCTATTCATACTTCGAAGCCTTTGATCTCCGATGTCTAATATCATCTCCGAGGCCCTCGAAGTCCATTACTGCATTTACCAGCTGCCTTTGTAGCTTTGTCAAAATTGCCAAATTTACACTGTTGAACTGTCCAGGAAGTCATTTCGGAAAGTCAATTATTATGTTCCCGTCTATAGCGTCCGCTCCTTCAATTTTACCATTTTCAGATAAGCCAACATTTTATTTTATTTATTTATTTTGCTTTCCTAAAGTGACTGAACTGTCTTCTTTGTTCCTCTTAGGTGTAGTTTCTTAAATACTTATGACTCTTCCATTAACATACAGGGCTAGTTCTACTCTTTCCTTCAGAGCCTTGGTAGTACAGTGGTCTAGGGCACCCTGTTATTAAGCTGGTTATTAAGACCAGATGTCTGCAATTACTGCAGGTTCGAATCTCGCCAGGCTCAAGGTTGACTCAGCCTTCCATCCTTTCTAAGGTAGGTTAAATGAGGACCCAGTTTGTGGGGGCAATAAGCTGACTTTGTATAAATATACAAAAGTATGAAGGCTATTGCTTAACGCATTGTAAGCCACCCTGAGTCTCCGGAGAAGGGCGGCATATAAATCAAATTAAAAAAAAACCTCTTTTATTGCAACAGCTGTGAATTACATTCATTCACAGCTGAGTCCCAATTAGTTGCAAAAAGTCCTTCGGGAGAAGTCCTTCAGGATAATCACCAACCTTTATCTCCCTTGACACTCTGCCAAAGACCTACTTGGCAAAGCCACACGAAATCCAGAATCAAACAGAGATGCCGACTGGGAACAGAATTAACAACGTTGCTTTCCTGCAAAGGGTCCACGTGCCTTTGCTCCTCTTTTAAGCCTTATGGGAGGGGCCAATCATCTCCAGGCCTTACTCCCGAGTTGTCCCTTTTGTTTTAACTGTTCGTGCCTTCTGGCAGGTCTGCGCATGCGTGCACTAGGAACAGGCTCCTCCTGTTCCTCTGCCTCTCTGATGTCCGACTCTGGAGGCTCTGGAGTTCGCGCATCACTCCCAGATGGCCCTGGCGCCATTTCTGCCTCTGACGCAGAGCCCTCGTCCGGGCCTTCCCCAGACTCCAGGACTGGCCCATGTTCCTCCCCAGCCTCCTCCCTGTCCGACTCCGCTGCCAGCTCCGCAGGCTGCTGGCGGACCACAACACTTCTATGCAAATGGCACAGAAGACAGGAAATGCAGATTTAAGGAACACTCCTCTAAGATGGGGAGATTTGAGACAGAAAGCCCTCAATTCAAATCTCATCTAGGTTACCCATTGAATGGGATGGTTTTTGGTACCACTGGGAACCATTTAGCCCAATTTTAGCTAAAATGTGAATTCATACATTACAAGTGTCTATGGAGAGTCTCAGTCATTCAGGTCATGGTTGTCCCAAAGGTGCTATTTCAAGAGGCAACTGGACTTTCTGAGGGAACATTACACATTACAATTTTATTAAGCCCAACTGACTGAATAAATTGCAATTGACTGCATACACACAGTAGCCATAAACCATGGGTTACGAACAAGAAGGGTTGAGTTTGCAGTACAAGCTCAGCCAAACCTAAACAAACCACATTATGACTTAGCAATCAGAGTGTCAAAAGAGATCATTTCATTTTATTTATTTTACTCGCTTCGATATTACTTGTTAATTAGCTTTCCCCAAGCAAACTACTTGTCCTCAGATCAAATTTGCCCTTTTAGGTCATCCCTAGAATGAGTAATGCGTGTATATTAATAGGCAACACTGTTTTCCCCTAATGCCCCAATGTGCAGTCACTATCAGAATAAGAATTTATTTCATCCTGGTTAAATTCTGAAACTGTCCCTTGTCAGCACATAAAGAAACAGGAAAGAGTCATTAGGCTATTTTTCCAATTAATCTGATGGAGCTGTCATTACAAAGACCTTACAGTAGTGGCCAAAATTGTGGAAACCTTTTGGGAAAAGTGTATTTTTGAGGTTTGATGGCTAATAACACCATTTTTTCCTGGAGTTTCAAGATAATCCTATTCCACTGCTAGAATGGCCTGGGAATAGCCCAGACCTTAACCCAATTGAAAATCTAAGGAGCCAACTAAAGAAACTTGTTAGTCAGAAGCGACCCAGCAATAAAACCCAGTTAATAGAAGCCATCATTCAATCTTGATTTCACATGATAACAGCTGCAGAACTCAAAGACTTGGTTCACTCCCTGGGAAGATTTTGTAAGGCCAAAATTCATGTTCAAGGTTACCCAACTAAGTATTAACTGACCTGGTCATCATTTTTGTGTATCTCGTTTTTTCTATGGTGATAATTTTTGTATATCTCGTTTTTTCTACGTGTTTCACTTTTCTTTATACTGTAACTGCTTTTCTAATTGCAAATCCTTCATAAAAGTTATTGCATTACATTCTTGATTAAATTATCTTTCCATTGATATATAATTTTATGGTACTACTCCAAAAAAATAAATAAATGGTGTTATTAGCTAGTTTTAGAAAATGCACTTTTCCCCAAAAGCTTTCCACAATTTTGGCCACTACTGTATAATTGCTCAAGATCGCAAGTTATCTTCAGCTTGAGCCTTTCCTCATTTCCAGGAGGTGGGATGAAAATTCCTTTGGTGGCTCTTTATAGGCAGAATAATTCAATTCCACGATCTCGGACTGAATGGGCGAGGATGGTAGTAGTAGAGGAAGAGGTAGCTCATGCCATAAAGGCACTCTAAACTTTCCTTCTCCGGTCCTCCATAGTTTCCATAGCAACAAGGTGGGGGAGTAGAGAGAAGAAGAAGTCCATTAAATAGCAATTGGGAAGTGGGATGAACAAATAACTTCAAACTAGTTTGCTGTTCTCTCTGACAGCAAGTGATATGTTTTTCACTCATATAAGAAACAGCTTTTATGTAGATCTGAACTGGGTGACAGGAAGATAGCAATGAAACAAAGCAATGTCCTCTATGATTGGTGTTCATATAGAGTTAATATATTTATTAAATTTATCCCCACCACCCCACCAATTGGTTGCGGGAATCCAAGCCGTTTATCCATTCCGAATGGAATGGAATGGAATGGAATGGAATGGAATGGAATGGAATGGAATGGAATAGAATAGAATAGAATAGAATAGAATAGAATAGAATAGAATAGAATAGAATAGAATAGAATAGAATAGAATTTTTTATTGGCCAGTTGTGATTGGACACACAAGGAATTTGTCTTGGTGCATACGCTCTCAATGTACATAAAAGATATGTTCATCAAGAACCATAAGGTACAACACTTAATGATAGTCATAGGGTACAAATAAGCAATCAGGACACAGTATCAATATAAATCGTAAGGATACAAGCAACAAAGTTATAGACATACAGTCATAAGTGGGAGGAGATGGGTGATAGGAACGATGAGAAGATTAATAGTAATGCAAACTTAGTGAATAGTTTGACAGTGTTGAGGGAATTATTTGTTTAGCAGAGTGATGGCGTTCAGGAAAAAACTGTCCTTGTGTCTAGTTGTTCTGGTTCTTAAGCTATTGTTTGATGGGGTAGAATTTAACAGACTTTAGCGAACAACTTAATTCAGTTTATTACAGCTTGTTACAGTCATAGACCAGAGACCAAAACAAATAAAAACACTCAGGGAATATCCCACTAAAAATTCTAGAATAAAATAATAAATAACATCCTAAAAAAAAATCTAGGATAAAATCCAGTCTGTCAATTACACATGGTGTAACTATACTAAAATAAAAATCCATAAACGGTGAGGCCCATGGTCAGTTTAATACTAAAAAGCAAAGGAATCAGCTGTGCAAAGGGTTTGCCACATTTGTTGTATAAAATAGTTATGGTGGATTAAGACACGTGTTTCCAACCAATCCCTTGGTGAACAACTTGAAAAACAGAGCATAAATAGCAATAGGAATAGCACTTTTTATTTATTTATTTATTTATATGCCACCCTTCTCCAGAGACTCAGGGCGGCTTACAATGCGTTAAGCAATAGCCTTCATACTTTTGTATATTTTATACAAAGTCAGTTTATTGCCCCCACAAACCAGGTCCTCATTTTACCTACCTTAGAAAGGATGGAAGGCTGAGTCAACCTTGAGCCTGGTGAGAATTGAACTCGCAGTAATTGCAGACAGCTGGAAGCTAAATACTACCTTTAACAGTAGCATTAGTCTGCTGCACCACTCAGGCTCTTAACTTAAGTTAATATATAACTTAATATAACTAAGTTATATAACTTAACATATATAACTTAGAGTTATATACCACTTTACAGTGCTTTACAGCACTCTCTAAATCTGTTGTTGTTGTTGTTGTTGTTGTTGTTGTTGTTGTTGTTATTATTATTATTATTATTATTATTATTATTATTATTATTATTTCTATGCCGCCCACTCTCCGAGGACTCTGGGCGCCTTACATCAAAGACAGTATACTAAATAGCATATTGCCCCCAACAATCTGGGTCCTCATTTTACCCACCTCGGAAGGATGGAAGGCTGAGTCAACCTTGAGCCGGTGAGATTTGATCCACTGATCTGCTGAACTAACAGTCAGATGAAGTAGCTGCAGTACTGCACCCTAACCACTGCGCCACCTTGGCTCTTATAATGGAGCATGCACGCCCATGCGCGGCACCAAGTGCCGAAAAGGGAGCACTTCATGTGTGCTCGTGCACTCATTAGAGCCATGACCAGGAAGAGGGGGGCATGTGCATGCCGGATAGGGTACTTCTGGTTTCCAGTATGCACATGCGCGCCAGCCAGCAATTCTTCCGGTTACTGCCATGCATGGGCATGTGCCAATCAGCTGCCCAGCACGCGTGCTCACGCCAGAAAACAGAAGACCAGATTTTCCAGTTTCCAGCACTGCTGTACGCATAAAGGCCAGCTGATCATCGCATGCACATGTGCGCAAGAAACCCGGAAGAGGGACTGGCGATGCCGCACCTGCCAGGCGACATGGTTTCGCATGCGACTTCGGGCACGCATGCGATAGGTTCACCATCACGGCTCTAAGTGGTTTGCAGCGTCCGCATATTGCCCCCAACAATCTGGGTCCTTATTTTACCGACCTTGGAAGGATGGAAGGCTGAGTCAACCTTGAGCCGGTCAGGATCGAACTCCTGGAGTGAGCAGTGAGTTAACCTGCTTTACTGCATTCTAACCACTGCGCCACCACGCAAATAGAATAAATCAATAATGAAATAACAAGGATTGGAGGAGGCATAAGGCAAGAAAATAAAAACAGCATTCCATGTTAAAGGTAAAGGTAAATGTTCCCCTTGCACATATTTGCTAGTCGTTCCCGACTCTAGGGGGCGGTGCTCATTTCCATTTCAAAGAGGCAGCACTATCTGAAGACGTCTCCGTGGTCATGTGGCCGGCATGACTAAACCCCAAAGGCACACAGAAGGCTATTATCTTCCCACCAAAGGTGGTCTCTATTTTTCTACTTGCATTTTTTACGTGCTTTCGAACTGCTAGGTTGGCAGAAGCTGGGACAAGTAACGGGAGCTCAACCTGTTACATGGCACTAGGGATTCAAACCACTGAACTGCCAACCTTTTTATTTATTTATTTATTTTTGGATTTATATACTCCCGAAGGACTCAGGGCGGTGAACAGCCAAAAAGATAAAACACATAAACTACAAAATTTAAAAGACAATATAAAACCAATTAAACAATTTGGCCCGAACCAGGTTAAAACACCCTAATGTTTTAAAAACAAATTTAAAAATTTACAATTAACAGGGAAAGTTAAGCCAGGCCAAACTTGTTTGATCAACAAGCTCAGCATCTTAACCACTGAGCCACCACTTCCCTCTAGCATTCCGTGTTAGGCTGGAACTAAAACAAGGAAGCCCAATAAACATTCAAGATAAATTGCTTGAGATCAGGACCATGGCCAGCGCCCATATTGCCGAATCAAACTAGCAAAAGCCAATCTGGAGTTTACTTTCAACATTAATCCTCCGATGATATTGTCATCAAATTTCACCTAATGTTAATTACAGAAATGAATATGGTGATCCTAGTTTATCTAATCTCTCTGAAGGGGAGGAAACATATGTTGATCCATATTTCCTAAGGATATTTTCTATGCCTTTACACTGATCTTTTTCCGTGATTCGTGAGTCTTATATATAGAAAAGATGGGTAGGACTCTCTGCTAATTAACACTCGTCATTGTCTAGCAATCATTAAACCAGCATAACTGATGACACTGATTAATTTAGAAGCCTGAAAACTCGCTCTTCGTTCTCTACTTGGCACGGGAAGCAGAGCTAATGATATCCCTGCAAATACCCAGTGTTAATTGTCATAATTGCATGAACCGAGTCATGGTTAAGGGTTATCCATTACCCTTTCCACCTTTCTCAATAACATCCATCTTTATGAACACCTCTACAAGGTAAAGGTGATGGCAAATTAGTGGATTTCAGTTATTTAGAAAAACTTTATTTAGCAACCCAGAAGGAAATGGAGCATTTCATGACACTACAGCAAATGTCACATTATTATTATTATTATTTAACCTACAGCATGGAAGGAAATTATTATTTGGCTTTTGAGGATCTAATCGGAATCATTGAGCCGATTGAAACATCTGAATCAATTTGGTTTGATCTGAACATCAAGGTCTGAAAAGTCTGATTTAATTTGCAGAGAAAGGTCTACCGTGTATGTGTGAATAGGTCTTTTTATGATGTGAATCGGATTAGATTCTTCAATCCAATCCCATACATCAATTAGCCCGGCTGGGTGTCTGAATTCCGTGAACTGATTCTGCATATCAAATCATCAAAGCTTCACTAAATCAAATTGACACAACAAAAAATTAAAAGTCGTGTTAAGCATAACTCTGAGTTCACAGACCACTCTGGTTGCATTCATATAACATGCTAAAGTGGGCCAAATAAAAAATAGTACACTGAGTTGAAAGTAAAACACGCTTGCTATGTTTCCATTATCTAATTTGAAATCTACACTAAAACTTAAGTGTTGCTAGCTTGCCCTCAGTTCTAACCTACTTCACACACCACTAAAGAAAAAAATCCTTTCCTTTGTATTAGCACTGATTTAATTTTCTGTTTGGCCATTTTCAGGGGCCGGACAGGAAAATATCTCCATCAATTGTTGAGGAAGGAAACTGGCAGAGAATCTTACTGAAACATTTTCTTATAGTATGAAAGCTTTTTCTTGCAGCTGAGCCCTTATGAAATCCGCTAAGTCAAGCTGTCACAATAAATGTGAGTAGCCACGCTTTTTCCTTCAACGAAAAGGAAGTTAAAGGAATCGTTGCATCCAAGTTCTTATAAATTCCTCCCCATCACAAAAGCAAGAATGAGCACATGAAAAATATAAAAAAAACTTGAAGGGAATTGTCAGGAAAGCGGAAATTAATGTGAGAAGTTTAGTTTAGTTTAGTTTAGTTTAGTTTTATTAAATTTGTATACCGCCCTACTCCCGAAGGACTCAGGGCGGTGAACAGGCACAAGATAAAATACAGAAATACAAAAGTTAAAAACAATTTAAAACCAAATTAAATAATATTGGCCCAAGGAAGGAAAAAAACCCCATTGTAGAATCAACAAACTAAAGGAAATAAATAACATCAGGATCATCCAAATCTACTTTTGCCCCAGATTTCCCTTCATCCATCTGGATAAGCCACTCGAGCTACATTTTTAAACCTGGATGTGTGCACAGAATCAGATTATCTACACCTAAGAACCAGAATGATAGGAGGAGAATGTGCTGTTTACCGTTACAATAATTAAGAAATGATAGCTATTTCTGTCTTCACCGTATAACTGTTCAGAAAAAGAATAGCATTCTGTAAACAGCAACCCAAAAAAAATTTAGGTTGCACGCTTCACTTGGAATTCCAACTAAAGTGGAGTTTTTTTTTTTTCTTACTTACTGAAGTTATAGTTCAAAGAAAAAAATCAAAGAGAAAAATGAAAGCAAATGACATCATCGCTTGTTTGTGTGGTAGCAGAGTACATTCTGGGAGAAAGGAAACACTTCTTCACTGAACTGATCTTCATCTTCGGAGTTCGTTACCTCTTAGGATCTACTGAATTTTGTGGCAATGCCTCTGGATGGCAAACCAGTTAAAAGCAGGCAACCATTTCTGTTCTGCCCCAGCTTAAAACCCCAAAGAATGCAGCACACACAAAGTCTGTACAAACCTTAGTTTACTAAATTACATCAGTCTTTTTCAAATCTACCTGCCTCAGATTTCTGGTTTGTTATGGGTGTATTTCAGGTTTCGCCTAGCAGGCAGATCATTTAGGCAAGCTCACAAACTCTTTAAAAAAAAAATCCAAGAATTCCTGATAAGTAAATTATTCAAAGGAAAGTTTAAGAATTCAAGAATTCCTGATAAGAATGAGGAATCCAAGGTAAATTATTTATTTATTTATTTATTATTCAAATTTCTATACCACCCTTCTCCTTTCGGACTCAGGGCGGTGAACAGCCAAAATAAAAACATCTATACATAACATTACAGTTAAAAATAGAGTTAAAATAATTTATAAATTTGGCCCATGATTTAAAACTTGTCAATTTAAAATCAATTAAAATTTTAAAACTAACCCTAAAATCAAGACAGACCGGCTAACTGAAAAAAATAAGTTTTTAGGGCCCGACGAAAAGTCCGGAGGTCGGAGATCACTCGTATCTCTGGGGGTAGATTGTTCCATAGGGTAGGTGCCACCACAGAGAAAGCTCTCCTCCTGGGGGTCACCAGCCGGCATTGTCTGGCCGACGGCACCCTGAGGAGGCCCTCTCTGTGGGAGCGAACCAGCCGGTGGGAGGCTATTGGTGGCAGGAGGCGGTCCCGTAAGTACCCTGGCCCTAAGCCATGGAGCGCTTTAAAGGTGATCACCAACACCTTGAAGCGCACCCGGAAGTCCACCGGAAGCCAATGCAGCTCGCGCAGGAGAGGAGTCACATGGGAGCGCCCCGTCGCTCCCATAATCCCCCGCGCGGCCGCATTCTGCACCAGTTGGAGCCTCCGGGTGTACCCCAAGGGGAGCCCCATGTAGAGAGCGTTACAATAGTCCAGACGAGAGGTGACGAGTGCTTGAGTGACCATGTGTAGGGAGTCCCAGTCCAGAAAGGGGCGCAACTGGCGTATCAGGCGAATTATTATTATTAAATTATTAAAGGAAAGTTAGAAGGCCATAATCAAACAACTGCAGAAACTGCTTATCCTTCAGGAAAGAAACTTATGCAGAGAAACATTCAAACCGCTGGGAATTTCAGGACCGCCAATTTACATCTGTCCCTTGTTTTTGTAATAGTCACACTTGCTATCTCTCACACCTTTATATCCAGAACTGGCATCACTTAAGAGAAGAGTTTAGCTCCTATACGTAGATTGGCGTATCGTCAAGCATCCCATCTCTTGCAATGATTATTTTACAGCTGCCCAAGTGTCTCTCCTTTCCAACATACCTATCACTAATGAAGAACAGATGCCAGCCCCCAACTAATGAAAACAACACCCCTCAAAGTTACTATATGTCAGCCTGAAAATAAGTTGTGTGCGCTGCTGCCAATGTTCCGTTCCAACTATTGCTGGCTGAAGCGTGTTACAGTAACTGCATATCTACTCATTCAGCAAATTAAATTTGCCCTACGTTGGCTTCAATTTCCTTCTCTCTCCAACTCACTGGTAGGACTAATGGGTGGTGAAGCTTCCTGCTCTATCGCAGAGATGAGTTAAGCCAACCCAGAGCTCAGTCATATATGTAAAGGAGAAAATGTATATCCTAGAGAAGATACAGCTATGGAAAGCCAGTGTGATGTAGTGGTTAAAGGGGATAGACTAGGATTGGGGGTGCTCCATGCTCTAGTTCAGGAGTCAGCAACCCGCAGCTCTGGAGCCGCATGTGGCTCTTTCATCCCTCTGCTGCGGCTCCCTGTCGCCGCCACAATTTTGAGAGGAGCTTCTGGTTATGGGGTGGAAAAGCACGGCGCACCAGGAAGAGACTCGATAGCAAGGGGCGGGTTTTCTGGTCAGCTCCACGATTGATAGGGCTTTCAGTTAGGACAGGGAGAGGAAAAAGGATGCTGCGCTAGGAGGAGACTCTATGGTGGGGGGACCGGACTTCCGGTTGGCTCCAGAATTGAATGGAGGGCTTCTGGTTAGGACCTTTGTGGCTCTTTGAGTTTTTAAGGTTGCCGACCCATGCTCTAGTTCATAAGTTACTACTTTTCAAAGATTGTTGTGGAATTCACTGTATAAATGTCAGCCCCCCACCCCACCCCCAGGGAACCAAGAAAGACACGTGGAGTTACTTCTGAGTAGTTGCCTTTACAGTTCCTCACCTATAGAGACAACCTTGCCAAACTGAAGCAACTATTGGCATAACTACACATTTACTCTGAGAATCGTCATTTTAACCCTCGTCCTCTCTACCAAATGCTTTGTATACATTCCACTACAATAGCTGCAGATTTTCGGTAGAGAAAACACGCGGCTGCTTTAAAAAGCCACAGAAGCATCTTTCTAGAACTGATTCCAAAGCCTTTCACTAACCTATTGTACATATAGACATACCGATCCTTTATAAATTTGGTTCCTTGTAACACAGTGGGAAATGACATGTGGGATCCTCTTGCTCCAATGTTGGTATGCTATGAAGCTCGGCTGCCCTAAAGACAGGATTCTGTCTCGTATCTTATGGCCAAATCAGCAGGGAGAGCATCTCCAGTAGGCTATATTGCGTGAGCTGCATTGGCTTCCAGTGATCTTCCGGGTGCGCTTCAAGGTGTTGGTCACCACCTTTAAAGCGCTCCATGGCATAGGACCTGGGTATTTGCGGGACCGCCTTCTGCCGCCGATAGCCTCCCACCGACCAGTACGCTCCCACAGAGAGGGACTCCTCAGGGTGCCGTCAGCCAGGCAATGTCGGCTGGCAACCCCCAGGGGGAGGGCCTTCTCTGTGGCAGCTCCCGCCCTCTGGAACGATTTGCCCCCGGAGATACGAAGGATATTGGATCTCCGGGTTTTTCTCCGTGCCCTAAAAACTTTTCTTTTCCATCAAGCAGGGCTGGCGTGAAACCCCCTCCCCTTTTTAGTTTTTAGCTTTTTAAATTGTCAAAGGGGTTTTAGTTTCAATGTTTTAAATTTTTGGGCCACAGTTATTTAATTCTTTTAATAATTTTTAATTTTGTATTGATATGTTTTTTAATCTGGCTGTGCACTGCCCTGAGTCCACTTGGAGAAGGGCGGGATATAAATTGAATAAAATAAATAAATAAATAAATAATATTAACAAAAAAAATAATTAATCTGGAAAACAAGATATTCATGTAAGGGGTTTTTTTTTTTTGTTATTCCGTGATATAATGCAGATGCTTCTGCCAACAAAATTGTCCTTGGAGTGTTACCATTTTAAATAGGACATTACAGAAGATCACAAGGTCAAGTATCTTATGGGACATAAAGAAATCAACATTTCAGCAATGCAGAGAATCCTGTAACTTGGGACACATTTCATTTGGAACATCCACTAAAAGCCTCCATTTTCACGGTTTTCTGCCGCCTTCCACTCCTTCCCCTCCCGTTTCCAAGCTGTGTCCATTCCCAGCCTGCCAGCAACATATTTATATCCTGCATAATCCGGCAGCAGTCTTTGCAAGATACAGTATAATTCCCACACATTTCTGAGGACAAACAGGCACAATGGGGGTGTTTTTGCAACCGCCGTTTGTTGTTTTATTTTATTTTATATTTTATTTTTACTGATTTTAATATCCAGGCATGCCAATTGCTATTTTGGAATGTTTATATTTCATGAAGCGGGGACCAAAGAGAGTAACTTTTCAACTCTTTTTAAAAATATTATTCATATCAACACAATGATTTTTTTTTTAAAAAAAAGGCCCATGTGTGATTGTGTCTGTGTGTGAGGCAGTGGTGGCAGAGGTGGGTTTCAGCAGGTTCTGACCAGTTCTGGAGAACTGGTAGCGGAAATTTCGAGTAGTTCGGAGAACTGGTAAATACCACTTCTGATTGGCCCCGCCCCCATCTATTCTCTGCCTCCTGAGTCCCAGCTGATCAGGAGGAAATGGGGATTTTGCGGTAACCTTCCCCTGCCATGCCCACCAAGCCATGCCACACCCACCAAGCCACACCCACAGAACCGGTAGTAAAAATTTTTGAAACCCAATTGTTTACTACCGGTTCTGTGGGTATGGTCTGGTGGGTGTGGCATGGCTTGGTGGGCGTGGCAGTGGAAGGATACTGTAAAATCTCTATTCCCTCCCCACTCCTGGGGGAAGGATATTGCAAAATCTCCATTCCCACGCTACTCCAGGGGAAGGATACTGTAAAATCTCCATTCCCTCCCCACTCCAGGGGAAGGATACTGCAAAATCCCCATTTCCTCCCAATCAGCTGGCATTCGGGAGGCAGAGAATAGATGGGGGTGGGGGCAGTCAGAGGTAGTATTTACTGGTTCTCCGAAGTACTCGCAATTTCCTCTTCCGGTTCTCCAGAACTGGTCAGAACCTGCTGAAGCCCACCTCTGGTGTAAGGGGTGGGGGTGGGTTTGGTAGGTGTAGATACAGGAAAAGATTATTCCACCAACACAGTTAGAGTTCCCAAGTTTCCTATTTTTGTTAAGTTGTTTTGGCCAAAAATGCTGCATACGTTGTATTTTCTGCTAAGGGCATTGCTTCAACTGCTAATGTCATTCAGTCCTAAGTCTGCCAATTTAGAACCAGAATGCTATGGTAACTTCCTTCCCATGTAGAAAAATGTCGACCACTTAAATGAAAACAGAAAAAAAAAAAAGATCCAGCTACAGGCCATCCAAACTCCCATCTTAACCTGATCATTGGGATACTTGACTGCAATGTCAAGGATTAGAGAAGAGACGATAGCAGTGTTGCAATATTTGAGGGGCTGCCACAAAGAGGAGGGGGTCAACTTATTTTTTCAAAGCACCCGAAGGCAAGACAAGAAACAATGGGTGGAAACTAATCGAGAAGAGAGGCAACCTAGAACCGAGGAGAAATTTTTCTGACACTGAGAACAATCAGCCAGTGGAACAGAACTTGTCTTCAGAAGTTGTGGGTCCTACATCAATGGCGGCTTTTGAGAGCGCAGTCATATATGTAGAGGAGAACATGTATGTCCTAGAGAAGATACAGCTATGGAAAGCCAGTGTGGTGTAGTAAATTAAAGCGGTTAGACTCAGTGGTGGGATTCAAAAAATTTTACTACCAGTTCTGTGTATGTGGCTTGGTGAACATTGCATGGCATGGCATGGAGGTCTGGCTTACTGGGTGTGGCAGGGGAAGGATACTGTAAAATCTCCATTCCCATCCCACTCCAGGGGAAGGATACTGTAAAATCTCCATTCCCTCCCCACTCCAGGAGAAGGATACTGCAAAATCCCCATTCCCACCTCACTCCAGGGGAAGGATACTGCAAAATCCCCATTTCCTCCCGATCAGCTGGGATTCGGGAGGCAGAGAATAGATGGGGGGCAGGGCCAGCCAGAGGTTGTGTTGCTATTAATAATATTTTTTAAAAAGAGTTGAAAAGTTACTCTCTTTGGTCTCTGCTTCATAAAATATAAACATTCCAAAATAGCAGAACTGGTCAGAACCTGTTGAATACCACTTCTGGTTAGACTAGGACTGGGGGTACCCATGTTCTAAACCTGCTTTTTCAAGAGGAAACTGGACTTTTTACCAGAAACTCCAGTTGCCTCTTGAAAAAGCACACTTGTTCTGTCCCCGTACCATGCACACACCCCCACAGACGGCCCGGAGTTAATAAGCCACATGACAAAACTCTTTGATGATGAAGCTGGCAGCAACCCAGTGACAGCTGCCAATTCAGACTTTACTCACACAAAACAAAGATTAGACTGCAGCATTCCAATAAAACAGGCAGAGTGTTAATAATACAAGGATTAGTCCAAATGCAGTCCGATAAAGCAGGCAAAGTCCAGTAACGCAGAGATCATAGAGTATTTCCAGTTTTTGCTCATCACAAACTGAACCGGCCACCACACCCACATTTATACCCTGTGGGGTGTGGTCCAGTGACTCAGCTAATCTCTGGCATGCCTTCCCCTCTGCTGCGCACGCTTCTCCCTGCGCCGCTGCCGAGGATCCAGCCAGCACTTATCTACTTCATCGCTGTCCACCTATGGCTGCGGGGACGTGCTTGGCTCTGAGTCTATCGTTTGGCCTTCGGTGTCCTCCGGAGGCATTGCCAGAGAGGAGGGTCCTGGAGAAGGAGGCCTTGCCAACTCCTCTCCCTCACTCTCAGAGTCTGCATCTGTCGATAGCCCAGGCTCAGGCAACAGAGCCACAACAACACTGAGGACAATCAAGCAGTGGAAGAGAACTTGTCTTCCGAAGTTGTGGTTCCTCCATTAATGGAGGCTTTTAAGAAAAGCCTGGACTGCCACTTGTCCAGAATAGTACCGAGTCTCCTGCTCGAGCAGGGATTAGACTAAAGACCTCCAAGGTCACTTCCAACTCTGATATTCCATGTATCAATGTGTATTAAATCCAGTGCTTGATCTATTTGGCAGCGGAAAATAGTTGAACAATGCTAAGCTGTAAGTTAAACCCATCACAAATTCCGACTCTGCTAAAAAAAACAAAAACAAAGTATTATATCATGGCCCAGACACATAAATGAGTCTGCCGGGGTTTGTCATCGTCAGATCACAAATCCTCATAGAAAAATAACTGCATGTAATAAATAATGGGGGTTTCTCCCCCCTGAAATGATTTGAATTGAATCAATTGGACTCTAATGATACGACATTGAGTAAAACTACGGATAGCCCCCGCCTTACAACAGTTCATTTAGTGACTGTTCGAACTTACAACAGCAATGAAAAAGTGACGGTTTTCGCACTTAGGATGGTTGCAACATCACCACGGTTACGTGATCAAAATTCAGACGCTCGACAACTGACTCACATTTATGAGGGTTGCAGTGTTCCTGGGATCATGTGATCCAGAGGTGGTATTCAGCCGGTTCTGTCCAGTTTGGGTGAATCGGTAGCAGCGACTGTGGTTCCGCCAACCCACCCAGACATAATGCCGACTCAAATTTATGAGGGTTGCAGTGTCCCTAGGATCATGTGATCCAGAGGTGGTATTCAGATGGTTCTATCCGGTTCGGGTGAACCGGTAGCAGCAACTGCGGTTCTGTCCATCCGCCCAGACGTAATGTCGACTCACATTTATCAAGGTTGCAGTGTCCCTGGGATCATGTGATCCAGAGATGGTATTCAGCCGGTTCTGTCCGGTTCAGGTGAATTGGTAGCAGCAACTGCGGGTGGACCTGACCTGCCCACCCACCCAGACATAATGCTGACTCACATTTATGAAGGTTGCAGTGTCCCTGGGATCATGTGATCCAGAGGTGGCATTCAGCTGGTTCTGTCCGGTTCGGGTGAATTGGTAGCAGCGACTGTGGTTCCACCCACCCGCCCAGACGTAATGCCGACTCACATTTATCAGGGTTGCAGTGTCCCTGGGATCATGTGATCCAGAAGTGATATTCAGCTGGTTCTGTCCGGTTCGGGTGAACCAGTAGCAGTGACTGTGGGTGGGTGGCCCACATGACCCACCCGCCCACCCACCCAGACTTAATGCCATCCGATTTTGCCACATTTTCAAGGATGGGCACATGTGTGGAAGGCGCACACATGAGCAAAAAGCATGCATGGAAGGCCAAGCGTATGCACGGAGGTGGCACATGTGAGCATAGCGAGTGTGCACATGTGCGCTCACATTTGCAAACTGGTAGGGAAGGTAAGGGAATCCCAGCTCTGATGTGATCCCCTTTTGCGTCCTTCGGCCAAGCAAAATCAATGGGGAAGACAGATTCACTTAACAACAGTATTACTAACTTAACAACAGCAGCGGCTCATTTAACAACCGTGGCAAGAGAAGTTGTAAAATGGGGCCAAAACTCACTTGACAACTGTCTCACTTAGCAACAGAGATTTTGGGCTCAATTGCGGTTATCAGTCGAGGGCTGCCTGTACTTTCACTACGTTGGACCCAAAAGCACAAAAAAAGTAAAATGGATGACCTGTGTGTCAATTCTACGTTTTGTGTTTTGCGTGCTTATTCTTTGACGCTATTTGAACAGTTACCAGCCGCTCAGAGTCGGAGGATGGGCGAAATGGGTGGCTACATCCATTGAATGAATAAATAATAAATAACTATCGTAAAAACCGCTTGGGTTGTATCTAGAAATGAAATAGTGGTGTTTAAAGAGCAGCAGTGTATTTCTGAAACAAAATTAGAACGGCAACAGGTCTGTACTCCTGCCAGCTAAATCCCCTATTAAAATCAGATTAATGCAGAGTCTCTTTATTTTGCTGACCAGGAAGATCAATGGTATTGTTCCACTTAGAGAGAAAGGCCAGGGTGGGAATCTCTGACAAACAAGCTATCAATTGCCTGTGAAAATCACACAAAGAACTAGCTAACTCACCCAAAATCTGGTCTCTTTGAAAACAACCTGTTTCGGGAACCTTATCTTTCAGCTGTCTTCCTGAAAACGCTCCGTAATTGAAGATGTTCTGGATAGGTATGTCATTTGCATATGAAACAGGCCAGGGCATCCTTCCAAGAAGATTAAAAAAATAAAATAAATAAAATGGCTTGTTTTCTCATTGAGAGCCATCTCGATACGACAATGTATGCACCCCGTATAATTTATTGTATATGTACATAATGCAGTGGTGGGTTGCTACCGGTTCTCCCTGGTTCTTGCGAACCAGTAGTGAAAATTTTGAGTAGTTCGGAGAACCAGTAAATACCACCTCTGTCTGGCCCTGCCCCCAATCTATTCGCTGCCTCCCGTGTCCCAGCTGATCGGCTAGAAGGAAAAAATCAGGGCTCACTTGACAAAAAAGAGGAAAAAAAAAACAAGACACCGTCGCTTTAAATTGAGAAGCCAAGAAGCCTCCCAACTGATCGGCTAGAACCGATCTGCTCCTTGTAAACCGCTTGGTGGTGGTAGATTGGCAATTGAGGCCAAGCTGTCTGAAAGCGGTTTCTGATGTTCTCGTTGGTGGCAGAGCAGCAAAAAACTGCTTAAACTCTTGCCGTGGCACTTCAAAAGGCCGCCCTACATCTGATCAGCGGTAAAAGGCAGGGTGGTGGTAGACCAGTGCGCTCCAAAAACAAATGGGTAGACCGGAACACTTGAACAACAAATGGGTAGACCGGTACGGCTCTGCAAACAGTTAAAAGCCTGGTAGACCGGTACCTCTGCTAAATCCTAAAGAATTGTTTGTCACATGACCATCAAACCACACCCACAAAATAAGCCACACACACAGAACCGGTAGTAAATAATTTTAGAACCCACCCCTGATGTAATGCTAAGGCAGATATTTGGCAAGGGGGATATTAGCCAGATGACAATGCAAATGCCGACTACGGCTTTGTTACTTGGCGTAAGTGTTTTACACACGTATGTATTTATAAATCCTGAATGAATTCTCAATCTGCTGCAGGATGAAGGCCTCTTCATTAAAGGTTACGGACCGTAATTTAATCTCTCGCTGAGAGAAAGTGACTGGTACAAAGAGTTTTGATGCGTATGTATATGATTCCACTTCTTCAGGTGCACAAGCTGAATAAATGAGTTTATGACCAGCTTAAAGATATGAACTCACGCTGGCGACAGCATGGAGTTGTCTGACTAACATCAGACAATCAATCAAGCAGCAAACAACGAAGGAGCTACCAAGGAGAAAACTGTTTGGTATGTAAACAGAGAGCAAACACACACTCAGTAGCACTGATGATGTTACCTAGTTGGTAATGAAGTGTCTGGAAGAAAATCCCCAAGCTCAGAGCTACTGTATATAAACAGGGAGCAAATCACCCTCACTAACACTGAGGGATGACATTACCTATTTGGGTAATGAAACGTCTGCCAGAAAACAATCAAACTCAGAGCTACTGTATATCAATAGGGAGCAAGGAGCACTTGCTAGCACTAATGATGTTACCTAGTTGGGTAATGAAATTTCTGCAAACAAACAACCAAGCTGTCAGGGTTCTGATGGATGCCCTAATTAAATCAAGTGAAGCCAACTCTGACCCCACGACTCAGGCATGACCCTGTTTCCCCCTCCCCCCATCAGTCACATTTGCCAACAGAGCAATTTTGTGGGTTGTAGAGATCACTCCCGTCTGGCCGCTGTGGATAACCCTGGGAGACAGCCTTGAGAGAGATATGTCTGGAATGTGCTTTTGTTTTTGGCTGCCATGCTGCTTCGCCGTTTTCCCATCCCCCTTGCCTATGGCAACTAGAGAGCAGGCTAGGGATGTTTTGCGAGTTGACATTAGCTGAGAGAGCACTATGGACTCCAAAATGTCCTTGAAATATTATAGCACCTCCATCCTCCACAAAGCTTGGTACCACTGTTTTGAAAGCTACATATATACCCATGTCTTTCTACTTAGGATGCTAAATTGTAAACAGGAGGAATGTGATGCTAATTCCCATATCACTATGTGTCAAGTCTAAAACCAACATAGAACAATCCAGCCAAAGTTCAATTTGTTATTTGCTCACACCAAGTAGACAGAATCTTGCCAGACTAAACTTTACCATATTCTCACCCTAATGGTTAGACCCTGGGACAGAGTTCTCCAACCTTTCCAGATTGGCGGCCCAGAGTGGGGGGGAGGGGGAAAGATGGGGATGGTTTTGTGGAAGGGGCAGGCATGTGTGTGTGCATGAATATCCGTTGCTCGTGCAAGTGGGGTCATGAGTGTATGCAATGTTCACGCGAGTGGGGCCACAAGCACCCATAATCAGTAGGTTGCCCCCGATTTGGACCGGTTCACAAGAACCGGTAGTAAAACTGGTGGGAGGCTCCGCCCACCATCCCGGATGTTGTCATAGGCGATCTGCGCATACACAGAAGCAAAGCAAGCACACAAACACGATCCCATTGCGAACCAGTAGTAAAGGTAAGTAGAACCCACCCCTGCCCATAATGCTCATCCGAGTGAAGCCCTGAGCGCTCGTGCAAGTGAGGCCCTGAGCGCCTGCGATGTCCATGCAAGTGAGGCCCTCACTGCCTCCAATGCTTGTGCAAGTGAGCTTCGAGCACCTGAGGTGCTTGAATGAGTAGGGCTGCGAGCCTCTGCGACGCTCGCACGAGTGGAACTGTGTACGCACCCCAACTGGCCATTCATGTGGACCAGTTGTGAATAGGCCGCAGGCAGGTAGTGGGCCACAGCTCACAGAGTGGAGACCCCTGCCCTAGGAGACTCCAGGGAGTGGCTATTTTTTACTTTTTTCCTCTGTCTCCTACCCAGCTCTAGGCTGGGATGCCTCTTGTCTCATCCCCCTCCTTGGCATGTCTTCCACCCTTCCTAGGAAACTTCCATTTCACTATAGTTGTAGGAGATGACCAGGTTGAATCTGAGGGGGAGGGGTCAAGCATGTCATCAGTCCCTTCATACCCACAAGAGAGCTAAGTCCAGTCCACCTTGAACTCCATTGACCCTTATCTACCATGTTTCCCACAAAATAAGACCGGGTCTTATATAAGTTTTTGCTCCAAAAGATGCATTATGGCTTATTTTCCAGTTAGGTCTTATTTTGGGGGAAATACAGTACTAAATGCCTCCATCTGCTGATGATCTTAACTGGGCTTATTTTTGGGGTAGGGCTTATATTACGAGCATCCTGAAAAATCATGCTAGGCCTTATTTTCCAGTTGAGTCTTATTTCTGGGAAAACAGGGTACCACCAGCAGGTTCTGACAGGTTCTGGAGAACCGGTAGTGGAAATTTTGAGCAGTTCGGAGAACCGGTAGCAGAAATTTTGAGTAGTTCAGAAAACTGGCTGGCTCCAGAGTGGGGTGGGAATGGACATTTTGCAATATCCTTCACCCAGGAGTTAGGGAGGGAATGGGGATTTTGCAGTACCCTTCCCCTGCCACACCCACCAAGGCACGCCTACCAAGGCATGCCCACCAAGCCACACCAGGCCCACCAGGCCACGCCCACAGTATCAGTAGTAAAAAAATTTGGATTTCACCACTGCAATAAACCTTTATATTCATTTGAACTGCCTGGAATTCCTGATTTCCCGCAAGTGGCAGGAGTCCATCACATCACCTCCCACTTCATAAATCCTAGTCATCACAACAGGACAACTTCGAAGTCAATGGCCCTATCATTATTTGTGCCATATGCCATGGATGTAAAAAAAAAAAAGCCACTATAAAAAACAGAATTTCAAATACATTAATGGTGGGTTATAACTGGCTTTACTACTGGTTCGCTTCGCGCACGCGCTTCGCAAGCATGTTACAAATCTGCCCAGCTGAGGTGCAGCTATCCACTCTGCCGCACCTCTCAGCTGGGCTACAAACAAGGAAATAAAAAATAGGAATAATGTGGGGGCGGGCAGGAGGGCCCAGCTCCCAAAGAGAGAGAACTGGTTCAGTGACGTCATAACGTCACCGCTACCGGTTCGGCCGAACCGGGCCGAACCGGGAGAAACCCACCATTGAAATACATGGAAGAAACGTATTTGTAATGCCAGTATTTTTGATTCCTTTCTCTTTCTCGTGTCCATTCTAGTAGAGAAACTGCTTATTGCAGCCTAGCAGGATGTGTTCATTTAAAAACCATCACTCAAGTTCAGCTTCACTCTGAAAGATAAGATTTTTTTTTTTAATGACTATGATGAATCGCAAAACTTGTCAATGAAATGCAGAACTGGGGAGATTCAGAAATAACTTTCCCCAATTCAATTTATCACCTTAACATATTATAAGCTTGGAGCCACACTTGCATCTAAATTTGGATTACAATCAATGTAGACTTTCATCAGCAATTCTCAGTTTGGCCACCTCCTCCCATTTCTTATCCAACTGGCTGGCAGCTCTAAAATTGCTACCACGGTACATAAAGACGTATTCGTGTATTTTACTTCACTCGCATGCAGCCCACTTCTGAGCAGTTCACAAGGGGATTGCATGAAAGAACTTGCCTAATAGTACAACCAGCATCAAACTATGGAACCACAAAGTCATTTGAGAAAGCAAAATATGAAATTAGAGTCAGGGACAACAGCATGTGCCGCAAATTCTACAGGGGTATCAGATCAACATGCACTCTTCCTCTATTAAAGAGATTTCTAGGGAGATCAAATAAGTTCAGTATAGGGTTTCCTGCCTAAGCAGAGGGCTGGACTAGAAGACCTCTAAGGTCCCTTCCAACTCTGCTGTCCTATCCTGTCCTGTCCTATCCTATCCTATCCTATCCTATCCTATCCTATCCTATCCTATCCTATCCTATCCTATCCTATCCTATCCTATCCTATCCTATCCTATCCTACCCTATCCCTATTTTTACTCTACTCTACTCTACTCTACTCTACTCTACTCTACTCTACTCTACCCTACCCTACCCTACCCTACCCTACCCTACTCTACTCTACTCTACTCCACTCCACTCCACTCCACTCCACCCCACCCCACCCCACTCCACTCCATTCCTCTCCACTCTCCACTCTCCACTCCACTCTTTCCTTATTCATGTTACTACTTTGCTTGGTTATTTTCCAATAATTTCTATTTTAATGTTTAACTTTTGTGTTGGTCTATGACAATAATAAAAATTGATTCTATGTATCAGGGACAACCAGCAGTCAACATTTCTTCAGACAGTCTTCCAAAGGCCTTATCATTTCCTATGGGGCTCCAAACACCCAGAAAGTCAGGTTGAGGTTCTTCTGAAGTTTCCTTTATTCTTCCTCACCTATAGATAAAAATGCTACAGACAGAAAGCAACTACTTTCATTGTGAAAGATAGACTCTGAGAATGTCTAGGGAGGAGCTATTTTGACCCCCTTCCTCCCAACCAAACTATCCATACGGTCTTGTTCTTCTGGAATTCAGCCCTTTCCTCCTGGAAATCCAGAAGACATTCCACCATATTTACCCATTGGAAGGATCACATGGGACATGGAGATTTAATGGATCTAGATCAGGGGTGTCAAATTCGATTTAATTGAGGGTAGTGTTTGACATTGGGGGAAGGGCAGGGTGTGTGTGGCGAGGGTGGACATGACCAGCTCAACGTCACTCATGTCAGGGGTGCCTGTGGCAGCTCGAACACTCTGCCAGAGAAAACAGGCTTCCAAGCTCCGTTTCCTGCTGCAACGGCCTCCTGCAACTCTCTGCCAGCAAAAATAGAGCTCGGGAGGGCTGCACACAGTCCTCCCAAGCTCCGTTTTCACTGGCAGAGGCACTGTGGGCCGGTCCCTTGCGGTTTCCAGGATGGCTCCATGGGACAGATCTAAGCACCCCACAGGCTGGATCCAGCCCGTGGGCCTTGAGTTTGACACCCCTGATCTAGATAGCATTTGCAGGGTCCAAGATCCCGAGATCTTCTGTAGACTACAGTTTGGAATAAGAGATTCTCACCACAGATATCTGAGAAAGTGCTGTTTCCAAGGGTCCTAATGGTCTACTCTACGGAGAAATCAGTGTTGGAAACAGCATCTCATTTAGGATCTTGGCAACTGGAATATTATGACACCTATAGAAGAGATGCTTAACTGTGATGGCTGCATACTATCTGAAACCAAAATATGATCTACGACAGGGGTGTCAAACTCGATGTCAGCGTTTCAACGCTGGCATAGAGAGAGCAGAGGAGAGCGAGCGATAAACTCTGAAACTTTTGCCTGCTAAATCCCTTTGAAGCCCAATTGTCGTGGAAATGAGGGGAGGGGGCACATTCCTGGGAAATGATGAGGAAAAGAAGTCTGAAGAATGACTTGGAAGACAGCCAATGAGAAGCAGAGATTTGGGGATCGGAAAGGGAGGGATTGGGAGGCAAAAGGTCTGTCTTGTCCGCGCGGAGTCATGATCTGGTGGCTGAGCTCAATTAAAGAAAGATTTCCTTAAAGATTGGCAGTTTGGAAATTCATTTAATTTTGAGATAGCACCACAGTCTGACACTCGATTTCATTGAGGGCCGCATCAGGGTTGTGTTTGACCTCGGGGGGCCAGGTGTGTGTAGTCAGGGTGCGGGTGGCCAACTCAAAATCACTCGTGTTGGGGGCACCTGTGGAGGCCTGAGCACTTTGTGAGGGAAAACAGGCTCCTGAGGTCCGTTTTTGGCTGCGATGGCCTCCTGCAACCCTCTGCCAGTGAAAACAGAGATCAGGAGGGCCACCCACAGCCTTTCCGAGCTCCATTTTCGCTGGCAGAGGCATCGCAGGCCGGTCCTTCACTGTTTCCAGGGCAGCCCCACAGCCCGAGATTTAAGCACCCCACGTCCCAACTCCAACCTCCGGGGCCCTGAGCTGGACATCCCCTGATCTACGGCAATCTGGCTTCCTCATCGAAGTGAAGAGCACAGACAGTCTCTTCAACCAGCAATGCATTGCCACCCTTCCAACGGGATCTCTGGAAACGGTGCCGCTCGGAAGGGCGAGATTTCATTATTATTTTTTTCTTCCAAAAGACAGGGGATTGGGAATTTAAGCTTTCATTCTACATCCACTTACCGAGGGGGGAAAAGTTTCTATTCCGTACAGTGAGCTTTATATCTCCGCAGATTGAAATGTTAAAGAGTCGTATTCTCTATTCATTCATTTAGCCTTCAAGGACCACCAAGAATGCAATGAGGAGAGAAAGAAGGAAGGGGAGGTAAAAGAAAATTGACAGCTACCAAAGGATCTGGAGTATTTCTCTCCACAAGCCTTTATCCGCTGACCCTTTCTGAAATTAGTATCTGAAGAAGGAGCTCAGAGATATAAATCTTCCGGTGACATTTCAGGGCTGGTTCTTAGCCAATTAGAGTACACCCTGTTACACTGATAAAGCGTATCCCTGTATGACTAAGGCCAGGTCTAGCGGAAGTAAAATTCATTTAATAACACACATGCGTGTACACACACACACACACAAACACACAGAGACGGTTCCTTCCTACACTGGCAAACTGAAACAGAAGCCTGACATCTGCTGGTCCAGACACTGTCCAGACACGGAACTAGCAAGCTTGCCATTCTGAATGATTTCATGCCTTGGTTTAGCAAGGCAGAAAATCTGCAGAGTTTTCTCACTCATCCAGCTCATGGTTGTCCCAAAGGGCCTTTTTTCAGGAGGCAACTGGACTTTCTTGTTTTTGTTTTTTTTTCTTTGAGGACGTTTCGCTTCTCATCCAAGAAGCTTCTTCAGCTCTGACAGAATAGTGGGGAATGGAAGGATTGATACTCCTTGCAGACAGCTGGTCATTTGCATCCCTTTTAGAGGGTCCATGAAGCCCTTGGAGGTTTCTCTGTGTTCTCAGGATCACCTGAGTGGTGCTCCTGGTTTCTTTCTTTCTTTCTTTCTTTCTTTCTTTCTTTCTTTCTTTCTTTCTTTCTTTCTTTCTTTCTTTCTTTCTTATTTCTTTTTATTTATTTATTTATTTATTTATTTATTTATTTATTTATTTATTTATTTATTTATTTATTATTTATTTATTTTGTATACCGCCCTTCTCCCGAAGGACTCAGGGCAGTGCACAGCCAAAAAATAAAACCAACAAATATATAAAAGTTAAAAAAAACAGTTTAAAAAACATATTAAATAATCTGGCCACAGAAACAACCCATTAAAATTTAGTATTTAGGCCAGCCCAGCTTGATGAAATAATAGTGTCTTGAGGGCCCGGCGAAAGGTGCGTAGGTCAGGGATCATACGTATCTCCAGCGGCAGTTCATTCCAGAGGGCAGGTGCCCCCACAGGGAAGGCTCTCCCCCTGGGGGTACCGCCAGTCAGCATTGTTTGACCAACGGCACCCTGAGGAGTCCCTCTCTGTGGGAGCGTATTGGCTGGTGGGAGGCTATCGGTGGCAGAAGGCGAACTCGTAAGTACCCAGGTCCTAAGCCATGGAGCGCTTTAAAGATGGTAACCAGCACCTTGAATCGCACCCGGAAGACCACCGGGAGCCAGTGCAGCTCGTGCAGGAGCGGTGTTACACGGGTGCGCCATGTCGCTCCCATAATTACCCGCGCGGCCGCATTCTGGACCAGCTGGTTCCTGTAGTCCGCAATTTTTCCTCTGGAAATCCATTTCTACTCCCACACCATTCAAGTCCCGTTGCCTCCTAAAAAAGCACCTTTGAGACAACCATGACCTGGATGACTGAAAATCTCTACAGACTTCTAGCTATCCAATTTGAGATGAACCCCCTTTGAAGGGTCCACCCGCCCACCCACCCCAGTTCTATGCCGTCCTATTTAGGCATATTTTTGAGGCTGGGTGCATGCGTAGAAACCACATGCACACCCAAACCAGGCAAGCGCACGATGAACTGGTAGTAACAAAATGTGAAACCCACCGCTGATAGACTCACATTTATTGATGACATTTATGACAGTGTCCTGGAGTCTTGTGATCTCCTTTTGTGACTTTCTGACCAGCAAAGTCAACGGGAAAAGCCAGGTTCACTTAACAACCATGTGACTAATTTAACAACTGCAGTGATCCACTTAACAAATGTGGTGGGTGAAGTCATAAAGTGGGATAAAACTCGCTTAACAAATCTCTCACTTTAACAACATAGGTTTGGGGCTCAATTGTGGTCATGTGTTGAGGACTACCTGTATGAAAATTCCCTATGGCTGGCTAGGAAATTCCAGAAGTTGAAGTCTACCCTGAGGAATTCCAGAAGTTGAAGTCTACCCTGAGGAATTCCAGGAGTTGAAGTCTACACTGAGGAATTCCGGAAGTTGAAGTTTACACTGAGGAATTCCGGGAGTTGAAGTCTACCCTGAGGAATTCCGGGAGTTGAAGTCTACACTGAGGAATTCCGGGAGTTGAAATCTACACTAAGGAATTCTGGGAGTTGAAGTCTACCCTGAGGAATTCCGGGAGTTGAAGTCTACCCTGAGGAATTCCGGAAGTTGAAGTCTACACTGAGGAATTCCAGGAGTTGAAGTTGAAGTTTATACTGAGGAATTCCGGGAGTTGAAGTCTACAGATCTTCAGTTGCCATGATTCAGAAACACTGTCCTAGACTGTACAGAAGCAACCTTCAGTTCAATCCCTGGTTTCAGAACCCGTTTCAAGTGTTGAAGGAAGTGGAGAGTTGCACTACCCTGACCTCTGTAAGTTTATGAATATGTCTGAAGGCCTGTTGTCCCCCCATGGGGATTTAAGGTATCAGAATGCTATCCCTTCATTGATGATTTTTTTTTCCCCACCGTCATGGGAAGTTGTTAAAAACTGACAATGGGGAAATATAAGTGAAAGATTGAGCACCCCACTCAAATTGGCAACATGTGTGAAATGAGCTCAATTCCTGCTAATTGCAAAGTTATATACAGTACATGTTATTGTCTTGGGAATAGCATGGAAGTGAGCTGTTGTTGATTTCCTCTGGGATAACTTTGATTTCCAAGTTTATCTTGCACCCCAAAAATTAACTGTGGTCTCTCATCAAAACAGTAATTAGATCCGAACCCGGGTAAGGCCCAAGCCTGCAGAGAAAAGCAACAAAGATGATTAGGGGACTGGAGGCTAAAATATATGAAGAAGGGTTGCAGGAACTCGGTATGTTTGGCTTAATGAAAAGAAGGACTAGGGGAGACATGATAGCAGTCTTCCAATATCTCAGGGGCTGCCACAAAGAAGAGGGAGTCAAGCTATTCTCCAAAGCACCTGAGGGCAGGATAAGAAGCAATGGGTGGAAACTCATCAAGGAGAGAAGCAACTTAGAACTAAGGAGGAATTTCCTGACAGTTAGAACAATTAATCAGTGGAACAACTTACCTCCAGAAGTTGTGAATGCTCCAACACTGGAAGTTTTTAAGAAGATGCTGGATAACCATTTGTCTGAAGTGGTGTAGAGTTTCCTGCCTAAGCAGGGGGTTGGACTAGAAGACCTCCAAGGTCCCTTCCAACTCTGTTACTCTGTTCTATTCAATCAAGAGCACTTTAAGAGCATAGACAGACTAATAGACAGAATCTTGCCAGACTAAAGTTACAACCTTCTAACCTAATAGATATAGCCTGGGAAATTCTAGAATCTGGTTACTTTGAAGCTCTTCTTGGGATTGTACAGTCTCTTGATCTTTTCTTTCTGGGAATGCTCTGAGTTGGCCAAATCCTACACACACACACACACACACACACACACACACACACACACACACACACCCTCTGCTGCTGCAGATGCACAACCCATCACACTCTGCTTCAAACCATCCCAAACCAGGCCAAAGTTCCCACCTGCTGAGGCTTCAGTAAGATAGAGAGATCTTCACCCAGTGTATTATCCCAAGGTTGCAACCTGCAAATAGGATGGTATAGGGTAAAATCCCATTTGGGCTCACCACCAGATAATGTCTCCGGATAGGTGAGCTTAATAGCCGAGCAGACAGAGGGGGGGGGGGGGGGAAGCGTAAAAAGTGTTAAGCAGCCGTCAGCTCCAAAGGGGCCATTATGTTCCAACTGCAATGATGTTTACCTATAGGACCTGCTTCTTTACCCATTAATCTCCCATTGCACTTAAAGAAAGTAGAACTGCAGTACACTCCAAGAATCTCTGGCCTGCCTATTTTTGAAGCATCTGGAAGTAGTGGCCTTTTTAAGAGTTTGCAAGTTTGCAGAAGTGTGAAAAGATGGATACCAGAGTCTGGGTGCATTCAGAACGCCGGCAACTGCAATTTATTTCCTTCTGTTTGCAAAAGTGCTTCCGAATGGGGCATAGAATTCACATTTGTCATTTTCTTTGCCATCCGAAAATGGCTTTTTCTTTCTCCCTGCCAGTTTCACACTTCCCCCCCTTTGGCTAACGTTGACTGTTTCCTCCTGTGTTTTTAATAGCATACTCGGATCTCAGGCTTGTCTGTTCTTTCCTTGGGTTGAAAGGCAGACATGGAGGGAGAAGAAACAGATTTTCAGAGGGAAACAGCAAATGGGGAGGTCTCCAACGGAAGTTGCTGTGGGGCTCTCCACACGGTCGCCCCTCTTCCCTGATTCCTTAAGAGACAGAGCTTAATTTGAAAAGAAAACATTTCTTAGCTGCACAAAATAATGGTGTTTTTTTTTCCTCTGGAAGCACTTCTGGCATATATATGTTTGCATAGAGCAAGATGTGTAACAAGGTGCAAAACCTGGTTAGTTTAAGCTTGCTAGGCTTGGTTGCCTGGTTAGAATAGAATAGAATAGAATAGAATAGAATAGAATAGAATAGAATATAGAATAGAAATAGAATAGAATAGAATAGAAAGAATAGAATATTCCAATATTCTAGACCACGTCAAGTCCAAATAATGCTAGACAATTCCTGGAAGACTGGCAGCCAGACAAATTAGCTATCCACACAGGCAGATTGAGATAAACAACATCTACATACCACTCAAAGAGAGAAATAAAAAAAAAAAGCTGAAAAGGAAACAAAAAGACCAAAAAACACCTCCTTGCCAGCAATCAACACCCAGATAAGCAGAGACTAATATCAGGATTAATACTGAGCCTGGTGGCGCAGCAGACTAATAGCCTGTTATTAACATTCAGCTGCCTGCAATTACTGCAAGTTCGAATCTCTCCCCAGGCTCAAGGTTGACTCAGCCTTCCATCCTTTCTAAGGTAGGTAAATTGAGGACCCAGATTGTGGGGGCAATAAGCTGACTTTGTATAAAATATACAAAAGGATGAAGGCTATTGCTTAGCCATTGTAAGCCGCCCTGAGTCTCCGGAGAAGGGCGGCATATAAATCAAAATTAAAAAAAAAAATACCAAGGAAACAATCAAGCAGCGAACAAACCCAATCAAGTAACAACCAACTCAGACAATCAAACTATAAACAACAGCCTAACCATGACACCACCAACCACCAATACTGATGGGGCAAGCCATTTGTGTATAAACACAGAGCAAACCTCACGCCCTCCTAACGCTGATGTTATCTACTTGGATAATGAAATGTCTGCAAAATACAACAACAGCCGCCAAGCTCAGAAAACACACAAGGGTCCCACAATCATTGTTCTCCTCCTTGTCCTTTTCCTTCTCCTCCTTCTCCTACACTCCACAAACATTGCTCCCTTCTAACATTGATGATGTTACCTACTTAGTTCATGAAACATCTGCAAGAAAACCACCAAGTTCAGAGAGCACTGAAGACCCCAGTGCAGAGGTCGGCAACCTGTGGCTATGGAGCCGCATGTGGCTCTTTCATCCCTCTGTTGCAGCTCCTTGTCACCAGTCATCTCCACAATTGATAGGGCTTTCAGTTAGGATAGACAGAGGAAAAAGGATGCCGCACTAGGAAGAGACACTATGGTGGGGGGAACTGGACTTCCGGTTGGCTCCAGAATTGAATGAGGGGCTTCCGGTTAGGGCCTTTGTGGCTCTTAGTCTTTAAGGTTGCTGACCCCTGCCCCAGTGAAAGTATCTTACCTCTCCTCTCCTTTTTACTCTATGGAAAACTAGCGAGGTTCCCTCTGAAATGCTTCTCTCGCCTTCTGTAGACTGAGAAATATTTGACTGCTGGTTGTCTAGTCTCTGCCTCTCCATCCTGCCTCCCAAGGCCATTCCCACATACCATTAGAACAGATAAAATTGTATCTGTAACTATACCACAGATAAATCCCATAAGCTTCTAGTTTGTGGTTATCTTTGACATGGGAAAGTTGTCTAAGGAAGAAAGCACAGCCCAGTTAGTCAATGAATGGCCTTTTAAAAAAACAATAATATATGTTGTATATTCTAATCGCCCCTATGGGGACCAAGGAAAGGAGTGGAGGTAACTAGGCAAACCCGAGAAGCTCAAATGCAACAAAGATGATTAGGGGACTGGAGGCTAAAACATATGAAGAACGGTTTCAGGAACTGGGTATGTCTGGTTTAATGAAAAGAAGGACTAGGGTTGACATGATAGCAATGTTCCAATATGTCAGGGGCTGCCACAAAGAAGAGGAAGTCAAACTATTCTCCAAAGCACCTGAGGGTAGGATAAGAAGCAATGGGTGGAAACTAATCAAGGAGAGAAGCAACTTAGAACTAAGGAGAAATTTCCTGACAGTCAGAACAATTAATCAGTGGAACGACTTGCCTCCAGAAGTTGTGAATGCTCCAACACTGGAAGTTTTTAAGAAGATGTTGGATAACCATTTGTCTGAAGTGGTGCAGGATTTCCTGCCTAAGCAGGGGGTTGGACTAGAAGACCTCCAAGGTCCCTTCCAATTCTGTTATTCTGTTCTATTCTAAGTCCTGCAATGAAATTATCTGGCCTAAGACCACAATGAGAGGACAGTAGCAGTGGCTGTATAAAATTTCTCCTACGTTTGTGCTTTATTTTCGCTTTGTGTAGCGCATCAAAATGGAGACGTACAGTCACATCTTCGAGAGACGTTTTGCCAACAAGCACTCACACTGACTCGTTGCTTGGTCTCGTGCTTTAAAACCAGGCACGCTTACACCTGCCCACAAAAGAACACACGGAACACAAGAGAGCTTGGGAGATTTTTCTTAGCTCTCCACAGAAAGAATGGTGCTGAATGAAGTGTGCCATCATAACAAGAATGCACTGTTCAGCACCGCTGTTTTTACACAATGACTTGTTTTCAGCTCTTCTTTCGAACACAAATCCTGCACTCGGCTATTGGCTGCTCAGTTCGGCTGTGATATATTATATTAGATATCTCAAGCATGCAGGGAACAAAAGCCCGTTGCTTCATCACATTCGAAAGCAGATGGATAACTCTCGCCATGCTACGGCCCCAATTGAGCCCAAAATTTTTACTGCTAGGCAAGGCAGTTGTTAAGTGAGGTTTTGCCTCATTTTACGACCTTTCTTGCCACAATTGTTAAGAGAATTGCTCCAGCTGTCAAATTGGTAGCAATAGCAATAGCGCTTAGACTTATATTTATTTATTTTATTTTATTTTATTTTATAAAATTTGTATGCCGCCCTATCTCCGAGGACTCAGGTCGGCTCACAACGACCAAGTGACTGTTAAAAATATACATAAAAAAATATCAAAAAAGTATTTTAAAAAATTAAAAAATACTACCCCATCAGTCCAGGCCGAGGGACATAAATAATCAGGTTTTCAATTCATGGCGGAAAGTACGAAGGTCAGGGGCCAACCGGAGCCCCAAGGGAAGTTGATTCCAAAGGGTGGGGGCACTCACAGAGAAGGCTCTATCCCTGGGTGTCGCCAGCCGACATTGTCTAGCCGATGGCACCCTGAGTAGGCCCTCTCTGTGAGAGCGTACCGGGCGATGGGAAGTTGACGCTGGTTGCAGGTGGTCCAACAAATAGCCTGGCCCTAAGCCATGAAGGGCTTTATAGGTTTATAGGTTTATATACTGCTTCACAGTGCTTTTACAGCCCTCTCTAAGCGGTTTACAGCCTATTGCCACCCAACAATCTGGCTCCTCATTTTACCGACCTCGGAAGGATGGAAGGCCGAGTCAATCTTGAGTTGGTCAGAATCAAACTGCTGGAAGTTGGCAGAATTAGCCTGCCATACTGCGTTCTAATTACTGTGAAGGAAAGGAAGGGAGGGAGGGAGGGAGGGAGGAAAATAGCCATAGCACTTAGTCTTATATACCACTTCACAGTGCTTTGCAGCCTTCTCTAAGCAGATATGCTCAACAGACCTGAACTCTGTTCCAACTGCCAGTTGCCTTATATAAACATGCTCTGATGCTACCCCTTCACTAAACCGGGCATGGGCATGGCCAGCGCATGACTCATCCAGTCTGAGGGCTGGGACATTCTACTCCCCCTCCCCCTCTGTTCCAACTGCTCATTGCCTTATATTAACACACTCTGATGTTACAGAGTTACACATTCTACATTAAGTTTCAGGCTTTAAGTGTCAATTTATCATGCCCGATCACATACCATATTTTTCGGCGTATAAGACGTACCTTTCCCCCCCCCCCAAAGGTGGTGAAATTTTGGGTGCGACTTATACACTGAATGTAGCCCCACCCATCCACTGGGCCCCATCCTATGGCCTCTGCCTCCCAGCAATTTACCTCCTTGCAGCAAGAAGAAACAGCCCATTTCAGCTTCAGTACAGCCTAATTAGCACAAGCTGATTGTCCGTTGGATCGGCCTCCCGACTCTCAGCTGTTTCAGACTTCAGAGATTGCAGGTTGCGGGCCTCTGCTGCTTGCTGCAAGGAGGTAAATTGCTGGGAGCAGATTTTTTTTTCTTGTGCTAATCAAGCTATGCTGAAAACAAAAATGAAAGTAAAGCAGGCTATTTGCTGTTTGCTGCAACGAGGCAAAATTGCTGGGAGTCAGAGGTAGATTTCTTTTTCTTGTTTTCCTCACCAAAAAAGATAGGTGCGTCTTATAATCCAGAACGTCTTATACTCCGAAAAATACGGTAGTTTCATAGCGAAGCACGGACGTCCAGCTAGCTGTACTGAAATATCCACATTTCTCAAAGAGTTTTTCCATATGATCGTTGTGTTCTCATGTGAGATATTGTAAAATTTGGCAATGTCACTAGCTTTCAA
Source organism: Pantherophis guttatus (assembly GCF_029531705.1). Next base: position 16,882,429 of record NW_026844048.1, on the reverse strand, counting down.
CTGTATCTAATTAAAACAACCAAAAGGACATTTTTTTGTAAGTGTAGTCTCAGGAGGAGTGATGACACCATTTTTGGAGTGTGATTAATATCATTAATGCCGGATTGAATTGGGAGAGCCATCACTTCCTGGATCTGTAGAGAAAAGATTCAATGCCTATGACTGACACTTCGTTGTAACAATATGTAATATAGCCTCTATCTAAAACTAAGGATTGTGAAATCTCTTTCTTTCTTTTTTCCTTTTCAAGTTTTTTTTTTTTTTTTTACAAACATATCAATGTTTGAACAGGGTGGCACCTGGGTGTCATATATTCTCGTACAAATAAAACTAGTAGAATTAATCATAGTTATTACATTCAATCAACTGATATATTTCTAACAATGATGCACATTTATATTAAGTTGCAGTCTGTCATTATTCAATTATTCCACGTTTCCTCTTGTTATTGCTTTTATTTTATTATAGAAAAGTGTATACACTAATGTTCCCCCTTCTCTTATTTCTATCTCTTATTCTAACTTTTAATCATGTCACCCTTTATTAAAAGACATTTTCTTTCTATCCTACCTAACTTTTAGTCATGTCACCTACTTAAAAAAAGAAAAGAAAGGGAGAGAAAAGCAAAAGCAAATCAGAACTACAACAAAAAAGAGAAATAATCTATCCATCATCTCTTGCCCGCTTCGATACTTTAATTGCTATGCTTTTTTTTTTTGGCTTGCCTCCCATATTCCTCTCTTGGATTTTTATCTCTGCCTGCATCTGCTTCTTGGCTGTTCAATCTAGGTATTTATTCCATCCCTATCCTCTTCCACTGCCTAGTTTCCAAAATTTCTGCTCAGGCCCCTATCTCCCTTTCAAAGGTATCTTCCAACTCTCTTAATATATTTTCCCCCTGATTTAATTCATCAGTCACTGTTATTTTCATTGTTGTCTCTGGGATGGTGAAATCTCTTAATGTTGCTTGGGGACATACTGTTTTCTCACAGTAAATTTGTTATGGCCTCAGACCATAAATAATATTTTACACGTTTGACAAAAAGGGAAAGGAGGAGAGAGCAGACATTTCTGTGCCTGTGTTTTGACAGGACGTACGCTTCAGAATGAATATTTAATTAAACTATCCCCAGTAAATGAGATTGAAAGCTTTTTTCTTTCTAACGCACCCCCTTTTTCTGCGCTGGGTGGATTTAATACAGAAAGCATTCAGGGTCTGCCATTCCTCACTCAGAATTTGTCGTGATGGGTACAGAAAATTTTGTCAGAAGAACTGAGTTGGCTGTCAGTTTAATCAATGAGTTTTTAGGCTCAATTTAATCTCCTCCACACCATCACCAAATAACCCTCATCCCATACAAACAACATGTCACATTCATGACAGATCCTTTCCCCTCTAACTCAGAGGCAGCAGCCTTTGAGAGGCGAAGCAACCAAGACCAGATGAGAAATGTAATTTGCAGTTAGACCAAAGTTGTGACCGGTGGTGAGAAATCCCAGCCTTAACGTCCATCCTATGGACAAACAGAATCCATTTTGTTGAGTATCTTCTCCAACCTGGTGCTATCTATAGATGTTGAGACAATCTCAACAATGATGGTGCCAATCAGAATAAGTTAACTGTCCAACAACACTATGGCTTCTATGCTGTCTCAATCCCTGCAGTATGACCACCTTTTAAGAAATTGGTGTTAAAAGTTGTTGTTTTTTTCCCCAAGTTTTTCATTTTCTGCAGTCTCTGTGGTCTCTAAGCTTAATATGGAACCGCCATTAGAGCCTGTATTATTTGTTCCTCCACAGAAGAAATATGCTAATTAAACTCCCAGAGCTTCAGGACCAGAACTGTGTAAGTAATTGTGGTACTCAGAAGAGCATCAGTGACAATGTAGACTAGTACGTCCTTTTTCTTCGTTCAAACTTGCTCACATCCACATCTGTGAAGCTGTATCTGTAGCAATGCCAGCTACAAAACTTTCAGAAAATGGCCTGAGGATTCCATTCATGACACCCAGGAAGGGAGGGAAGGAGGGAGGGAGGGAGGGAGGAAGAAAGGAAAGAGAGGAGGGAGGGAGGGAGGGAGGGAGGGAAGGAGGGAGGGAGGGAGGGAGGAAGGAAGGAAGGAAGGAAGGAAGGAAGGAAGGAAGGAAGGAAGGAAGGAAGGAAGATACTTATTCATTTTCCCTCACTTACTTCTCCATCATAAAAAAAAAAATAGATTCCCCATCCTAGTACAAATGACACTCATTGACTAGGTATACACACACCAAGTTAGCCATGAACTTCAAAGTCCATCGAAAGATTTAAGGTGACAGAGACCCAGTTTGGCATTATGACTTTAAGGCACCAAACTGGGAGACTGTGAATTCTTGTTCAGCTTTAGACTTTAAATCAGAGCTTCAACCTTGGCAACTTTTAAGACTTGTAGACATCAACATCCAGAATTGTTCAGCCAGTCCTGCTGTCTGGGGAATTCTGGGAATTGACATCCACAAGTCTTAAAGTTGACAAAGTTGACTTTAAACTTTGGATCAATTCCTTTTTCTCAGCCCAAGGAAGGAGGCAAGGGCAAGCTACTTTCTGAATGTCTAAGACAGGGATCAGCAACCCGTGGCTCTGGAGCCGCATGTGGCTCTTTCATCCCTCTGCTGTGGCTCCCTGTCGCCGGTTGGCTCCACAATTGATAGGGCTTTTGGTTAGGACAGGTAGAGGAAAAAGGGTGCCGTGCTAGGAGAAGACTCTATGGTGGGGGAACCGGACTTCCGGTCAGCAGAGGAAAAAGGATGCCACGCTAGGAGGAGACTGTATGGTGGGGGAACCAGACTTCTGGTCAGCTCCAGAATGGTTAGGTTAGGACCTTTGTGGCTCTTTGAGTGTTTTAAGGTTGCCGACTCCTAGTCTAAGGAAAGGAACCCACATAGACTAATCCAGGCAATCATCAGGAGCAGGGGTGGGTTCTAAATTTTTTTACTACCGGTTCTCTGGGTGTGGCTTATTTTGTGGGTGTGGCTTGGAGGTCATGTGACTAGGCGGGTGTGGCTAGCTGGTCAGAGTCATTTCTGGAAGGTCCTCGCCCTTACGACCAGTCCTCGCACTTACGACCCGACTCATTTGTTTGCTTTTAACACTGATCAGCTGTAGGGCGGCCCTTTGAAGCCCCGCGGCAAGAGTTTAAACAGTTTTTTTCCCTCTAGTCATCAGCTGGGACTCAGGAGGCAACAATAGATTGGGGGTGGGACCAAATAAAAGGTAAGAATAACGTGGGTGGGTGGGGGAGGGTGGGGGGGGAGAACCGGTTCGGTGACGTCATATCGTCACCGCTACCGGCTCGGCCGAACCGGATCGAACCGGGAGAAACCCACCACTGATCAGGAGTCAACACTGATTCAAAGACATTTTTAAAAAAAGAAAAGGAGATACTCTCATTGGCCAGCCTAAATGTGCAACAGACCTGGAGATTGATGCTTTCAGCAAGAGGTCTTGCTGGCAGGACACTTTGGAAGGAATGAAAATAAGGTATTAATTCTCTACTTCTCCCCTCCTTTCTGAGAAAACTAGTGAGGGCTCAGAGGCACATCAGTATTCTCAATGGGGAACATAATGCGCAGTTATGGAGAAGTCAATGGGGAACATAACGTAGAGTTAAGAAGACAAGCATGCCAATTTTTCTACCAGACTGTAAGAAGGTGAACGTATTGATAAAAAAATAATAATAATTCAGAGCTGTTTTCTTTCTATGTGCCACTCTGGAAATGTCAAAAGAAAATGTATCCGCATTGCTTCAAAATGTTCGCCCTGCTTGGGTTCAACTCTCCCACCTGTATCAAAGTTGGATTTTCTTCTGTTCAAAAGCACAGGAGGGGTTCACGCATCTAAATGTAATACATGACCGCATGGTAATTTCTGCTTAGGAAGGAAAAGCTCTCTGCTGGTATTAACCTAACAAGCCCACATATCCCCATGGACCCCAAAACAGATCAATGGCATATTTTAGGCAAATAAATCCTCCTGGCGATTCAGAGAGGCTAATGACTCAGAGACCCTCTTGTGTTAACCACAACTCTGATGGATTATTAAATCAGGGACAACCAATGGCAGTAATAAAGATGAGCCTTGGGAAAATGCCTTTTTTTTGGGAAGTCATTGTCTCAGGCATCCTTTTGCTCGTCGTCAGGAGCATTTCTGAGCCGGGTTCTTGAATTATTCTCCCTTTACCAGCACAAGTACTTCAAAGCCAATTCTTTGCTTCTTTTCATTTTATGAAAAGCTGACAAGAAGTTTGGATCATTATCAGATGATAGAAGAGTAGTTTACGGAATAGCAATAGTAATAGCACTTAGACTTATCGTGTTTTCCCAAAAATAAGACCCGGGCTGCTAGGAAATGAGTATTACCTACTTTGTTGGGTTGGCAATATATAAACCATCAATATAGCTTTAAGACTGCTGTATTGCATCATACTGTGTCCTGATTGGTTAGCTCTGTAGCCAATCTCCTTAAGAGGGAGCTAGAAACATGGTTTGTTTCTCTTTGCTGTTCTTGCTCTCTGATATCTCTGTATGCTACTGTTTGCAAATCCAGAAGAACTGTTTATTGTGAATGACTATGACGACTGGTAAGAAGACTTTGTTATTGGATTATCCCTGGACTGTCGTTTTGCTATCTCCTGCTTTATATGTGTATGACCTGGACTGTTTATTGGACTGTGCCTTACTGAGTAATAAACACAACTCAGTGTATCTGTGTGTTGACTGTGTTTATTCATATCTACTCTCAATCGCTTTCATGTGTACACCCTTGCTATTCAAGGGTTACTCTGCAAATTCCTTAACATGGGCCTATATTTTTTTTTACTACCAAAAAGGCACCAGGTCTTATTTTTGAGGATGTCTAATTACTGGCTCACCTCATGGTAGCGGCACTGACAGCCCCGCCCAGCAGAAGCCCATTGCTGGCCCACTTCTTCTGCAGGCCGCTCACGTGCGTCACCCCCGTCTCTGTTTCATCATCAGAGGCCTTCCAGAAAGGCCTCTGCAGCTGAGAAACAGGCTCCGGATTGACGCGTGTGGCACCCCCTGGTTTCTGTTTTGCCATCAGAGGCCTTCCAGAAGACATCTGACAGTGAAATGGAGACGGTGGATTATGTGCGTGAACAGCCACAAGCGCCCGCAGAAGAAGGGACAGCTTAGTGGACATTGGGCCTGCAAGGCGAGCAGGTGTCAGAGTGTGTGAGACCTGTAAGTAGGGCAGCTCCACCCTCCCATTAACCCTAGCTTAATTTTTACCCGTGCACCCCGGAGTGGGTGGGTTCTTAATCAGGGCTTATTTTGGGAGATAGGGTTTATATTGGGCACACGTGTAAAAATCAACCCTTACTTTCAGGGTAGGTCATATTTTCGGGGAAACACAGTGCTTGTGTATATATTGCTTCACAGGGCTTGACAGCGCTGTCTAAGCACTTTACAGAGTCAGCATATTGCCCCCAGCAATCTGGGTCCTCCCTTTACTGACCTTGGAAAGATGGAAGGCTGAGTCAATCTTGCACCCCCATCAAGAATCAAACTCCAGGCTATGGGCAGAGTTAGCCTGCAACACTGCATTCTAACCACTGCACCAGCAGGGCTCCGGAATGGACATGGCACGCTTACAAATCTGTATTTCAAGGCACTGCTTCACGGCCTATTATTTTGCACAGCTCAGCAACAAACGCCTTGCATAAGTTATCGTGCAGCGATCCCAAACAATAAAATGCTCAATTCAGCGCTCGGATTTTTCCATCTTTTGAAACCACCAGGAGGGACAGCTTAGTGGACGTTGGGATGCAGGTGAATAAATGCCATCGTAATAGCAGAATCCGCGAAAAGAACAATGCAAGGAAATCTTGCTCTTCAAAAAGAGAGTTTCAGGCTTCTAAACTCACAGGGTTCATACCGAGAGAAGCTCAGGGTTCAATGTTAGATGAAGAAAGTAAGAGACATTTAACTCTGGAGGAAAAAAAGAAGAAGAAGAAGCTTCTTAAGGTTGATGTCTTTTTTTTTAAAAAAAAAAGCATCGGCAGTTTTCACAAAAATAATATCCCACGTTGCTTCTGGCAACATTGTCCAAATTGCTTCAGATTTGCCATAGAAACAGTCAAGAATCTTTAAAACAAACCGCAACCTTAAACAATAAAGACAATGGGCATCTCGGCATATAGAAAAGCTGTAAGAAACAGAGTAACAACAGGGTGATGAGAAGAGCTGCCAAGAGTATAGGAAAAATTGTGAGCCAGATTCTTGTATAAAACATATATAGACAATGGCTGGTACCCAATGCATCATTGTGGCAGCTAGTCACCATCTTGTGGGCTTGACAAATAGACCCCCGAGACTGTTGTCTGGCCTCTGGTCCCTAATAAGGGAAGTGTATACATGCAGCTTCCAGAATATATTTGTTGACAGTAACTTTAGGCAATTAGACGGACAAATCAATGAACGTCAGGATGGGAAGCGTTATTGGAAATACTGCATGATTCTGGAAATTAGATTAACAGAGTTGGAAGGGACCTGGTAGGTGATCTAGTCCAACCCTCCGCCCAAGCAGGAGACCCTACACCATTTCTGAGAAATGGCAATCCAATCTCTTCTTGAAAACCTCCAGTGATGAAGTTCCCACAACTTCCAGAGGCAACTTCTGTTCCATTGGTTGATTGTTCTCACTGTCAGAAAAAAAAATTCTCCTTGTTTCTAGGTAGAATCTTTCCTTGATCAGTTTCCATCTGTTATTCCTTGTTTGGCCTTCAGGTGAGGACCCAGATTGTTGGGGGCAATAGGCTGACTCTGTAAACTGCTTAGAGAGGGCTGTAAGTGTTGTGGCCCGTCAGCGGCCTGTGCAGCTAGTAGCTGATTCCGACAGCGAGGAGGCTGGTGTGATGATGCGCCAGCAGCCTGTGCAGCTGGCATTCGAGTCAGATAATGAGGAGGCTGGAGAAGATGTGGTGCCAGAGGCAGGGATTCAGCCAGGGCCTTCAGAACCTCCAGAAGCGCCCATAAGTGAAGAGGAAGAAGAGGAGAAGCCTCTTCTCAATGCACGAGCGTGCAGTGCTGTTAAAAGGCAGGAGTGGATCCTCAGGAGGAGGTCTCCTTGAGAGTAAGGCTTGGGGCTAATTGGCCACTCCCCTAGCCTATTTAAGGAAGGACAATGACTGATGCAATTTGCAGGAAATAACTTTGCTCAAATTCCTTCGTGTCTTGATTACAGAAAATGTTTGATTTGGCTCTTGTTTCTCTCTTATCAGTTTTCCTGCAAATTGCTTCTGGGCATTCTGCCAACCACAGTAAGATTATGGTTATCTGAAATATGTGCCTCAGAACTGAGTTATTATTCTTTGAATTCTTGTTGGCTGCTAATGGAGTTAAATTAACAGCCCTTGTTCAGAAAAGACTGATTTATGGTACTTGTGTTCGAACAACTACTAAGAAACCTCATTAGTAGTCTTTAATTAGTAAATTAAGGTTTGTACGGAATTTGTGTGTGCTGCCTTCTTTGGAGTCCGTAGCTGGGGCAGAACAGTAAGGCACTGTGAAGCGGTATATAAATCTAAGTGCTATTGCTATTGCTCTGCATGAGATGTGTTGTGAGTTCATTAAATCCTAGACCGTCCAAAAATGCCAGGGAATTTCTAGGAAGTCTGGCACTCTGACAAATCAATAGACACACAGATATTAACAAACTCTACAAGACTATGCAAAAGAGACAATCAAAGAGTCCAGAAGGGAACAAAAAGACCCCAGCACCTCTCCACCAGCAATTAGCACCAGTGGTGACTTGCTCCCGGTTCTGTCCGGTTCTATAGTACCGGTAGTAAAATTGGTGGGAGGCTCCACCCACCCACCCGGACGTCATAAATGATGATCTGCATGTGTGCAGAAGGGCGCGGCCCCGTTGCAAACTGGTAGTACAGGCTTAAGTAGAACCCACCCAGATCAGCATAGATTAACTTCAGACCAACAATCAAGTAAGCAATACCCCAATCAAGAAACTGCCAAAGAGCCATCCGTAAAGAGCCCAACCAAAGACTCTCTAAGACCATTCATTCATTTCATTTATCTTTTTTTTTTAATTTGATTTATATGCCGCCCTTCTCAGGAGACTCAGGGCGGCTTACAATGCGTTAAGCAATAGCCTTCATTCTTTTGTATATTTTATACAAAGTCAGCTTATTGCCCCCACAAACTGGGTCCTCATTTCACCTACCTTAGAAAGGATGGAAGGCTGAGTCAACCTTGAGCCTTGGCGAGATTCGAACCAGCAGAAATTGCAGGCAGCTGTGTTAATAAAAGGGTGCACTAAACCACTGTACTATCAAGGCTCTTTATTGGATTTGTTGGATTTGTATACCGCCCTAGTCCCGAAGGACTCAGGGCGGTGAACAGCCACAGAATAAAACACATAAATACAAATTTTAAAAACAGAATAAAACCGAATTAAACAATTTGGCCGAGACAAATTAAAAACACCCAATAATTTTTAAAACAAATTAAAATTTACATTTTAAAGGGGAGAAGATTTAGGCCAGGCCGGCTTGATGGAATAAAAAAAGTCTTGAGAACGCGACGGAAGGTGCGCAGATCCGGGATCCTCCGTATCTCCGGGGGGAGCTCGTTCCAGATAGTAGGTGCCCCCACAGAGAAGGCCCTCCCCCTGGGGGCCGCCAATCGACATTGTTTGGCCGACGGCACCTGGAGGAGCCCCTCTCTATGAGACCGTACTGGCTGGTGGGAGGCTATTGGTGGTAGCAGGCGGTCTCGTAAATCCCCCACCCACACAGACAGGCAAATCACCAGAATATAAACTGGGCAGCACTCCTTACCATTCTTGATCATGTTACCTAGTTAGGCTAATAAAACATCTGCAAGAAAATGTCCATGGACATTCTCAGTCATCCAGGTCATGATTGTCCCAAAGGTGCTTTTTTCAAGAGGCAACTGGAATTTCTGGTTTTTTCTTTGAAGATGTCTCACTTTTCATCCAAGAAGCTTCTTCAGCTCTGGCTGGATGGTGGGGAATGGAAGGATTTACACTCCTTGCAGACAGCTGGTCATTTGCATCCTTTTAGAGGTTTGTTAAGGTTTCCTGGAAGTTTATCTGTGTCATTAGAGTCACTTGAGTGGTGCAAATTTTTCAAGAGGCAACTGGGTTTTTTGGTTTTTTTTTTCCTTGAAGACTTTTCGCTGCTCATCCAAGAAGCTTCTTCAGCTCTGACTGGATGGTGGTTGCAGACAGCTGGTCATTTGCATCAAATTTGCACCACTCAAGTGACCCTGAAGACACAGATAAACTTCCAGGAGACCTTAACGACCCTCTAAATTGGGAGGCCGTTTAATTTAATTTATTTTTAATTATCTTAACTTTTATATCGTATGTTATTTTAATTCTCGGCTGTTCACCGCCCTGAGTCCCTTCGGGGAGAAGGGCGGGATATAAATTTAATAAATAAATAAAAATAAATAAAAAGGATGCAAATGAGTAGAGGTCTGCAAGGTGTATAAATCCTTCCATTCCCCACCGTCCAGTCAGAGCTGGAGAAGCTTCTTGGAGGAGAAGCGAAATGTCTTCAAAAAGAAAAAAAACCAGAAAGTCCAGTTGCCTTTTAAAAAAAAAAAAAAAAAAAAACACCTTTGGGTCTTTAAAGTAAATAAGGAAGCTCAGAGAGCACCAAGGATCTCTCATTAACAACAGACGCTTTCTGGAGCAATAAACCATAAGAAAATCTGGTGGCCTGGCTGTTTGCTCTCTGCAAGGGAAAACACCATGCAGGCCTGTCTGGATGCAATATGCATGAAGAGGGCAAGCGACCACACTAGACTCTTTAACAAGATCTCCTAGAACCGTGATGGCGAACCTATGGCACGCGTGCCACAAGTGGCACGCGGAGCCATATCTGTGGACACGTGAGCGTTGCCCTAGCTCAGCTCCAGCGCACCAGCCAGCTGATTTTTGAGCCTTCCGGGCCCACCGGAAGTCGGGAAATTGGCTGTTTCCGGCCTCCAGAGGGCCTCCAGAGGGGTGGGGAAGGCTGTTTTTGCCCTCCCCAGGCGCCAAAAAAGTCTCCCCAGGCTCCAAAAAAGCCTCTGGAGCCTGGGGATGGCAAAAAATGGGCCTACTGGGCCCACCAGTAACCTTTTTGCTGTCATGTGCCAAAAGTGGGGGAAGCCCAGGGGGGTCGCATGCACATGCACAGGGGGGTGGGGCTTGGGGAACATTGAATTATGGTGTGGGCACACACATGCACGACCCCCCCCTTGCATTCCCCCTGCTTTTGGCACACGACGGCGGAAAGGTTAACCACCACTGTCCTAGAATGTAACGATTCTCAGCCCCGCTGCTATAAGCCAACCACAAACTCCACACAACGCAGAGAAAATTAAGAAGGAAGAGCGCACGAGAGAGAAATGATCGGACAAAATGAGAGGAACAACAGTGCTTGGACGAGACGGGGAAAAGTCCCGCGGGACTCTTCTATATTGAAATCGTCATTAGAGCAGCCAGATTTGGCACGTTGCTCAGCACGGATGTTGATCAGCTCAGCTGGTAGAGTTCTCATCATAGGATCTCCAAGTGCGTCTCCTTCCAAAAATGCAGATTCACATAAGACTTTGGCAGTTTCCGCCAGCGGTCTCATCAAATATCAGCCATTTATTTCAATTATGATTTTTTAATATATATGTATATGTATCATTTAAATTCTGGGCAACCACTGGTATCATTTGGGAAGATGACAATGGGTCCTTTGTTATTCATAGACGCTGCCTCCCAGCCTCTCTTCTAAACAGACCAATTTGGCCAAAAAGGGAGCTACCGCCAACATACCAGCTAGGACAACCAAAGCATCATTTGCACGGTATGCACAAATAAATATCCCACCGCCTCAAATACAGGAAGTCCTCGACTTTTTTTTTAATTTATTTATTTATATGCCGCCCTTCTCCAGAGACTCAGGGCAGCTTACAATGCGCTAAGCAATAGCCTTCATCCTTTTGTATATTTATACAAAGTCAGCTTATTGCCCCCACAACTGGATCCTCATTTAACCTACCTTAGAAAGGATGGAAGGCTGAGTCAACCTTGAGCCTGGCGAGATTTGAACCTGCAGTGATTGCAGGCAGCTGGTCTTAATAACAGGGTGCTTTAGACCACTGTAGTACCAAGGCTCTTGGCTCTTGACTTAGGACCACAATGGAGCCCAACATTTCTGTGGTTGTGAGATATTTGTTAAGGGAATTCTGCCCCATTTTCTTGCCGCGGTTGTTAAGTGAATAGCAATTGCACTTATATACCGCTTCACAGTGCTTTATAGCTCTCTCTCTGCGGTTTACATAAGAGTCAGCATCTTGCCCTCGACAATCTGGGTCCTCATTTGACCCGCCTCAGAAGGATGGAAGGCTGAGTCAACCTGGTGAGATTTGAACTGCCAAATTGCAGGCAGCCGGCAGGCAGCAGAAGTAAACCTGCAGTACCGCATTCTAACCACTGCGCCACTACGGCTCTTGGCTGCAGTTGATAGGTTAGTAACCCACTTAAGGGAATCTGGTTTCTCCACTGACTTTGCTTGTGAAAAAGTCACAAAAGGCGATCGTGTGACTTTTGGACACAGCAAATGGTCATCAGTGTGTACCACTTGCCGTGCATTTGAATTTTGATCACATGATCACGGGGAGGCTACCAAGATGGTAACTGTGAAAATTGGTCACAAGTCCCTTTTTTCAGTGCTGTTGTAACCAACATTGAACAGTTGTAAGTCAAAGACTACCTGTAGCTAGAAAGAATACTCCTATGTGGTTTTACATGTTTGCTGAAGAGAGAGAGAAAAAATAGATCTAACATGTGATTGTTTGCGCATCTGGAGCATTAAGCTTTTGCTTCCCTGTCAAGCGATGCAGAAAGTATACAGAATGAGCAGAGTCACCTGGAGATGCCCCTCCCTGCAGCATAAAATTATATTCTCAGTGTGACATATCAGGAGATGTCATCTCGTCAGCAGGAAAAAGAAATTTGTGGCAAGAAAGAAAACTGTCACCTGAAAAGAATTCCGCCCTCCAGAGAGAAGAACCGAGTGAGTGACAAAATAAGGCATGTCACGGCAAAACAAAGAGAATGTAAGAAGACGGGCGTTGAAAGTAGAAAAGCTCTTACCAATCCCAGCTGGGCTAAATCGTAGATAGACCCAAGTTTAAATTTGCGGTGAAATGTTACAAAGGAGCACACCAACTCTCCTTCGAGCTCATTGTGAAACCCGAGCAAAGGAAGGAAGGAGGTACAGTTGGAAGCAGCTGGAATCCATAAGTGGACAAAAATTGAAGCCACCTATTGCGTAAACCATGGAGAAAATCTGTCTGGCTTGAATGGTGTATAATCAGTCAATCCGTTGTTCAAAACCAAGCACCAACTAGGAATGAGGGCGTTCAGAATAAAGATAACCTGTTTCAGTATGATCAAATCTGTCATAGCTCCGACGGGCACATCAACCAGTGGATTTGCAAACCTAGTTCTAGAAACAGTCCTTGCCCTCAAAAAAAGAAAAGAAAAGAAAAGAAAAGAAAAGAAAAGAAAAGAAAAGAAAAGAAAAGAAAAGAAAAGAAAAAGAGAGAGTATATTTCAAGAAACCTCATAAAAAGACTGATTTGATCCAGCAATAGCACTTAGACTTATATACTGCTTTACAGCCCTCTCTAAGCGGTTTACAGAGTCAACCTTTTGCCCCCAACAATCTGGGTCCTCATTTTACCGACCTCGGAAGGATGGAAGGCTGAGTCAACCTTGAGGTGATCAGGATCAAACTCCTGGCTGTGGGCAGAGCTAGCCTGCCATACTGCATTCTAACCACTGCGAAGGAAAGGAAGGGAGGGAAATAGCCATAGCACTTAGACTTATATACCGCTTTACAATGCTTTTCAGCCCTCTCTAAGCGGTTTACAGAGTCAGCCTCTTGCCCCCAACAACCTGGGTCCTCATTTTACCCACCTCGGAAGGAGGGAAGGCTGAGTCAACCTTGAGCCGGTCAGAATCAAACACCTGGCAGTGGGCAGATTTTTTATTTATTTTTTTAATTTGATTTATATGCCGCCCTTCTCCGGAGACTCAGGGCGGCTTACAATGCGTTAAGCAATAGCCTTCATACTTTTGTATATTTATACAAAGTCAGCTTATTGCCCCCACAATCTGGGTCCTCATTTTACCTACCTTAGAAAGGATGGAAGGCTGAGTCACCTTGAGCCTGGTGAGATTTGAACTTGCAGTAATTGCAAGCAGCAGATGTTAATAACAGTGCTTAGTCCACTGTACTACAGGCTCTTTGCCTGCAATATTGCATTCTACCACCAGTCCGCCACCAGGGCATCTATCTAATCTGATCTGATCTGAGAAAATATGTGTCTGGTCCAGGTGAATCACAAACCTGTACCCAGCCAGGAAATGTATGTACACGTTTTTACATTAAAGAAAGCTGCAGATAAAACCTTGAATATCGAAGCAAGTTACCGTCTGATACAATGTCAAGGAATTTGCATTTCTAAAATAAAAAAAAATAAACTTCCACTAAAAGTTGGAAAGAAAAGACTAGGCTTGGGGTGTATGTGTAGGCCGCCCTGAATCTCCGGAGAAAGGCAGTATATAAATTAAACTAATAAATAAATAGGCCAGTCTGACGTCATCTGGGTTTAGACTAATCCATGCATCTCTAGATTTGAGACATCTGTTGGAGCCACGATTGGGTTGGGAGAGAAGAAGAAGTGAAGTTAAGGACACAGACAATGGAGGCAGGGAATCTAAGCCAGTGATGGCTAACCCTTTTCTCTTTGTGTGCCAAAAGTGTGCCAGCACCCATAATGTAATGTGCAACCCCTAAGCATGCGTGTACCCCCCATGCCGCCCCACACCCCTGCCCCCCGTGCAAGCACACGTGACCCCCCCCACCCATTTTGGGCCTAGCAGGCCTCCCTGGCACAAAAATGCCACGGAGGCTGCAGGGAAAAAAATCAGGTTCGTCTGATTCACCAGTTGCAGCCTTTTCTGGATCGCGACGCCTTGCGCACGGTCACTCACACCCTTGTCACCTCCCGACTGGACTACTGTAATGCTCTCTACATGGGGCTCCCCTTGAAAAGCACCCGGAGGCTCCAACTGGTCCAGAATGCGGCCGCGTGGGTAGTTATGGGCGCAACTCGTTGTGCCCACGTGACACCCCTCCTGCGCGAGCTGCACTGGCTCCCAGTGGCCTTCCGGGTGCGATTCAAGGTGTTGGTTACCACCTTTAAAGCGCTCCATGGCATTGGACCTGGGTACCTTCGAGACCGTCTTCTGCCACCAGTAGCCTCCCACCGGCCAGTCCGCTCCCACAGAGAGGGTCTCCTCAGGGTGCCATCGGCCAAATTATGTCGGCTGGCGACACCCAGGGGGAGGGCCTTCTCTGTGGGAGCCCCTGCCCTTTGGAATGAACTGCCCCCAGAAATTCGTAAGATCTCCGATCTCCGTGTATTTCGCTGTGCCCTCAAAACCTTGTTGTTCCGCCAGGCCGGGCTATCAATGTAAAGATTTTAATTGGTTTTAAATATGGGATTTTAAATTTGGGGGTTTTATAATTGAGCCAATTATTTAATAATTTTAATTATTTTTTAAATTTTGTCTGTCTTTGTGCTTTTAATCAGGCTGTACACCGTCCTGAGTCCTTCGGGAGAAGGGCGGTATAGAAATAAAATTAAAAAAAAGAAATGGGCCATGGGGGGCGCGTCTCCCTCATGAGCCCTGCCCCACCCCCCATGCATTGTGAAAATCAGCTGGTTGGCGAAAGGCGCACACATGCGCGGTGCAGCTGAGCTGGGCAATGGCTCGTGTGCCCGCAGAGAGAGCTCAGCATGCCAGCTGTGGCACCCGTGTCATAGATTCGCCATCACGGATCTAAGCTAACTATGAGTTAATTCCTTTTGTAGGGAGAGATTCAAGGAAAAGTGATCTAATCTGGGAGAAGTTTCTCCATCAAAACCCACAAGGGCCCTGCATGCTGTTTTCAGAAGCCACCTTCTCTCGGGAATGCTGAGGTTTGCAATCTTCCTCCCTCTGCTACTTTCCACCCCTTGGTTTTCGATCTTGCAGCCTTGCTTAGCTTCTTCCCACTTCCATTTACTCATTGCGCTTCCTAAGTAATTGACACCCCCACCCCCTCCTTCCAAATTCAGCCCACCTTGTAAAAAGCAAATTCCCACCCATTTGTTTTCGGTGGACCTGAGAACAGGAAATTGAAGTTCTCACTTCTGAAGGTTTTCAGCCAAGCAGGTGCCAGACCACACAGGCATTGCAACTCTGGGGTTTTCACCCACATCTGCCTGGGCTCTAAGGGGATGATTAATTAACACAAGATTTAAAATAGATTCATTTCCATCCATGTTTCTTAATTTTTTTTCCCCTCCCCATCTTTTTTTTTTCTTCCAAAGATGTCTTGGAAGATGAGCTTGGCATGTAGAGTCACTTGCCTTCACTGGCAATCACATACACAGGCCAGCATCAAAAGCCAGAGAGGTCATTCAAAGGGCTTGGTGGCTCAGCAGACTGATAGCATTGTGATTAACACCAGCTGCCTGCAATTACTGCAAGTTCAAATCTCACCAGGCTCAAGGTTGACTCAGCCTTCCATCCTTTCTAAGGTAGGTAAATTGAGGACCCAGTTTGTGGGGGCAATAAACTGACTTTGTATAAATATACAAAAGTATGAAGGCTATTGCTTAACGCCTTGTAAGCCGCCCTGAGTCTCCGGAGAAGGGCGGCATATAAATCAAATTTAAAAAAGAAGAAAAAAAGCAACTGCATGAGTTTTGCAAAAACGGTGGCTACAGTATTTTTCGGAGTATAAGACGCACTGGAGTATAAGACACACCTTAGTTTTTGGGCAGGAAAATAAGAAAAAAGCTGATTGGCAGGCAGATCGGCCTCCCAATCAGCTGTTCCCAGAGGTGAATTTTAGCAACAGGTTCCTTGGTTGTGAGCTCTGTGCTTTGCTTTTTTTTTTTTTTGCTTTTTTTTCTGCCTCTGAAACTTCTGAAACTGTTTCAGGAAAAACTTTTTTTCCTGCCTCTGAAAGCCCCCGAAACCGAGCTTCAGAAAAAAAGCCTCCGAAGCTCTGTTTGTGGGTTTCTTTTCTGAAGCTCTGTTTGGAGGCTTTTTTTTCTGAAGCTCTGTTTGGGGGCTTCTTTTCTGAAGCTTCTTTTCTGATGCTTTTTTTCCAGCCTCTGAAACCTCCGTTTGAGAAACTGGGTGGGGCTTCATTCAGAGTATAAGACGCACCCAGATTTTCACCCTCTTTTTGAGGGGGGAAAAGGTGTGTCTTGTACTCCGAAAAATACGGTACTTTTAGCTATTTGATGACCGGTGCTTAGTGCATGGTAACATATATTACAGAATATATCCTGCTTTATAAATGCATCTGTTCATGTTCAGCCTGATGTTGATATTTCCATCTTTCCTTTCCTTTTCATAGTGGCTTTGCAATAGATTCTTGGCTTTCTGTATCTCCGTTGTTCTCTGATTTAGGCTAAGATCATCTAGGGGTGGGCTGCTGGGAGTTCATAGGGGTTTGGGAGAACCTCTAGCTAAGATTCTGTGCAGTTTGGACAACTCCCAAATCCAACTCCTGGCTGGCCCTACCCACCCCTCCCCTTCCCTCCCAGGAGTCCCCACGCGGCCTGTTTTGGATGCAGGATGCGCATGGAGGCTCGTGGTGGGTGAAAAACGGGCCTACCAGAAGTTCAGGAAGGCTGAAACAAGCCTCCAGAGGGCCTCTGGAGCCTGGGGAGGCCCTTTTCACCCTCCTGGAGGCTTGAGAAAAGCCTCCAGAGCCCGGGGAGGGCAAAAACGCCCCCCCCCCATGGTGCAGGAGGCTGACTAGGCCACATCCACCATGGCCACACCCACCCAGCAACCGGGCAGAGAACCCCTTGCTAAAAAATTTTGAAGCCCACCCCTGAGATCATCTGCTGTAAATTTTGAGCAAACTTTAAATTCAAACAACCACAACACTTTATTTTCCCCTTAACAAGTATATGGGCATTCCCAATGAACAAAAGGCAAGTATGGAGGTCATGAGAAGGAAATCTATAAATGATAAAGAGAAGAATGGTGTTGTGGCCCGCCAGCGGCCTGCGCGGATCATGACTGATCCCAACGAGGAGGCTGGTGTGGTGTCGCACCAGCAGTCTGCGCAGCCGGCACTCACATCGGACAGCGAGGAGGCTGAAGAGGATGTGGTGCCAGAGGCAGAGACTCAGCCAGGGCCTTCAGAACCTCCAGAGGCTCCTTCAAGTGGAGAGAGCGAAGTGGAGGAGCCTCTCCTCAATGCTCGAGCACGCAGGGCTGCCAAAAGGCAGGAGTGGCTGCTCAGGAGGAGGAGGTCTCCTGGAGAGTAAGGCTTGAGGATAATTGGCCACTCCCTTAGCCTATTTATGTCACACGCTGTTAGTAAGTTTCTTGCTGGAAACAACTTGTAATTATCATCAGAGCATGTTTGGAAAAGTCTTATCGTATCTTGGATGGATGGAATTTGAAGAGGCTTCTTAAAGATCCCTTGATGGAGAGGCAAGGGACTGTAGGAAGTTAGCACCCACCCCTTTCCTAGAAGAATGAAATATTTTGGGAAATATTAAAAAAGCAAAATATATTTCCCTGGATGAGAAATGGAGAAGCATGTTTTAAAGACAAAGCAGCTCCCATCTTCCTGCCCCCACCCTTTGTCAATGGGCCAGAGGGAGAAACTCAATCTTTGTCAATGGACCATCATCTGCAACACAATAGGACCCATCTAACAGAAACTCACCACATGGCACCTGGGAAGAGTACATCAGCCAGCAAGGCTAGCTAAGACCCCTACTCCCTGGGAGTCTGACAACCAATCAGGATACTCTTTCTGGACCCCAGGAAGTTCAAAGCCAGAGAGGGCATAAAACCCGGGGACTTGCAGCATCTCGGCCCTTATCTGTTCAGGAACTCAAACCATGTGATCCTGTCCACCATTAAACCATCTTTCCAAGGAGTCTCCATGTTTCCAATGTCTTTTTCCCCACTTGGAGCTGAACCCAGAAGGATATTTCTTCCTACAGGACGACGCAAAAGAGTGGAGGAAAAGTGCATTAATTCTGCTCTAAAGTGACTTTCAAAGAGAAGACAGTAGAGGACACAACTCAAAAATAGCAAATAGATTTGCTCTTCCTTAGCTTGTAAAAGTTGGGAGAGAATACGTGATCCGCTCTTCAGCTTCTCGCCTTAATTCTTGTCCATCATCTTTGCGGCTCTCCTCTCTGCCAAAATATTATTATCTATTATTCTCCTAGCCGGTTGCTTCTCCCTGTCTCTCTCGAATCACTGATAAGCATGACAAGAGATGGGAACTGAGGATGGGATTCGCATTTCCAAGGATACGAAATGCCATTTGCATCAGCCTGTGAATTTTGATCACAGGAAAGAAACAGAAGGAGAAGGAGAAATCGCCTGACTTCTTCTTCTGTGGCTAAATTTCAGACCTATTTTCCTCGTAAGATGTAGCAAATTAAGGAGAAGTGGGGATGTGGGGGAAAAAAAAAGGAAAAATAAGGATGACATTCACACTCTCCCCAAATTCTCATTAAAACATCCGGCTGCAAGGTTGGAACAACTGTGCTACAAACATCTCAAGGTAGCTATGGTAGACAAACTCATTTGCAGTTTGTGCATATGGGACTGTAGACCTGATTAAGGAGGAATCTGACAGTTTAGGTTCAGCGATAACTAAGACTTTGTACAAGGCACCTGATTAATGCTAGATGGGGCCTCTCTTTCTTGGAGTTAGAGGATATTCAAAATTCTATTAAAAAATTGCAGACTCAAAATGTTTCTTTCTTTTTTTTCTTTCTTTTTCTTTTTAGTCTGTCCTCATGGTCATTGCATAGGAACAATTGGATTCTCGTGTTCCACCCACAAGGGAGAACATGAATCTTTCTCATTACTCCATGAGTTTGAGGTGCTCCCTATCTGCAACCCAACAAGATTGACACAGACTTCAGAGGATAATTAGAATTGCAGAAAAAAATAATGGCTACCAACCTGCCTTCCATGGAGGACCTGTATACTGCACGAGTCAAAAAGAGGGCTGTGAAAATATCTACAGACCCCTCGCATCCCGGACATAAACTGTTTCAACTCCTACCCTCAAAACGACGCTTGATTAGTTTCCACCCATTGCTTCTTGTCCTGCCTTCTGGTGCTTTGGAGAATAGCTTGACTCCCTCTTCTTTGTGGCAGCCCCTGAGATTTTGGAGCACTGATATCATGTCTCCCCTAGTCCTTCTTTTCATTAAACTAGACATACCCAGTTTAATTTAAATTTTAAATTAAAGACAATTTAATTGGGACACTTTAGAAATTCTTATTCCAAGTTGCTAAACTGTCTTTGGGAGTATGTTTTAGTTTTGGTAGAGACCTGTGGCTTTAGCAAATCAAAGGGTTTGTTTATTATAAGAGCCTTGGTAGTACAGTGGTCTAAAGCACCCTGTTATTAAGACCAGTTGCCTGCAATTACTGCAGGTTCGAATCTCACCAGGCTCAAGGTTGACTCAGCCTTCCATCCTTTCTAAGGTAGGTAAATTGAGGACCCAGTTTATGGGGGCAATAAGCTGACTTTGTATAAATATACAAAAGGATGAAGGCTATTGCTTAGCGCATTGTAAGCCGCCCTGAGTCTCCGGAGAAGGGCGGCATATAAATCAAATTAAAATAAAAAAAAAATTATGAGTGTTTCTCCAAAACTCAAGATGATCTGTGTCATCCTAACAACATTCATCTACTCTAGGCCAATGTTTCTCAACCTTTGAAGATGTGTGAACGTCAACTCCAAGAATTCCCCAACCAGCATATCTGCCTTTTTTGTCTTTGAATTTTGAGAGGTGAAGTCCACACATCTTCAAAGTTTTCTTCTCCTCTAAAAAAAAAAAAAGCCAAAACAATTTATCTCCATCCAAATGAAAGAGAGTTATTTTTTAAAAAAAAATGCAGGGAAGATAAACCCGTACACATTTAATCAGAGCGTCGGTCTTCTTTAAACAACAATTGAGAGAAAGTTGAATGAGGAAGAAAGCTGAAAAATTAAACTCTGTCCATCCTACAAAGCACTGTTCCATGGAACAAAATGTCTGCCAGGCACAGGGAAAACTGCAATGCGGAGATCAAATTCAGAAATGCAGTTAAGTCAAACCCCCACTGTGCTGCCAGATGGAACAATATATCGGATCCTCTTCTCCTTGACTTCTTCTTCCCTGCATCCTTATCCAACAGAAAAATCCACTACCAACATTGGGACCAATCAGGCCTAGTAAATGCCATGCCACTCACATGTATACAATTTCAACTCCAAAGTACTAACTAAAGGTCTCCACCGGCTTTGCGTTGCTGACAAATCAGGGAAAAGAGTGCTGGAAGAGGTGATTCTACTTCCATAAAGTTGGCAACATCTATTTTCTTTCTTAGCTGAATCATGGACTAGAAACAGCTGTGCTTCCTGAATTTTGAAGGCTCATTCCTGGTTTACGGAAGCATGTTGTAACTTTTGCCTGAACCTGAAGACTTACGAAGCCTCAGCGCAAGGCAAAACAATTTGCTCGGGGAAATCTCCAGCGGGAAAGACTATCTTATAGCCTCGATACAATAACAGGAGAGGAAATGGGGAGATAAGGCCCGGCCTCTGCTTCAAGTATGATTGCTCAGGGCATAGGGGAGGAGAAGCAACTAACACTGAAATACATTTATTAGTTCCCTGCTCATCCATTTCACAACCTGTCACCATTGCTGGTGATGCCGGATATTGACTGCATGTTCAAGACCGTAGAGAGAATGTGTTGATGCTCAGTAGGGGATGGTCTTCATGGGGGAGCCAACACAATTCTGGACTTCATCAGAAGCGATAAAGATCACAGATTTAATATCTTATGACTTGATTCCGGTCCTCTCAATATTAGAAGTGACTCTGATTTCTGATGGAACGGAATATTTGTAGCTCAGAGTTGAATGGTGGGGGTCCTTGATGCTCTATGAATTTGATGTTTTTTTCTTGCAGAAGTTGCACTACCCAGTTAGGTAACATCATCAGTGCTAGAAGGGAATGGGGTTTACAGGGAGAGGGAAGAGGAGGAGGAGGAGGAGGAAAACTGTGGGGTCCTTGGTGCTCTCTGAGTTTGATTGTTTTCCTGCAGATGTTTCACTACCCAGTGAGGTAACATCATCAGTGCTAGAAGGGAATGGGGTTTACAGGGAGGAGGAGGAGGAGGAGGAGGAGGAGGAAAACTGTGGGGTCCTTGGTGCACTCTGAGTTTGATGGTTTTCCTGCAGATGTTTCACTACCCAGTTAGGTAACATCATCAGTGCTAGGAGGGAATGGGATTTACAGGGAGGAGGAGGAGGAGCAGGAGTAAGAGTAAAACTGTGGACTTCTTGGTGCTTTCTGACCTTGGTTGTTTACTTGCAAATGCTTCATTACCCAACTAGGTAACATCATCAGTGCTAGAAGCAGTGATGGGCTGCTGCCAGTTCTGACTGGTTCGAGCAAACCAGTCGTTCCGACCAGCCGCTGGGCCTGTCCACCTGCTCTGGCACTATCACATCATATATAATCATTGGTTTTTTGATGTTGCGCACATGTGTGGATGGTGTGAGTGCGAGTGAAGTGTGTGTGTGTGTGCACATGCTCACATTTTCAGTTCTGGGTGAACCGGTTGCTACAGTATGTCACGTCACCTCTGGCTAGAAGGGGATGAATCTGTTCTGACCTAGGCTTCCCTAAAAAGCACGAAGCAGAGTCTTGGTTCCGGCAAAACGACTGTGAATTCCTTTCATTCACAGTCAGCAAGGCCTGGCAAACAGTCTTTCAGAGGAATATTAATCAACACAGACCTTATCTTGCTTGGAAAGCTGCCAGGTAACTAGTTTCCAAACAGTGCAAGGCAAAACTTGGCACAGAATCTCTGAGATTCACGGACAGATCTTCCCACTCTTAAAATGACTGAGCAAATGAATTGTTTCCTGCAAAAGCCCACTCCCCATTCGCTCCTCTTTTGTTTCCTATGGGAGGGGCCAATCACCTCCAAGGTGTGGCTTTACTCCCAAGTCGACCCTGCTTTCTGAGTTGTTCTTGTCTCCTGGCAGCTCTGCGCATGTGCATACTGGGAACGGCTCCAGCTGCTCCTCTGCCTCACTGCTGCTATCTCCCTCTCTGCCTCTGACACAGAGCCCTTGTCCGAGCTTTCCCCAGCCCCCAGGACTGGTCCATGTTCCTTCCCAACCTCCTCACTGTCCAACTCTGCTGCCAGCTCCACTGGCCACCGGCGGGCTACAACATAATCATCAAGGAGCACAAATGGGACATTTGCATCAGATGAGCACGATGGTAAAGAGGTAAAAGAAACCAGGGCAGAGAAGCTGTCTTTAAGCCTTATAATTGCCCTGTTTTTGGTCTGGTGATGGGTTTGGTTGCAGAATAAGAGGATTCTGAAAACTCAGCTTCTGCAACTCCACGTAGAATGAAGAGGAATCAGAGAAGGAGCCAAAGAACAAGGTGACTGCAATGTACTCCATTCCCCATTCATTTATTCAGAGCATTTCCCCCCTTCGTGTTCCCTCTTGAGTTACTTCTTCCTTTGCCACCTTGGCGTAGAAGATGACAGGTCCTTTTATCTCATTTTCCTGATATTTTACAACCTTAGCTCTCTTGCAATGAATCCCCATTTTGGTTCTCCCAGACACATTTTATCACAATCATCCTTCACACTATGCAAGAATACTTCCATTACCAGTCCCAGAAGTAATTTGTATGAATTAATTCTTCAATTTCCAGTGAAGCCATATGCACACAAATAACGGTGAGAAAGAGACAGAAGGGACTCAATAAAAAGAACTGAATTCAAAATTGAGTGGACGTCGCCTATAGCGCCACACAAAAAAGGGGGGAAGTTCAGAAGAATATCTGGGAGCCAAACAACCTTAGATAATCATATACATGTGATTCCTCTCAAATGTCTCTCTGGAGGCCTTCAAGGGAAAGGATGAATTACATGTTTTCTAGCTTTCTTATCCCAAAACAAATGGTGTGTCAGAGAGATGGACTGCCATAACTTTAACTGTATTTTATTATTTCGTACAAGCTGCTTGGGGGAACATTATGGGCAAAAAAAAATAGTTCAACAAATGTAATGTTTGGGATGGGTATGGGGTTAAAGAAAAAAAGCTTACAAATGAAGAGTCGATGTTGGGTCGCTTGAGGACTTCTCTGTCAGGCCTGGAAGCCATCTTTTGCATTGGGCCTTCAGGCCTGCCACATTTAATGCTGTGAGAAAATGGGAGGGGGGATTATATGGAGTATGGGAGATATATAATCAAAATAGCATTCCTTTCTCAGAGAGTCAAGGTCATCTTGCCCTGCACTTGGAGCACAAAAGTGGGAGCTGATGAAGAACCACCCATAAAATATGAACAGGAGAAAAATGGACTCTTATTGACTCTAAAAAAAAAAATGTTGAGACTCTAGAAAGAGTGCAGAGAAGAGCAACTGGGATGATTAGGGGATTGGAGACTTAAACATACGATGAACGGTTGCAGGAACCTCGCATGGCTAGTCTAGTGAAGAGAAGGACCAGGGGAGACACGATAGCAGTCTTCCAATATTTGAGGGGCTGCCACAGAGAGGAGAGGTTCAAGCTGTTTTCCAAAGCACCAGACAAAAAATAATGGATGGAAACTGACCAAGGAGAGATTCAACCTAGAAATGAGGAGGAACATTCTGACAGTGAGAACAATCAATCAATGAAACACAAGTTGCCTTCGGAAGTTGTGGGAGCTTCATCACTTGAGACTTTCAAGAAAAGATTGGACTGCCATTTGTCAGAAATGGTGTAGGGTCTCCTGCTTGAGCGGAGGGTTGGATTAGATGACCTACAAGGTCCCTTCCAACTCCATTAAATCTGTTAATGATTATCTTTACTCTGTTGGTTTGCATGTACATTGAAAGCTGCTGCACCAGAGAAATATTTGTGTGTGTGTCTAATAACACTTGGCCAAAAGCTATTCTATTCTGTTCTGTTCTGTTCTGTTCCGTTCCGTTCCATTCTATTCCATTCCCTTCTATTCCAATTCTATTCCATTCCATTCCATTCCATTCCATTCCATTCCATTCCATTCCATTCCATTCCATTC
>NW_026844048.1:16834714-16857693 GCF_029531705.1 Pantherophis guttatus | reverse complement strand
TATTCCTATTCCTATTCCTATTCCTATTCCTATTCCTATTCCTATTCTATTCTATTCTATTCTATTCTATTCTATTCTATTCTATTCTATTCTATTCTATTCTATTCCATTCCATTCCATTCCATTCATTATTCTATTCCATTCCATTCCATTCCATTCCGATTGGAAAAGAAAAGAGTAGGTGAAGATAAGATGAAACTAAGGAGAGTTTTTCTTCTAAAATATTCTCATGTCTATTAAACTGAAGAAAAAAAAAATTACACCCTTCCATGTATTAGTATTCTGCTCAGGCCAAAGAGCCACTGAAATGGAACCTGGATACTTTAAGAGACACCACAATATAATTATATCACTACCCCTATAATATAATGGCATTTTTCCAGGCACCATGATTTCGAAATTATCTGAGAAATAATAGAAAGAACGACTCAGTATATGTGGAAAATTAGGTGAGAAAGTCCTTCATGTATCTTAACCAAGTAGTCCGATTGTATCAAACAATGACACGAGGGGACGAAAACCTCAAGAGAAGACTTGCATGATTACATTTATTTTTAAATTTTATTGGTCCACTTTCGATACCGCCCATATCACCCACAAAGAGTAAATGCAATTGTGAGCCACAAATGAGGCTTGGTTTGATCTATTATGATCTCTTAAGGAAAATGTGAGAAGCCCTCCAAAGGAAGTTAATATTATTGAAATGTTGTTGGTTGCCGTCCAAAGGCAAACAGACACTTCCTTGAAAATCTTCCAAAAGTACTTTGAAAAGAGGGGCCAGGAAATTTGGGATGGGGGGGAGGGGGTTTCTGAAATCTTTTTTCCTTCCTTCTGTTAGCTCTCTGTACTTCCAGTTAACCTAACATTTCATGCCTTTGGTCATGTGGAACAGGGGTGGGTTCTAAATTTTTTTACTACCGGTTCTGTGGGCGTGGCTTATTTTGTGGGTGTGGCTTGGAGGTCATGTGACTAGGTGGGCATGGCTAGCTGGTCAGAGTCATTTCTGGAAGGTCCTCGCACTTACGACCAGTCCTCACACTTACAACCCGACTCATTTGTTTGCTTTTAACACTGATCAGCTGTAGGGCGGCCCTTTGAAGCCCCACGGCAAGAGTTTAAACAGTTTTTTTCCCTCTAGTCATCAGCTGGGACTCAGGAGGCAGCAATAGATTGGGGGTGGGACCAAATAAAAGGTAAGAATAACTTGGGGGGGGTGGAGGGCAGGAGGGCGGGAGGGGGAGAACCAGTTCGGTGACATCATATTGTCACCGCTACCGGCTTGGCCGAACCGGACTGAACCGGGAGGAACCCACCACTGATGTGGAACCAGTTCTGATAGCTAAAGTTGAATCAGAATATATAGCGGAATTGTAGCCAGAGGTGCCATAGAACCAAATTCTTAGGGCAGTGTTGGCAAATCTTTTTGGCACCGAGTGCCGAAACGGGAGTGCATACACGTGCGCAAGGGAGTGCCAGAAACCGGAAGACTAGCACATACGTGCGAGGGGAACCTTTACTTTTAATGTTATGCACATATATATAGGATTGTGTGTCTATTAGTATGATCTATTGGGTTAGGGTTTTTTTTTTTCTTTCTTTCACTTTTTAATGAGTTATTTATTTACTACCGGTTCTGTGGGAATGGTTTGGTGGGCGTGTCGTGGCTTGGTGGGCGTGGCAGGGGAAGGATACTGCAAAATCTCCATTCCCACCCCACTCTGGGGCCAGGCAGAAGTGGTATTTGCTGGTTCTCCAAACTACTCAAAATTTCCACTACCAGTTCTCCTGAACCTGTCAGAACCTGCTGGATTTCACCCCTGGATGTATTTTGTGTTTTGGGAGGGGGCTGCATTAAGGGAGACTCATCCAATCTCATTGTACACACATTGTGCATTGATAATAAAGGTTTGAATTGAATTGGTTTATACTAGTGATGAATGGGGGAAATTATTTATTTACACTTTTTTTTTTCTTCTTCTTTACTATATTCTTCTTTTTTTTCCTTTTCTGCACTTTCCATTTTTTTCTTGTTTAAGTTTTTTTAAAAAAACTTTGTATTAGTTTTTATTTTTAATTAGAACGTTTAATAAAATTACTGTGAAAAAGTAATACAGAAGAACTGTCAGCTCTACCTATAGGCTCTTGATAGCAATCTCCGAAGGGGAAAAGTGTATCTCGGTTATGCAAACTCACAAGGGAGACTTAGTGGCTGGTAATTTATTTCTCTTGTTCCAGTTTTGCATAAATCATTAATCACATGAAAGTCTAGGCACTATTCAAAGCAGGTGGTCAAGTCACCAAAAAGAGAAGCAGATTTTTCATTTTTTTTTCTTCTTTCCCCAACACAATTCCCCCTTTTAACTTCCACGTTTTGAGCCAAGAACATTCAGAATCTCTTCTGTTGGCTAGCCGAGAGAGTGGAAGTACTCTCAAAGATATAAATCAAAGGTTCCCCCCTCTCAAAAATGGTCATTTTGTAGGACTGAGAAAACATCCCTTCCCCAAATATCTATGGAGCAAGGGTGAAATGCTTCCGGTTCAGACCGGATTGCCCGATCCGGTAGCGATGGAGGCAGGTGTTTCGGAGAACAGGTAGCAAAAATCCCCGCCCCCCCCCATGCCCAGCTGAGCCGCACAATCATCAGAGGCTTTTTTTTTTTACTTTTAAAAGCATTTTTCTACAACTTCTTCGGCCGAAAAAATTCTTTTAAAAGTAAAAAAAAAAAGCTTCTGATAATCGTGCGGCTCAGCTGGGATCGTCAGAGGCTTTTAAAAGCATTTTTTCTACAACCTCTTCAAAGGTTGTAGAAAAAATGCTTTTAAAAGCCTCTGACGATCCAAACTGAGTTGCTTGATTGGCTGAAGCTTATTTTCTTTTAAAAACCTCTGATGATCCAAGCTGAGTTGCCTGATCGGCAGAGGCTTTTTTTCTTTTTCTTTTTTTTTTTTTTTTTTAAAAAAAAAAAAAACCTCTGCCAATCAGGCAACTCAGCTGGGATCGTCAGAGCCTTTTGAAAGCATTTTTTTTTACAACCTCTTCACCGAAGAGGTTGTAGAAAAAATGGTTTTAAAAGAAAAAAAAAAAGTTGGCCACACCCACTCAGTTACGTCACCCCCCCCCCCCACCAAGCCATGCCCACAGAACTGGTAGTAACAAATTTTAGATTTCATCACTGCTATGGAGATTCTCAATCATCCAAATCCTGGTTGCCCCAAAGGTGCTTTTTTGCCAAAAAAACAACAACTGGACTTTGTTTTTCCAAGAAGATGTTTTGCTTCTTACCCAAGAAACATTTTTAGTTGTCAGAACCGAAGAAGCTTCCTGAATGAGTCCCAAAGATGCTTTTTCAAGAGGCAATGGGACTTTCCGGTTTTTCTATGAAGACATTTCGTTCAGAGGTGAGTTTCAGCAGGTTTTGACCAGTTCTGGAGAACCGGTAGTGGAAATTTTGAGTAGTTCGGAGAACCGGTAGTAAAAATTCTGACTGGCCCCACCCCCATCTATTCTCTGCCTCCCAAGTCCTACTGATAGAGACCACCTGCTGCAACCGATAACCTCCCACCAACCAATACGCTCTCACAGAGTAGGCCTACTCATAGTACCATCATTAAAACAATGTCGTCTAGTAGTTCCAAGGGAGAGAGCCTTCTCTGTGGGGGCACCTACTCTTTGGAACAAAATACCCCCTGGAATATGAATAATCCCGGATCTTCGCTCTTTCCGACTTTCCCCTGAAGACCTTTCTGTTTCAACAAGCAGGGCTAGCATAAGCATCTAAATTCTATGCCAAGATCTTAGCAGATACACCAAGTTGACTCAATTTATTATTTACTGTTTATAATATGTATGTATGTATGTATGTATGTATATATGTATGTATGTATATGAAATGTTAATCTGTTCACCGCCCTGAGTCCTTCAGGAGAAGGGCGGTATAGAAATTCATTCAATCAATCAATCAATCAATCAATCAATAAATAAATAAGGATTTTGCAGTAACCTTCCCCTGGATTGGGATGGGACTGGACATTTTACAGTATCCTTCCCCTGCCATGCCCACCAAGCCACGCCCACCAAGCCATGCCACACCCACCAAGCCACACCCACAGAACCGGTAGTAAAAAAATTTGAAACCCATCACTGGTTTCGTTTCTCATTCAAGAAGCTTCTTCGGCTCTTGAAGAATTGAGCTGAAGAATATTGAGCTGAAGAAGCTTCTTGGATGAGAAGGGAAACATCTTGAAAGAAAAACCAGAAAGTCCAGTTGCCTCTTGAAAAAGCACTTTTGGAACAACTATGACCTGGATGACTGAGAATCTCTAGACTTTTCGCTAAACAAGTTGGGATGAATGCCCTTTGAATGGTGTGGGAGTAGGAATGGATTTACAGATGAAAAATTGGAGACTACAGGAACCAGGAACACCACTCAGGTGACCCTGAGGATACAGATAAACCTCCAAGTGCTTCAACAACCCTCTAAAAGGATGCAAATGACCAGCTGTCTGCAAGGAGTATCAATCCTTCCATTCACCACTATTTAGTCAAGAGCTGAAGATGCTTCTTGGATGAGAAGCGAAACGTCTTCAAAGAAAAACCAGAAAGTCCAGTTGCCTCTTGGAAAAGCCCTTTTGGGACAACTATTTTATTTATTTATTTTATTTATTTTATTAAAATTTATATGCCGCCCTTCTCCCGAAGGACTCGGGGCGGCTCACAAGTACAAAATGACAATAAAAACAATATCACTAAATAGCATTAAAAATCCAATTTAAAATCCCACAGTTAACTAAAAAACCCAACCAGATCAGGAGATTTGAGTAAAAAGCCAGGTCTTAAGATCTTTGTGGAAGGAACGGAGATCAGGGGCTGTCTGGAGCTCGGTGGGTAACTCATTCCAGAGGGTTGGTGCGGCCACCGAAAACACCCTCAATCTGGGGGCCGCCGGCCGACATTGTCTGGCCGATGGCACCCGGAGGAGGGCAGCCCTATGTGACCGCACTGGGTGGTGGGAGGCCGGTAGAAGGTGGTCCTGCAAGTACCCTGGGCCCGGGCCATGTAGGGCTTTATAGGCGAGAACCAGCACCTTGAAGCGGATCCGAAAGGCCACCGGCAGCCAGTGCAGCTCGCGCAGGAGAGGTGTTACACGGGAGTAACGAGAAGCTCCCGTAACAACCCACGCGGCCGCATTCTGGACCAGCTGGAGCCTCCGAATGCACTCCAAGGGCAGCCCCATGTAGAGGGCATTACAGTAATCCAGACGAGAGATAATGAGAGCTTGAGTGACTGTACGGAGGGCATCCCTGTCTAGGAAAGGGCGCAACTGGCGCACCAGGTAAACCTGTGCAAAAGCCCCCCCTTGTCATGGCCGTCAGATGATCTACCAAAGACAGCCGGGAATCAAGGAGGTCAACTATGACCTGGATGACTGAGAATCTCCATAGACATTTATGTGACAGGCACTGACAATTTTGGATATCCTTCCCATTTTTCCAAACTCATCTTCCCGAATGAGAAGCAAAATGTTTTAAAAGGAAAACCCAAGGAAGTCCAGTTGCCTTCTGAAAAAGCAGATTTGGGACAATCATGCCTTCCCTATCATACACACTAGGATACCTGGAATTAGAATACGTGATTGTCATATTGTTGACCCAGAGCTAAACTTGGGTAAACTTAAGCCCTCTTCCATGAACGAAGCATCATGACCAGTGGTGAAATCCAATTTTTTTTTACTACTGGTTCTGTGTGCGTGGCTTGGTGGGCGTGGCAGGGGAAGGATACTGCAAAATCTCCATTCCCTCTCCACTCCTGGGAGAAGGACATTGCAAAATCTCCATTCCCACCCCACTCTGG
The DNA here is from genome assembly GCF_029531705.1 of Pantherophis guttatus. Next base: position 16,851,842 of record NW_026844048.1, on the reverse strand, counting down.
GGCCAGCCAGAGGTGGTATTTGCCGGTTCTCCAAACTACTCAAAATTTCCGCTACCGGTTCTCCAGAACCTGTCAGAACCTGCTGGATTTCACCCATGATCATGACCTCTCTCAAGCTTAAAAACGGCTCTTCATTCTTCCTGTTATCTTACGCCCACAATCAGCACTTTGAATTCTCTCTCCTGCCGCCTTCTGAATTTCATTTGCTTTTCTTTGCTTGCAAAACAACCTTTTAGACTTCAAGTTTTCTGATGTTCTTCTTTGTGTGACGTGACATGTTTGTACAAGGAGGGGATGAAGCGGGGGGGAAAAAAAGGCAGTCAGTACATTAATACCCTGAGATGAAATATAGCTTTGTCTAAATATGTTCACAGTAATTCAGAATGCATTTGAAGCGATTCTGGATTCTAAAGCCTTGTGTAGAATTACATTTGGGGCTGTGTCTATCAAGGAGCCATTCGTTGCCTTCTTTTGCTTTCCTTGTCCTTGCTTTGTCTTGATTATTATGTCTAAGAGGTTGGATCAGAAACAAAAGTACAAAAATATCACCAGAGCTGCGTAAGACTTTAAGAGCTGAGCAATGGAGGTGGCTTTAATTGAGAATCCGCAGTGCCAAATTTCAAAGATCAGAGACTTTACTGGAGAGTTTAAGTAAGTCCTATTTGCAGCCTCAGTTGTCCATATTACAACTTGCTGCTCCACGGATTTTTACTCTGTTTTTTAAAAAAATAAATAACAAAGGGACACAACAAAAAATAACAACCAGGATCTGAAATACCCTTCTTTGGCTTATCTATAAATAGGACAGTCATTGATGATGATCGTTGAGAGGGTCAAATAATCTAATGGATGTCTAGCAGAGAGACAAAGAAACTAGAAATAACAGACTAACAGAACAGAATAAGAGAGTTGGAAGGGACCTTGGAGGTCTTCTAGTCTAACCCCCTGCTTAGGCAGGAAACCCTACACCACTTCAGACAAATGGTTATCCAACATCTTCTTTAAAAACTTCCAGAGTTGGAGCATCCACAACTTCTGGAGGCAAGTTGTTCCACTGATTAATTGTTCTCACTGTCAGGAAATTTCTCCTTAGTTCTAGGTTGCTTCTCTCCTTGATTAGTTTCGACCCATTGCTTCTCGTCCTACCCTCAGGTGCTTTGGAGACTAAATCATATGAAGAATGGCTGCAGCTTTTGAGTTTGGCTAGTTCAGTGATCGGCAAACCACGGCTCGCGAGCCACATGCGGCTCTTTGGCCCCTTGAGTGTGGCTCTTCCACAAAATACCAAAAAGTCCACAAAGTGCCGAAAAGTCCTTCAGCCGGTGAGAAGAAAGCTGCGCATGCACGAAGATAGCGGCAGTGACCAAAGGTCTTTTCGGCGCTGTGCGCCAGTGGCTGGGTAGAAAAGAAGCCTCTCGACTTCCAAATTCAGCAGCAGGCTCGGTCCCTTCATACAGGAAGAAGTCCCTTCCAAGCGGAAGAAGTCCTCGGCTGTTGCAAAGAAGGGGCAGCTCTGAGTGAGCCATGCCCGCTTCTTTCTCTTTGAGAGCTGCTTTGCGAACAAGGTGCAAAGCAGCTCTCAAAGAGAACGAAGCGGGCATGGCACACCCAGAGCTGCCGCTTCTTTGCAACAGCCGAGGACAGAAAAGTTCGCTCAGGAGCGACGCCAGCAAGGAAGGCGGCTGGGTCAGAGGGAGGCGTAGCCCGAGCTCTCTGGGACGGGTACGTTAATAACAATGTACCTACCTATATAGTTTAAGTTTAAAAAATTTGGCTCTCAAAAGAAATTTCAATTGTTGTACTTGTTAGGATATGGTTTGAGCCTAACAAGTTGTCCAGGCAATATATGTGTTCTGTGACTTTAATATGAATATGTATTGTGTGACTTTAAAGTCTTACTGCTGATTCATTGTAATGCTGAGTCATGCTATAATTAGATAATCACTGGTTGTAAATGTATTTTAAAAAGGTACTGTAACGTATTCAGTTGATGATAAGCTACCATTGTGTGTGGAGTTGCTATCATTGTGCTATCATCGTTGGATGGATCTGCTACCATCGTGGTTTGTGAACCAGAGTGAGCTTGTTATTTTAACCAACTACTGTTTGTTTGGTAAGAAGATTTTTGTATCACTGGACTGATTTAACTGGCAAAGACTTGGATTGATTTAAAGACCATGAGATTGTTTTTTCACTATAAAGTAAACTTTTGATAAACCAGTTTGCAAATCTCTTATTCATTGCTCTCAGCAATGTTTCTCTGTGCTCTACACTCTGCTGGTTGGTAACACAACAACAATATCCTTCACAGTACTGTTGATATTTGGCTCTGTTAACTAATGAGTTTGCCGACTATTGGGCTAGTCTAAAGAAAAGAAGAATTAGGGGTGACATGATAACAGTATTCCAGTATTTGAGGGGCTGCCACAAAGAAGAGGGGTTCAAATTGTTCTCCAAAGCACCAGAGGGCAGGACAAGAAACATTGGTTGGAAATTAATCAAAGACAGAAGCAAACTAAAATTAAGAAGAATCTTCCTAACGGTGAGGACAATTAACCAGTGGAACAGCTTGCTTGTAGAAATCATGGGTCACTGGAGATTTTTAAGGAGAGACTGGATAACTACTTGTCTGAAATGGTATAGGTTCTCCTGCTTGAGCAGGGGGCTGGACTAGAAGACCTCCAAGGTCCCTTCCAGCTCATTCTATTCTATTCTATTCTAAGAGCTGCAGTGGCGCAGTGGTTAAAATGCAGTACTGCAGGCTAATTCTGCTGACTGCCGGCTGCCTGCAATTTGGCAGTTCGAATCTCATCAGGGTCAAGGTTGACTCAGCCTTCCATCCTTCCGAGGTGGGTAAAATGAGGATCCAGATTGTTGGGGGCAATAGGCTGATTCTGTAAATAACATAGAGAGGGCTGTACAATCACTGTGAAGCGGTATATAAGTGTAAGTGCTATTGCTATTCTTAATTTAATTCCTAACTGGTTCCCAGGTAGTAATAATACTCTAAATTACAGCAAGTTTCTTCTTTGGAAGAGAATAAGCCTTGGGACAGATAGATCATCCCTCTTCTAAGCTGAACTCTTCTAGAAGGTTCACCATTATTTATATGTACAGTGTTATCATGGTTTTATTTGTTTAGCATGGATTTCTTTTTTTGGTACTTTATCTTGTACGCTATCGGGAATCAGAATGATTGAATACCGAAAAATGTTAATAGTAACCGATGAACAATCATTTGGTTGATGGATGAGGATGCTTCTTTGTGATTCTGTAGTCAGCTAGAAGTTGGTGTATATTTTTTTAAAAAAAAACTATCAAAGCCATCTTGAACTAAACTCAAACGTGAAATGGGACCCTTCAAACATTTGGCAGTGTTTCAAGTTAGCTCTATTTCATGAAAAGACACTTGAAATATTTGCAGGATATAAACAACCAGTAAACTCCACCCTTATTTGCACTGATGATGTCACCTAGTTGGGTAATGATATGTCTTTAAGCAAACAAACAAGCTAAGAGAGCACCAGTTCTGTCTCTCTGTCTCTCTCTCTGTCTCTCTCTCTCTCTCCCTCTGTCTCTCTCTCTGTTTCCGTCCCTCTCTGTCTCTCTCTCTCTCTCTCTCCATGGTCTCTCTCTCTCTCTGTGTCTCTCTCTGTCTCTCTCTGTTTCTGTCCCCCTCTCTCTCTTTCTCTCATGGTCTCTCTCTCTCTCTCTGTTTTCATGGTCTCTCTCTCTCTCTCTCTCTCTCTCTCTCTCTCTCTCTGTCTGTCTCTGTCTCTCTCTGTCTCTCTCTCAATCTCCCTCTGTCTCTCTCTCTGTCTCCATCCCACTCTCTCTCTCTCTCTCTGTGTCTATCTCTCCTTACCTTACCTTACCTTACCTTAATATTATATGAAATTAAAATAAAAATACATGTTAATAATGTTTGGAGGCATCAAGGTAACATTTAAGATTTTGGATAGCCAAATGCATTCACCTGACCAGAGTTTACATGTCTTTGCCTTCAAAACATTAAAAGTTTGAACACGGTCCGAGCATTTTAATACACCACAGGCAAACTCAATTACAAGATGATTACACAGGAACATAAGCATACAGGCTTTTTTCTCAAAGACACAAAATCGTCCATTAAAACAGAGGGATTAGAAATCTTCTTAAGATTGCCATTACAAACTCTATTATTAAGTTCTACCTATAACTGATACATTACAAGAGGAATGAAGCCTGAAGGACGACCGGCTTGAACTAACCATCCATCCTGGGAAAGAAACATCAAGCAGACTTTCCTTATAAAATATCACACTGCTGTGCTGTGGGTCTGGAAGGAAAAATAGGGAAGGAAGGAAGGAAGGAAAGGAAGGGGAAGAAAGGCAGGAAGGCAGGGATGCAGGGACAAAGAAGAAAAGAAAGAAAGAAAGAAAGAAGAGAAAGAAAAGAAAGGAAGAAAGAAAAAAGAAAGATAAGGAAAGAAAGAAAGAAGGGAGGGAGGGAGGGAGGGAGGGAGGGAGGGAGGGGGGAGAGGGAGGGAGGGAGGAAAGGAGGGGAAGAAGGAAGGAAGGAAAGGGGAGAAGAAAGGCAGGGAGGCATAAATAAATAAATAAATGAGGGAAGGGAGGGAGGGAGGGAGGGAGGAAAGGAGGGTGGGAAGGAAGGGAAAGAGGGAGGGAGGGAAAGAAGGAAAGGAAGGAAGGAAGAAAGAAAGAAAGAAAAGAAAAGGAAAGAAAGAAAAAAAGGAAGGAAGGAAGGGAGGGAGGGAGGGAGGAAGGGAGAGAGAGAGAGGAAGGAAGGAAAGGGAGGCTGGGAAGGAAGGGAAAGAAAGGGAGTCAGGAAGAAATCTATTTCCTTTCAGAGAAGTATTTGCAGATGGATTCAGGAAAAAAAAAAAAACATCCATTGTCCCACTCTGCCCCAATCTCACTCTCTTGAAAACAACTTCTGAAGAACTGGTTGGCCGATTTCAGTCCATCATTTAAGTGACACTACTATCAGCTATCTACAGTTTGACTTTCCCTTCAAAGAATCTCCACAGCAGAAGGAAGGGAAGACCTGATTTACAGAGAATTTACAATCCTGTCACCTTTTAAGTTTTCTTCCTGGTGCTCCATTGGCTGGAATTCCTTAGAACAGCAAAGCAGGCAGGGTGAAGCAGCTTTACTCCTGAGTGGTAACTGTTACTATATAGATTCTAGTGATGTGGCAATAGCTACAGGGCACAATATTAATTTGCAGGATTAAAAGACGTCAATATTCACACCATGTTTTTTTTTTTTCCCCAGAACTGAAGGGTTTTAACATTTCCTTTTCTGCCAAATGTTTCCCGCACCCAGACACAAATCCATACCAAGAATCATTTTAGCTCAGCATTATAACATCACTATGCTGCGGTCATAATACAGTCCCATCCTTTGCACAGGGACAAGGAAACTGTCTATGATCTGTCTAATCTAGACAAAGCACTGTGGCTCAGAGGCAGTCATAATTTTAGCATAGTTACCTAATTTGGGTCATGAAACAGTCTACAAGAAAATAACCAAGCTCCAAGAGCATCAGGGATCCTACAGTCCTTCTCTTCCTCCTCTTCTTCCTCCCCTCCTCCTCCTCCTTCTCCTCTACTCAAACCCTGCTCCCTTCTACCACCGATAATGTTACCGAGTTGGTTTTTGAAACGTCTGCAAGAAAAACAACCAAGCTCTGAGAGCACCAAGGACTCTACAATCCTCCTCCTCTTCCTCTCCTTGTCATCCTCCTCCTCTTCTCAAACCCTACTCCCTTTTACCACTAATAGTGTAACTGAGTTGGGTAATGACATGTCTGCAAGAAAAGAACCAAGCCCAGAGAGCACCAGGATTCTACAGTCTTCCTCCTCTTCCTCTCCTTGTCATCCTCCTCTCTTCTCAAACCCTACTCCCTTTTACCACTAATAGTGTAACTGAGTTGGGTAATGACATGTCTGCAAGAAAACAACCAAGCTCAGAGAGCACCAAAGATTCTACAGTCTTCCTCTCTTTCCTCTCCTTGTCATCCTCCTCCTCTTCTCAAACCCTACTCCCTTCTACCACTAATAGTGTAACTGAGTTGGGTAATGACATGTCTGCAAGAAAACAACCAAGCTCAGAGAGCACCAAGGATTCTACAGTCTTCCTCTTCCTCCTCCTCCTCTACTCAAACCCTACTCCCTTCTACCGCTGATAATGTTACCGAGTTGGGTAATGACATGTCTGCAAGAAAATAAACAAAGCTTAGAGAGCATCAAGGACTCTACAGTCCTTCTCCTCCTCCTCTTCTTCCTCCCCTCCTCTCTCCTCTCTACTCAAACCCTACTCCTTTCTACCGCTGATAATGTTACCGAGTTGGGTAATGACATGTCTGCAAGAAAACAACTAAGCTCAGAAAGCATCAAGGACTCTACAGTCCTTCTCCTCCTCCTCTTCTTCCTCCCCTCCTCCTCTTCCTCTCTCCTCCTCTACTCAAACCCTACTCCCTTCTACCGCTGATAATGTTACCAAGTTGGGTAATGACATGTCTGCAAGAAAATAACTAAGCTCAGAGAGCATCAAGGACTCTACAGCCCTTCTCCTCCTCCTCTTCTTCTTCCTCCCCTCCTCCTCCTCCTCTACTCAAACCCTACTCCCTTCTACCACTGATAATGTTACCGAGTTGGGTAATGACATGTCTGCAAGAAAATAACTAAGCTCAGAGAGCATCAAGGACTCTACAGTCCTTCTCCTCCTCCTCTTCTTCCTCCCTCCTCCTCCTACTCCTCCTCTCCTCCTCCTCCTCTCCTCTACTCAAACCCTACTCCCTTCTACCGCTGATAATGTTACCAAGTTGGGTAATGACATGTCTGCAAGAAAACAACTAAGCTCAGAGAGAGCATCAAGGATTCTACAGTTCTCCTCCTCCATTGCAAGAATATGCATAAATGTAATTTGTGTCTCAAGGTCCATCTGGCTTTGGTTTTCTATTTTTATCTAGCATCTATTTCATCAATTAGCGTGCCTTTCTTAGGCTAATTCTGCAAAGCTTTGCAAGTAAGGGCTCACTCTGGAATCATCTCATCCCTTCCCCACCATCACATTCCCCATCTGTTTGCCCAAAACATCAATAATAGTTATGTTATTCTTGTTAAAAACTCCACATTTTTTTCCAGAGTAGATTAAATCTGCTGCTTCATTTCATGGACATAATTAATAATCACAATAATAGCTGCATTTTTTGCTGAGCTCCTCCATCTGTGAATATTGTGTTTTATGGATATTTTCACAAAGATAAACTCCACGCTAATTTCGGAGGAAAGTGGAGGGGAGGAGAAGCCATAAGCTATGATGGGTATTCCAAAAGTCTTACCGTCATTACTTCAGCAAATATGTTCCAACTCACAAGTAAAATCTCCCCGAGAGATTTAAAAGCTTATCCGTATGATACCTCCAAACGTCTGTGATTTGAAAAAGCCTAGTTACTCCAGTTTATTATGTGCCTTTCAAATTAGCTCCATTCCAGGGGTATGAAGACAACTTTCATGCTTCCTCTAGAGCAGGGGTGTCAAACTCAAGGCCGGAGGCTGGATCTGGCCCATGAAGTGCTTAGATCTGGCCAATGTGGCCGCCCTGGAAACAGCGAATGACTGGCCCAGGGTGCCTCTGCCGGCATAAATGGAGGTTGCAAGGGCTGTAGACAGCCTTCCGAGCTTTGTTTTCGGTGGCAGAGAGTCGCAGGAGGCCATTGCAGCCAAAAACGGAGCTCGGGAGCCCATTTTTGCTGGCAGAGGGTTGCAGGCAGTGGTGGGATTCAAATAATTTAACCACCAGTTCTCTGCCCTAATGATTTCTTCCAACAACCAGTTCACCAAACTGCTCAGAAACTTAACAACCGGTTCTCCCGAATTTGTGCGAACTGGCTGAATCCCACCACTGGTTGCAGGAGGCCATTGCAGCCGAAAACAGGGCTTGGGAGCCCATTTTCGCTGGCAGAGGGTTGCAGGCAGTGGTGGAATTCAAGTAATTTAACAACCGGTTCTCTGCCCTAATGATTTCTTCCAACAGCCAGTTCACCAAACTGCTCAGAAACTTAACAACCGGTTCTCCCAAATTTGTGCGAACTGGCTGAATCCCACCACTAGTTGCAGGAGGCCATTGCAGCTGAAAACGGCACTTGGGAGCCCATTTTTGCTGGCAGAGAGTTGCAGGAGGCCACTGCAGCTGAAAATGGAGCTCAGGAGCCCATTTTCACTGGCAGAGCGCTCAGGCCACCACAGGTGCCCCAACACGAGTGATGTTGAGCTGGCCACGGCCACCCCAGGCATGCTCACCCTGGCCTCCCGAGGTCAAGTACATCTCTGATGCGGCCCTCAATGAAATCGAGTTTGACACCCCTGCTCTAGAGTTTGGAAACTGACTCTTCCTAGAAATACCCAAGCAACGAGATTGTTGCTTTAAGATAGTGATGATGTTGGCTGGTTATATTGCTGATATGGACAATAAATCCTGCAGAGACGAAGTAACAAGAAAGGAAAAGCAACATAAATAGGAGACAACAGCTGCTTCTCTATAATGGAAGACTACATGTGATATACTCTAAGGCACGGCTCCCCAACCTCTCGGTCTGCCTACCAGAAGTGGGTTCGAGCAAACAAGCAACACCCTATCCACAGGATAGAGGGAGTACACACGAAACTATGCCCCATCTGGTCTGTCTGTCTGTCAGTCTGTCTGTCTGTCTATCTTTCTCTTTCTCTCTCTCCCCCCCTGCAATACTGCATTCTAACCACTGCACCACCACGGCTTCCTCCCCCTCTTCCTTTGCAAGGGAGATTAGATTTTATATACCGCTTCACAGTACTTTACAGAGCACTAAGCGGTTTTACAGAGTCAGCCTCTTGCCCCCAACAATCTGGGTCCTCATTTTACCCACCTTGGAAGGAAGGAAGGCTGAATCAACCTTGAGCCTGGTAAGAATTGAACTGCTGAACCGCAGCTAGCAGCCAGCAGAAGTAGCCTGCAATACTGCATTCTAACCACTGCGCCACCACGGCTCATATACCTACAGTGACCACACATCTTTCATTTGAGAAAGCTATCTGAAAGATATATTTGAACTTGGGCTTCCTGCATGTTAGGCTGTTGAATTAACCTTCTGAGCCACAAGTTCTCCTCCCTTCATCAGCTTGAGCCAAGGGAAAGATTAAGTGTTTTTCTATCGAGACACCTGGTCTACCCCAACATGTGGGAGGGGGCATTCTGCTCCCTTTCGCCTTTCAGCTCCAATCCAGGTATGGTTAGCTGATGAAAGCTAAAAAGCTTGAAATAGATCTATACTAGTCTCCCTTTATTTCTTTATCAGCAAAATATAAATTTGGTATAAAATGGTTTGTCATGAATGCGACTGTTTGAGGGCTCCTGGATTGGATAGATATATAGATATAGATAGATAGATAGATAGATAGATAGATAGATAGATAGATAGATAGTTTATGTAAGTTTTCACGGGTATATATATGTGTGTACAGTTAATATCTCGGGTTTCTTCCCGTGTAATTGTAAACATATCCTTAAAAGGGTAGTAGCGACGTTTCGACGAAATCGCATTCGTCATCTTCTGGCTGAAGTTCTCGGTTTGGTGCTTATGGGCAAACGGTGTGATCGTAACTGACGTTTTTCTATGAAAAGAGGCAAAGGTGTATTCTGATTGGTCGACAGTGTTGTTGTATTCTGATTGGCTGATGACATAGCTGTATTTTGATTGGGTGGAAGCGCTGATGCTTGGGTGTGGGTTAATGGATAAGTTATGCTGTTTCATGATTTATGTTTATGCTTATGATTTCGTCGAAACATCGCTGCTACCCTTTTAAGGATATGTTTACAATTACACGGGAAGAAACCCGAGTTATTAACTGTACACACACACACACACACACACACACACACACACACACACACACACATATCAGGGAATTTATCCTAAGTTGCTTCTCTCCTTGATTAGTTTCCACCCATTGCTACTTGTCCTGCCCTCAGGTGCTTTGGAGAATAGCTTGACTCCCTCTTCTTTGGGGCAGCCCCTGAGATATTGGAACATTGCTATCATGTTTCCCCTAGTCCTTCTTATCATTAAACTAGACATACCCAGTTCCTGCAACCGTTCTTCCTATGTTTTAGCCTCCAGTCCCCTAATCCTCTTTGTTGCTCTTCTCTGCACTCTTTCTAGAGTCTCCACATCTTTTTTACATGGTGGCGACCAACACTAGATGCAGAATTCCAAGTGTGGCCTTACCAAGGCCTTAGAAAGCAGTATTAACCCTTCCAGTGATCTTGATTCTATCCCTCTGTTTATGCAGCCTAGAACTGTGTTGGCTTTTTTTGGCAGCTGCTGCACACGGCTGGCCAATGCAGCCTTGTCGCAAACGTGACAGGTTTCAAGTCTGTATCTTCCTTAACAAAAAGAGATGACATCAGAATAAAGTGGCACTTCAGGGCGGGGTTTTGTGTAGCTGGGAAAAAAGTGAGAACAAGTGTTGTGCAGAGGATGCAACTCGTCTGAGATACCTTGACAAATATCAACGGCATCACCATTTCTTGACACATTATTAACACTTTCCCGTTGACAGCCAAGTAATATTTTGTGGCTAGGAATGCTGCTTCTAACTTTGGCTCCATCTCCCTCCCCACCTTGTTAAAATATTTAGGCTGGGATTCTGCTTATTTGCATAGTTAATTTTGGTTCTGTTTACAAACACAAATTACTTTTTATGCAATTACTTTCTGCACAGACAAGGACTTTATTCACTTCAGTGGTTTTAATAGCATGGAGTGTGACTGCTTATGACCATATGGCCCTCCACATGTAATCATGGCATTACCTGCATGTATTAGTTACGAAGAGTTACTTTATAATCAGAGTGTTTGTGGAAAAAGTTCACAGCAGAAGCAAGCCAAAAAAGGAAATCAGGAAGCTACTGAAAATTATTCAAATACATGATGAAGTCCAATGATGCACTCCAAGGTAGCAGCACATAATCATATGAAGATCCTTCCAAGTTTTTAGCCTTCCCACATATACATTTCCATACTCCTGATCAGGGATGAAATCTAGCAGGTTCTGACAGGTTCTGGAGAACCGGTAGCGGAAATTTTGAATAGTTCGGAGAACCAGCAAATACCACCTCTGGCTGATCCCAGAGTGGGATGGGAATGGACATTTTGCAGTATCCTTCCTCTGGAGTGGGGTGAGAATGGAGATTTTGCAGGTATCCTTTTCCTGGAGTGGGGTGGAAATGGAGATTTTGCAGTATCCTTCCCTTGCCAGGCCCACCAAGCCACACCCACAGAACCAGTAGTAAAAAAAAAATTGAATTCCACCACTGACTCCGGATGTCTACAGCACAACCCACACTGCACTGTGCAAAGGAGACCTGGCAAATAGCAGAATAACAGAGTTGGAAGGGACCTTGGAGGTCTTCTAGTCCAACCCTCTGCTCAAGCAGGAAGCCCCATACCATTCCAGACAAATTGTTGTCCAGTCTCTTCTTAAAAACCTCCAGTATTGGAGCACCCACAATTTCTGGAGGCAAGTGGTTCCACTGGTTAATAACAAAAAGGCAGTTGTAGGATTGAGAGGTTCAATACTTGACTGAAACACAATTCCAACAGGACAACAAGCAAGCAACCACTATACCACACAGCTGATTTCTATTTTAGTAGACATTGGTGCTGGGGAAGACTCAGAACCAAAGGAAGGTGGCAGATCCCCTACTTTTCTCTGCCTTTCCTACTTGCTTACTTACTTTGCCTCTTTCTGGAACCACAAGATTCTCACTTGGTATGATCTAGTACAGGGGTCAGCAACCTTCGGCTCCGGAGCCTCATGTGGCTCTTTGGGCCCCCTGCTGTAGCTCCCTGTCGGGTGATCCCACCACAGGCTGGCCCCGCCCCTCGCCCTCCCCTCCCAGTCACTCCTCGCCTGGCCTGAGAAGGTAAGGGTGATGGCAGGGGATGGTGTTCTGTCCCCGTCCCACACACGCACCCCCACAGACAGCCCGGAGTTAATAAGCCGCACGACAAAATCTTTGAAGATAAAGCTGGCAGCAACCCAGTGGCTAGCTGCCAATTCAGACTTTACTCACACAAAACAAAGATTAGACTGCAAGCATTCCGATAAAGCAGGCAGAGTTTCAACAATACAAGGATTAGTCCAAATGCAGTCCGACAAGGCAGGCAGAAGACCAATAACTCAGAGATCATGGATTATTTCTAGTTTTTGCTCGTCACAAACTGAACCGGACACCACACCCACATTTATACCCTGTGGGGTGTGGTCCATTGACTCAGCTAATCTCTGGCACGCCTTCCCCTCTGCTGTGCACGCTTCTCCCTGCGCCTCTGCCGAGGGTCCATCCAGCACTTATCTACTTCTTCGCTGTCCACCTGTGGCTGCGGGGACGTGCTTGGCTCTGGGCCTATCTCTTGGCCTTCGGTGTCCTCCGGAGGCATTGCCAGAGAGGAGGGTCCTGGAGAGGGAGGCCTTGCCAACTCCTCTCCCTCACTCTCAGAGTCTGCATCTGTCAATAGCCCAGGCTCAGGCAACGGAGCCACAACAGATGGAGAAGCGGCCAGGGCAGAGAAAGAGAGCTACAGAGAGAGGGGGAGAGAGAGAGAGACATAGAAAAATACAGAGAGAGAGGGAGGGAGAGTGGGGAAGGAGGGAGGGAGGGAGTGAAGAGAGAGATATGTCAAAAGGGTTTTGTGGTTCCCGGTGTTTTTTAACAATTGGTTCTCTGCTCTAATGACCAGCTGGGTAGGCGTGGCTAGGGGGGTCATGTGACTGGTGGAAGTGAGAGACATTGAGTTGGCCACGCCCACTGAGATTTTGTGGCTCCCAGTGTTTTATTTTCTGTGGGAAACGGGTCCAAATGGCTCTTTGAGTGCTTAACGTTGCAGACCCCTGTTCTAGTACACCATTTGCACCAACTGTATCCTTGCTGGCATCCTGTCCTCTCATTCACACTCCACAAAGTGGTATTGGCTACCTTAGAAAGAAAACGCATGTGCACCTCTTACAATTGTCTGATTTTACAGAACTGCCATAGCCAAGTTCAAGTTACTTTTCAAGAAATGCCAAGAACTACTAATTACTATTATTATTGTTGTTATTTCCAAAGACATTCCGAACAATATCATCATCATTATTATTTTTTATGAAGAAGAAATAAATCATCAACAAAGAATATTGGAAGAAAACATTTTGTTGTTGTCATTGTTTCAGGCAACATTCACCAGGAACATTATTCTTTGGATTAGAGGAACGGAAAAGAACAGATTGTCTCTAGGAAGGAGCAAAAATCATAATACTTACAAAAATTGGCAGAGCCATTCCAAGTGGGCCTAAGTGGTCATTTAAAGCCTGGTAAAGCAGAGTGGTAAACCCAGGGCAGTAAATAACTACACTCCACTGGAAGTAATTACTTAAGTACCACCGTGGAGGTGTGAGAAAGGAGGCCGCATGGGACTCTGATCAACACTGGGAAAAAACGACCCAGGAACTGAGTGGCTGCCTGTAGGTGAATTGTGGCAATCAAGAAAGAAGCAACACAAAAGGCTGGATCGAAGGCTCCAAGGGTGCAGTTACTGCAAAGTGGACCGAGTTTCTCCAGAATACATTAGGGGGCAATTTACAACAGCTTCTCCGTAGCTTTTGCCAAAGTCTAAGAAGGTGGAAAGGAGTGGAGGGGCCAGAGAAGGACAAAGCCAAGCCATCAGGAGCAGATGTTGCAGGCGTACATTGAAGGATGCTCTTTTGATAAAAGAAAATAATAATAATAATAATAATAATAATAATAATAATAATAATAATAATAATAATAATAATATTGTAATTGGAGCCCTTGGAGCAATACCCAAAGGGCTACCCCGCTATTTAGAAATTCTAAATTTGCCGGACTTGAACATTTTGACTCTACAAAAAACCACCTTACTCGGAACAGCTTACATCCTCCGACGATACCTTAACAGTTCCTAGGTCCTTGGTTAGGACTCGAGCTGCTGAGCTATTAACCAGCCTCAAAGGCTGTGGATCTCACTAAAGATTAACCAGTAATAATAATATAAAAATAAAAAACACTCTTGAGGTGAGCTCAAGTCCCCATAGTTTCTCAGATCTTCCAGGCAGATATTTTGGGGTAACAATATGGTGGCATCTAAATGCCTACCAGATCTGACCTTCCTTTTCTTCCTTTTTCTCTATTCTTTCCTTCCTTCCTTCCTTCCTTCCTTCCTTCCTTCCTTCCTTCCTTCCTTCTTTCCTTCCTTCTATCCACCCTTTTCCTTCCTTCTTTCCTTCCTTCCTCCTTCCTTCCTTCATCTCTATTCCTTCTTTCTTTTCCTTCATCTCTATTCCTTCTTTCTTTCCTTCCTTCCTTCCACCCTTTTCCTTCCTTCCTTCCTTCTTTCCTTCCTTCCATCCACCCTTTTCCTTCCTTCCTTCCTTCCTTCCTTCCTTCCTTCCTTCCTTCCTTCCTCCTTCCTTCCTTCATCTCTATTCCTTCTTTCTTTCCTTCCTTCCTTCCACCCTTTTCCTTCCTTCCTTCCTTCATCTCTATTCCTTCCTTCTTTCTTTCCTCCTTCCTTCCTTCCTTCCTTCATCTCTATTCCTTCTTTCTTTCCTTCCTTCCTCTTTATTCCTTCCTTCCTCCTTCCCTTCCCATGACCACTGTGAGGTTTATACTTCTGTTCCTGTCATTATTGTTGCAACCCCCTTTATTTATTATCCAAATGTTACACATATATTACAATGTAAGTACATGAGGTACGCACAGTCTCTCTTTAAAGCCGTTTAAACCAGCTCTGTTCTATTGTATATCCAATATTAACAATGCTTAGGTAAATGTGTACAAAGCATAAACATGTACAGAGCAAGACAGTTTAAGTGTTATTAGCATTGCTTGTCAAAATTTAAGTTTCCTAATACATGGGGAGGGGGTGTATGGGTACCTTATATCACAACGCATCAAAAAAATGAGAAGATCAGCAGAGAACATAAACATTGACATTTTGCAAGTCATTCACACATTTTGAAGAAGAAGGGGAACAAAAAATAGCTTGTGGAGATCAAGGAATATATCCCTCCCTCCCTCCCTCCCTCCCTCCCCCTCCCTCTCTCTCCATATAAAAGATGGAATTAGCTACAAAGTTCATAGAACAAAGGTAATTCAAAATGTTCAGACCACAAAGGAAATAAAGGTAAAGGTTCCCCTCGCACATATGTGTTAGCCGTTCCTGACTCTAGGGGGCGGTGTTCATCTCCGTTTCAAAGCTGAAGAGCCAGCACTGTCCGAAGACCTCTCCGTGGTCATGTGGCCGGCCTGACTAAACACCAAAGGCGCACAAAAACGCTGTTACCTTCCCACCAAAGGTGGTCCCTATTTTTTCTACTTGCATTTTTAACCTGCTTTCGAACTGCAGAAGCTGGGACAAATAACGGGAGCTCATCCTGTTACGTGGCACTAGGGATTCGAACTGCTGAACTGCCGACCTTTCGATCGACAAGCTCAGCGTCTTAGCCACTGAGCCACCGCGTCCCATCACAAAGGAAGTACTACTATTCTAATCTGTGGACTTGATATCACTACCCAAATATTCCTTGTGTAATTGTGTACGCCGAGCCTAGAAATGTCACATAGAATCCTAAACTTTGAAATATGGATTCGTTTTCCACTGACTCTGATCATTGGTCCGTCTAGCTTAATATTCTGAACGTAGTTTGTCAGAGTTTCACTCGTAAAAGTTTGCCATTGAAAAAAAACATGGTTCTCTCTGGAAAAAAAGAGAAAATGCTCTATCACTGAACCTCAAGCCCACCTCCCCAATTATATTCTTATTGCATTTTATTGTCTGGTGTTATAGTCTAAGCTGCCTGGAGGATGTTTGTGTCCAGAGATGAACTATAAATTTCGTGTTAAAAATCCAATAGGACAAATAAAATGAAATGAACTGAATGAAATCCATTTCAAGCTGCCATCTTTTGCCAAGAGAGAGAGATCATGTTTTAGCAGCCTGATTAGAAATCATATATTCAGCAAATATAAATTTTTCTGCATCTCTCTCTATTGGTCTGTTACAGGGGGAAAAAAAGAAGTCCGACCTTTAACTGATCCAGAAAAACTCAAAACTCTGGCTGTAAATCACATATTACCTTTGGGTAGCATTTCACATCCTCAGCAATTTTAAGCCGTGTGGATTTCAACTCCCAGAATTCCCCAGTTAGGAGTTGAAAAAATCCACACAGCTTAAAGTTGTTAAAGTCGAGAGAACGCTGACCTTGGGAAATGCCATTTCTCCTAAAACGGTGAAGTCATAGAAGTTAAGTCTTTGTTTCATAATATTGTAATGTTATATGGTAATATTGTACTGCAAACTAGGGCATACAAAACCTTGGCTAGACCAATTCTCGAATACAGCTCATCTGCCTGGAACCCGCACTGCATATCGGACATTAATACAATTGAGCGAGTCCAGAGGTATTTCACGAGAAGAGTCCTCCACTCCTCTGCTCACAATAGAATCCCTTATGCCACCAGGCTTGAAATTTTGGGATTAGAAAATTTAGAACTACACCACCTTCGGTCTGACCTAAGCGTAGTACACAAAAGTATCTGCTACAACGTCCTACCTGTCAATGACTACTTCAGTTTCAACTGCAATAATACACAAGCACACAATAGATACAAACTTAAGGTAAACCGCTCCAAACACAATTGCAGAAAATATGACTTCAGCAACAGAGTGGTCAATGCTTGGAATGCACTACCTGACTCTGTGGTTACTTCCAAACCCCCATAACTTTAATCTTAGACTGTCTACTGTTGACCTCACCCCATTCCTAAGAGGTCTGTAAGGGACATGCATAAGTGCACCAACATGCCTACCATCCCTGTCCTACTGCCCCCATTTATTTGTATCCTGTATTCATAATATTCTATTCTATTCTATTCTATTCTATTCTATTCTGTTCTGTTCTGTTCTGTTCTGTTCTGTTCTGTTCTGTTCTGTTCTGTTCTATTATTCTATTCTATTCTATTCTATTCTATTCTATTCTATCCTATTCTATTCTATCCTATCCTATCCTATCCTATCCTATC
>NW_026844048.1:16827214-16829714 GCF_029531705.1 Pantherophis guttatus | reverse complement strand
TACCTTAGAAAGGATGGAAGGCTGAGTCAACCTTGAGCCTGGCGAGATTAGAGCCTGCAGTAATTGCAGGCAGCTGATCTTAATAACAGGGTGCTTTAGACCACTGTACTACCAATGCTCTTAGTAGATATATATAATTTTGTCATCATTATCATCATCTCCATATATAAGATTTCTTAAGAAAAATGAGCAACTGCCGTAAGTTTAACAAGAAGTGAACTCAACATCAGATCTAACAACGGTTGCAGGAACTAGGGAAGAGAAGGACCAGGGGAGACATGATTGCCGTCTTCTAATACTTGAGGGGCTGCCACAGAGAGGAAGGAGTCAAGCTATTTTCCAAAGCACCTGAAGGCCAGACAAGGAATCATGGATGGAAACTGATCAAGGAGAGATTCAACCTGGAAATAAGGAGAAATTTTCCGACAGTGAGAACAATCAATTAATGGAACAGAAGTTGCCTTTGGAAGTTGTGGGAGCTTCATCACTGGAAGCTTTCAAGAAGAGACTGGACTGCCATCTGTCAGAAATGGCGTAGGGTCTCCTGCTTGGGCGGAGGGTTGGACTAGATGACCTACAAGGTCCCTTCCAATTGTTAATCTGTATCTGTATCTAACTCAAGAGCTCAATTCCCATTTCAAAACTGGTCAACTCCAATTTAGGGCTTCTCTCGGTCTCCAAATGTAGGCTATAACAAGAACAGCTACTTGCTTCTCGTGTATGTATGCCAGAGCCAAAAGCTTTGGAGTCACACCAAGTGAGCTCTTAAGTCAAACAAATGAGGAAATGCACACAGATAAGGAGTAGGTTCTATGTCAGCAATTGTTCCTTCCTACTTTTGGTGTGAGTCTGCATTGGAGACATACACACTTGTGTCACTCTGTCACGGAGTTTTCCTCCTTTCCTTTCCTTTCCTTTCCTTTCCTTTCCTTTCCTTTCCTTTCCTTTTCCTTCCTTCCTTCTTTCCTTTCCTTTTCCTTCCTTTCCTTTCCTTTTTCCTTTCCTTTCCTTTCCTTTCCTTTCCTTTCCTTTCCTTTCCTTTCCTTTCCTTTCCTTTCCTTTCCTTCCCTTCCCTTCCCTTCCCTTCCCTTCCCTTTCTTTTTTTTGCAAAGCTATATCTCTCTCTCACTCACCCAGTCCAGCACTTGCTCTTTCGGCCCCAGCTGTGGCTGAGAGGTCCAATTTCACAGCTGCACAGTTCCAAATTGTACCATTGCTTTCCAGCTGTAGTCTGAATAGCCAATATTTGTTTGCTATCAGCTTTAATTAAGAGAAGCTTCATTAGTTGGCACAAACACAACTCCCTTCGCTCTCCCTTCTTTCTCCCTCTCTCTCCCCCCCATCCTCCCCTCCCCCACCGCCAACCTTTTTTTGATCTGAGGGTGGCGGCTGCCAGTGGAATTGTGTTTTGGATCAGCAACAATCGGGGAACACATTCCCCTTCCAGCCTCTGTATCAAAAGCGTCAAACACTGTTTCTCATTTTTGCATGCTTTTAATAAACGCCTTCGTGAAACAAAGGGCTGAAAAATAATTTTAAAAAACCACATACAGGTAGACCTCAACTTATGACCACAATTGAGTTCAACTGTCTGTTGGTGAGAGAGACATTTGTTAAGTGAATTTTGCCACATTTTACGACCTTTTTTGGCCACAATTGTCAAGAGTGTCACTGCAGTTGTTTAAAGTGAGCCGTGGTGGCGCAGTGGTTAGAGTGCAGTATTGCAGGCTGCTTCTGCTGACTGCCAGCTGCCTGTAGTTTGGCAGTTTGAATCTTACTAGATCAAGGTTGACTCAGCCTTTCAATCTTCCGAGGTGGGTCAAATGAGGACCCAGATTATTGGGGGCAATAGGCTGACTCTGTAAACTGTTTAGAGAGGGCTCTAAAGCACTTTAAAGTGGTATATACCGGTAAGTCTATGTGCTACTGCTTATTAGGAAGGAAGGAAGGAAGGAAGGAAGGAAGGAAGGAAGGAAGGAAGGAAGGAAGGAAGGAAGGAAGGGCCCTGGTGGGATAGTAGTTAGAATGCAGTATTGCACGCTGACTCTGCTCATTGCCAGGAGTTCGATCCTGACTGGCTCAAGGTTGACTCAGCTTTCTGTCTTTCCGAGGTTGGTAAAATGAGGACTCAGATTGTTGGGGGCAATAGGCAATAGGTTGTGGTACTGGTATTGCCCTCCCTCCCTCCCTCCCTCCCTTCTTTCCTTCCTTCTCTCTCTCCTAGTGGTTAGAATGCAGTATTGCAGGCTAACTCTTCTCACTGCCAGGTTTGATCCAGACCAGGTCAAGGTTGACTCAGCCTTCCATACTTCCGAGGTGGGTAAAATGAGGGCCCAGATTCTCAGTGGAAAATGTGCTGACTCTGTAAACCGCTTAGAGAGGGTGTAAAGCACTGTGAACTACTCAAAATTTCCACTACCTGTTCTCCAGAACCTGTCAGAACCTGCTGGATTTCACCCCTGATATATTGTCTATGTTCGTCTCTGCATTTCTCATCATC
>NW_026844048.1:16674714-16824714 GCF_029531705.1 Pantherophis guttatus | reverse complement strand
ATCAGAGGAGCGGATAATACAAAAAATAAGGACATGCGCGGAGATGGACAGACTGACAAAGGAAATACAGGAAAAGGAAGACGCAGGCTACTATTTAATTTGGCACAAATGGTACGATTGGCTAGAGAAAAAGAAGATAAAATAAGGGAATACCACCCAAGAACACAAAAATGAGGAAATGGAATTGCATATCGTCAAATAAATATCGTTATATAATGAAAGATATACATATTTAGATATACAAATATTTAATTGCCGTGATAACTCTACTATCAAAGTTCAGGTATTATACTTGATTTTAATGTTTAGTTTGTTTATGTATAGTATGTTTGTTTGTATGTATGTATATTTATGTTTTGTGTTATGTCAATAAAAATTAAAAGAAAAAACACACAATGTTGTTTAGCATCCTTCCATGGGTTCTAGACAAACAAACAACAAAAAGGAAAAGGCCCAAACTCAGAGACGAGACAGCAAGATTCAGTCAAGTCCAATCCCTTATTTGCTAATAATAGAGAGAACTAACTAACCTAATAGACAGAATCTTGCCAAACTCAAGCTCTAACTGTCTAAACTGCTAGATATATCCTGAGAGATTCTAGGGCAGTGATGGTGAACCTTTTAGACACCGAGTGCCCAAACATGCGCACATGCACAACAGAGACCTGAAGACCAGCTGGCCGACACGAAGCCGGGCATCTCAACACCGGCAGCGTGGCAAGAGGTAAGATCATTTTCTTTCATGAACTTTGTCGTTTCGTCGTT
Organism: Pantherophis guttatus; assembly: GCF_029531705.1. The sequence goes on along the minus strand of NW_026844048.1, from coordinate 16,823,949 downwards.
TGCAGGGAAACAGAAGCTCACAAAAGAAACGCCACGGAGATCTGACCTCGGGCGACGGCACATGTGCCAGCAGAGAGGGCTCTGGGTGTCACCTCTGGCACGTATGAGGAGTGGGTTCTAAAATTTTTTACTACCGGTTCTGTGGCGTGGCTTGATGGTCATGTGACAATTCAATATTGCTTAACGCATTGTAAGCCGCCCTGAGTCTCCGGAGAAGGGCGGTATATAAATCAAATAAAAATAAAAAATAAAAAATTCTTTAGGATTTAGCAGAGGTACTGGTCTACCAGGCTTTTAACTGCTTGCAGAGCTGTACCGGTCTACTTATTTGTTTTTGGAGGCACCGATCTACCCATTTATTTTTGCAGGCATCGGTCTACCCATTTGTTTTTGGAGGCACTGGTCTACCCATCTATTTTTGCAGGCATCGGTCTACTCATTTATTTTTGCAGGCACCAGTCTAATCATTTGTTTTTGGAGGCACCGCTTTGTCATATCGTCACCGCTACCGGCTCAGCGGAACCGGGCCGAACCGGGAGGAACCCACCACTGGCATGTATGCCATAGGTTCGCCATCACGGTTCTAGGGTGTGGCTATCCTGAGTCTCTTTCCCTCTGCCCCACCCAGCACAGTTCTTTGATCCTGGCCTCTTAATCGGAAAGCTTTGAGTTGCCCCTGTGATTCTGAAGGTGCACATTCCATCAGATTGAACTATCCAAGGCCCAGCTATTTAATCTAATTGTTTTACAGGAAACAGGTCTATAAAAGTCAGAGGAATGCTGATCTCCTGACCTCCTCTATTTACCATGCGCTCCTAACACTGCAGAGGCCGCTTAATAGGACTGAACTAGAGAATATTTATAGCTCAGCGTTAAACTGTGGGGTTCTTGGTGCTCTCCGAGCTTGGTTGTTTTCTTGTGGACATTTCATGACCCAACTAGGGAACATCTTCAGTGCTAGAAGGGTCTGGGGTTTGTTTTCTGTTTATATATTGGTGGTTTGATCTGCCTAATCAAGGAACCACCAACAGGGCAAGCCATTTGCATATAAACAGAGCAAACCTCTACTCCCTTCTCACACTGATGATGTTATCTAGTTGGGTCATGAAACATCTGCAAGAAAACAACCAAGCTCAGAGAGCACCAAGGACTCTACAGTCCTCCTCTTCCTCTTCCTCTTCTTCTTCTACTTCCTCTTCCTCCTCCTCCTCCTCACAAACCACACTCTTTGTAGCACTGATGATGTTACCTAGTTGGGTAATGAAACATCTGCAAGAAAACAACCAGGCTCAGAGAGCACCAAGGACTCTAAAATCCTCCTCTTCCTCCTCCTCCTCCTCCTCTGCACAAACTCCACTCTTTGTAGTACTGATTATATTATCTAGTTGGGTAATGAAACATCTGCAAGAAAATCACCAAGCTCAGAGAGCACCAAGGACTCTACAGTCCTCCTCCTCCTCCTCCTCCTCCTCCTCCTCCTCCTCCTCCTCCTCACAAACTCCACTCTTTGTAGCACTGATGATGTTACCTAATTGGGTAATGAAACATCTGCAAGAAAACCACCAAACTCAGACAGCATCAAGAACTCTACAGTCCTCCTCTTCCTCTTCCTCCTCTTCCTCCTCCTCCTCCTCCTCCTTCTCCTCACAAACTCCACTCTTTGTAGCACTGATATTATTTAGTTGGGTAATGAAACATCTGTAAGAAAACGACCAGGCTCAGAAAGCACCAAGGACTCTAAAATCCTCCTCTTCCTCTTCTTCTTCCTCCTCCTCCTCCTCTGCACAAACTCCACTCTTTGTAGCACTGATGATATTATCTAGTTGGGTAATGAAACATCTGCAAGAAAATCACGAAGCTCAGGGAGCACCAAGGACCCAACAGCAATTGGAATTGTTGGGCACATTACCTCCTCCATTTGTCTATGATAAATCTTTGATTCATGGTTTGGCAGTAAGTGCCAAGGGTCATTTCATCATTCATCTAGAGATGATCAGGGATTCAAGGCACCCTATCAGTCCAAATCCAAGATGGGTTGCCGGGTTTGTCTCCTGACTATCTCAAATATATCTTGCATGAAGATTTAACACCACCATTTATTATTCCAGCTCAACTCCTGGAAATTGCCTGACAATGGAAACCTATACTCCCAATTTGGTTTAAATTCGTAGCGCCAGCATGTTGGGAAAATTGGCTTCATGGGGAAAAAAAATCAACTTTTCAGTTAAATTGACTAGCGGTCTTATCAGACTTGATGCTTTTCAGACAAAATGGTTCTCATCTCCTCATTTATTGCCTATGTAAATGAAGAGTCTGCTGTCATCACGCATTCTTTGCAACATAAATCTTTCTAGATAGACTTCATCGCTATACAGACAGGCAGCGGATGTGTTTTGCCATAATAAAAGCAGTACATTTAAATCTGTTTTTCTTCACACTTTGGCAAAAAAAAAAAATATGACTCTGCGGTTTCATTAATGTTTGCCGTCTCTTTGCCTGCCTGTATCTTCCTTTCTTTCTTCTCCCTTCCTCCCCACTCCTAAAATACCTTTGGAAAAAATTGCATTTCAGAAAGAGAAAATCTCTGCAATTTTGGAATTAGGAGAAAGCACAGGAGCAGAGTGAGATGGAAATCGTACACGTTAGCAAATTCTTAAGGGTACGCCACTGCAAAAAAAAAAAAAAAATGCATACGCAATTCAGGTGTTTGGTGATTTTTTTTAAAAAAAAACAACAACCTTGGATTTTCTTCTAAAGAGAAAAAAAAATGCAAACAGCAACGGGGGAGGAGATTTCTCTCTATATAAATGGAAACAGCAACCTCTGATTTGAGTTTCATATATTCTGCTGGGTCAGAGCCTTCACAGCCGGTCTCATCCTAGTCTCTCTTTCCATAAAAATGCACGAGGGGAAATGCTACCAGCAAGGGTGCCCAGCTTATAAAGCCAGGAGAGATACAGGCATGTCTGAATTCAATGCAAAAATCAAATGCAGAGCAATTTGACTCACTCATTATGGGGCAAACAGCCATCGCTCCTTGCTAGAGAAATGTGTTTTGCATGAGAAAGATGGCCCTCTGACAGTGCTAGGCAAGCTTTTTGGAGCCAGAGAAACCGAGGAGGTTCAGAGGGTGTACCTGTCACAACACAACTGCCTGCAACTCCTCAAGCAGCTACTGCAGGGGGTGTTAAACTCAATTTCATTGAGGGCCACACATCAGGGCTGTGTTTGTCCTTGGGGGTGGGGTGGGCATGGCTGGGGGGGGCGTGGTCAGCTCAACGTCACTCATCGAGACTCCATTTTCGGCCATGACGGTTTCCTGCAGTCCTCTGCCAGCAAAACCGGATCTCAGGGAGACCGTGCAAGGCCCATTCGGACTCTCTTTTCACTGGCAGAGGGCTGCAGGAGGCCATTGTGGCCGAAAACGGAGCCTGGGAGGGCTGTACGCAGCCCTCCCAAGCTCTGTTTTCACTGGCAGAGGCACCACGGGCCTTTGCTGTTTCCAGGCCGGCCCCATAGTCCAGATCTAAACATCTCATGGGGCAGATCTGACCCCATGAGCCTTGAGTTTGATACCCCTGAGCTACTGTATGCCTCCCATTAAAATGGAGTAGCCGCTCTCTATATTTGTAGTGTCATTCCTCCTTTGCCTTCAGGAGTTGCAGATGGAATGTCTCCCAGGACTCAAAAGCATACTTAAAAATTTGATTAATAAATATATAGATTAAAAAATCTGTCTTTTAAAACTGGACCCAAACTCTGGATAACCCTGGCACCTGCAGTCAAAAATGCCTGCCTGAAACTCAAATCAGTTCAAAAACATCTTTTATTGCAACAGCTGTGAATTACGTTCATTCACAGCTGAGTCCCAACTAGTTGCAAGTCCTTCGGGAGAAGTCCTTCGGGATAATCACCAACCTTTATCTCCCTTGACACGCTGCCAAAGACCTACTTGGCAAAGTCACACAGAGTCCAGAATCAAACAGAGATGCCGACTGGGAACAGAATTAACAACATTGCTTTCTTGCAAAGGGTCCATGTGCCTTTGCTCCTCTTTTAAGCCTTATGGGAGGGGCCAATCATCTTCAGGCCTTACTCCCGAGTCGTCCCTTTTGTTTTAACTGTTCTTGCCTTCTGGCAGCTCTGCACATGCGTGCACTAGGAACAGGCTCCTCCTGTTCCTCTGCCTCTCTGATGTTCGACTCTGGAGGCTCTGGAGTCTGTGCATTGCTCCCAGATGGCCCTGGCCCCATCTCTGCCTCCAATGCAGAGCCCTCATGCATGGAGATTAGATTAGATTAGATTTATTGGATTTCTATACCGCCCTTCTCCCGAAGGACTCAGGGCGGTGTACAGCCATATTAAAACGCATATAGATTTACAAAATTTAAAAACAATTTAAAACCGAATATATAAAAATTTGGCCTACAAAATTAAAAAACTAACATACACCCATTATAAAATTCATATTAGGCCAGCCCGGCTTGTTGGAACAAAAGGGTCTTCAGGACGTGGCAAAAGGTCCGCAGGTCGGGGATCATACGAACCTCTAGGGGTAGCTCATTCCAGAAGGCTGGTGCCCCCACAGAGAAGGCTCTCCCCCTGGGTGTCGCCAGTTGGCATTGTTTGGCCCACGGCACCCTGAGGAGCCCCTCTCTGTGGGAGTGTATTGGCCAGTGGGAGGCTGTCGGTGGCAGAAGGCGGTCTCGTATATACCCCGGTCCTAAGCCATGGAGCGCTTTAAAGGTGGTGTGAAACACCTTGAATCGCACCCAGAAGACCACCAAGAGCCAGTGCAGCTTGTGCAGGAGGGGTGTTACATGGGGGTGCCAAGTTGCCCCCATAATCACCTGCGCGGCCGCATTCTGGACCAGTTGGAGCCTCCGAGTGCTCTTCAAGGAGAGCCCCATGTAGAGAGCATTACAGTAATCCAGATGGGACGTGATGAGGGCATGAGTGACCGTGCGCAGGGCATCCCGGTCCAGAAAGGGACGCAACTGTGCGTGCCTTGCATTTTGGGGGATTTGGGCAGGTGCACATTTGCACGCACACACACACTCTTTGAGAACTCGGTTTAGAAAAAGTTAGCCATCACTGGCCTAAGAGAACAGCCTGGATTGGATGAACCCAGGAGCTGAACTTTACGTATAAAGTAAAGACTATTTCTGGTATAAACTGGGTTAACAAAATCACAAATGAGGAGGTGATAAGCCGCCTGGGAAAGCAAAGGGAAATCATCAAAGCCATTAAAAAGTGAAAGTTAGAATATTTTGGACATGTGATGCGACACCCAGAAAAATACGGCATCCTTCACTTAATCCTCTAGGGAACGATTGAAGGCAAACGAGGTCCAGGCAGGAGAAGAACATCATGGCTTCAAAAGCTAAGGGATTGACTGGTTTGGACAAAACTCAGCACTTTTTCATGTGGCTGTTGACAAAAATAGGATTGCCAACATGATTGCCAACGTCCGATGATGGATATGGCAGAAGAAGAAGAAGAAGAAGAAGAAGAAGAAGAAGAAGAAGAAGAAGAAGAAGAAGAAGAGGAGAGGAAGAGGAAGAGGAGAGGAAGAGGAAGAGGAAGAGGAAGAGGAAGAGGAAGAGGAAGAGGAAGAGGAAGAAGAAGAGGAAGAGGAAGAGGAAGAAGAAGAAGAAGAAGAACAACCAAGGATATGGAAGAAGGTCAGAAGGGATGTCTCTAATTTAGTTCTCTGCTCAAGCCGTATCTCCGCTAGGGAAAGCTTGGCTCCCCGGTAGGGAAGCATTCCACACACGCACAAGAATAATTTATTGCTTTGCATTCCGAGGTTAAGCTCTGGCTTTGAAAAAGGAATCCAGGACTCAAGATTTGTGTGTGTCACTCCTCATCCTGGAATCAGAAAGACAAGGATATCAATCTTCCTGCTCCTCCTGTTTTTGAGCCACTGATTTAAAAGACAAGAGTCACAGAAGAAGGGGGGGGAAAGGTAAGAAAAAAACGAAAATAAAAGGCATTTACTTCTACTTCTATTCAGTGGCTGACTTTGTACATTACTTCTTCCCCAGTTCATTTGCACCACATAGATTTGTTGTGGCCCGTCAGCGGCCTGTGCAGCTAGTAACTGATTGCGACAGTGAGAAGGCTGGTGTGGTGTTGTACCAGCAGCCTGTGCAGCTGGCACTCGAGTCAGACAATGAGGAGGATGGAGAAGATGTGGTGCCAGAGGCGGGGATTCAGCCAGGACCTTCAGAACCTCCAGAAGCTCCCATAAGTGAAGCGGAAGAAGAGGAGGAGCCTCTTCTCGATGCACGGGCGCGCAGAGCTGCCAAAAGGCAGGAGTGGTTCCTTAGGAGGAGGTCTCCTCGAGAGTAAGGCCAGGGCTAATTGGCCACTCCTTTAGCCTATTTAAGGAAAGAGGACGACTGAAGCAATTTGCAGGGAACAACTTTGTTCACTCTCTTTTGCATCCTGATCTTAGTTCTCTTATCAGTTTCCTGCAAATTGCTTCTGGGCTTTCTGCCAACCATAGTAAGATTACGATCATTTATTCTTTGGATTCTTGTAGGCTGTTAAGAAAGTTAATTAACAGCCTTTATTTGAAAAAAGACTGATTTAATTCAGTAAACTAAGGTTTGTACAGACTTTGTGTGTGCTGCGTTCTTTGGGGTCCGTAGCTGGGGCAGAACAAGATTAGATTCGGGACTTTCTGCTTTGTTTTTTGGCGGTTTAGTCTGTTAGGGAAACTTAGGCTAGTTAATTAGTGGACCGCGTTAAGGCTCAAGTCAATAACTCCACAAGGATGTTTATGGGAGAAATGTTTAGCAGAAGATGCTGGCGTTTTGATCTTAGATAGGGGTGTCAAATTCAATTTCATTGAGGGACACATCAGGGTTATGTATGACCACGGAGGGCTGGGATGGTGGTAGCCATGGGTGGTCGTGGGCATGATGGGCATTTGACACAGGCTCAAGATGTGCTTTTTCCCTTCTCTTCTTTCTTTCCACAGTACTGTTGGAAGATATTGTAGGAAGTTAGCACCCACCCCTTTCCTGGAAGAATGAAATATTTTGGGAAATATTAAAAAAGGCAGAATATTATGTTTCCCTGGGTGAGAAATGGAGAAGCATGTTTTTAAAGACGAAGCAGCTCCCACCTTCCTGCCCCCACCCTTTTGTTAATGGGCCAGAGGCAGAAACTCAATCTTTGTCAATGGACCTTCATCTGCAACACAATAGCAACAGAAACTAACACAATAGGACCCATCTAGCAACAGAAACTCACCACATGGCACCTGGGAAGATTACATCAGCCAGCAAGGCTAGCTAAGACCCCCCACCCCCTGGGAGTCTGACAACCAATCAGGATACTCTTTCTGGGCCCCAGGAAGTTCAAGCCAGAGAAAGCATAAAACCCGGGGACTCCCTGTATCTCCTCTCCCTTTTCTGTTCAGGAACTCAAGCCATGTGATCCTGTCCACCATTAAACCATCTTTCCAAGCAGTCTCCATGTTTCCAGTGTCTTTTTTTCCCACTTGGAGCAGAACCCAGTTTCTCAATCTCAGCGAGTTTAAGACCTGTGGACTTGTGGGGGACTTTGGGCCAATCACCAGGAGACAGTGAGTTCTAGTCCTGTCTTAAGCATTAATGCCAGGTGGGGGACTTTGGGCCAATCACCAGGTGACAGTGAGTTCTAGTCCTGCCTGAAGTACAAAAACCAGCTGGAGGACTTTGAGCCGCTCACTCTCTCTGAGCCCAACCCACCTCACAAGGCTGTTGTTGTGAGAGGAAACAGTATTATGTATCTTCATTGCCTTGAGTTAACTTATAAGGTAATGTAGGAAGAAATATCCTTCTGGGTTCAGCTCCAAGTGGGGAAAAAGACACTGGAAACATGGAGACTGCTTGGAAAGATGGTTTAATGGTGGACAGGATCACATGGTTTGAGTTCCTGAACAGAAAAAGGGCGGAGATGCTGCGAGTCCCCGGGTTTTATGCCCTCTCTGGCTTTGAACTTCCTGGAGCCCAGAAAGAGTATCCTGATTGGTTGTCAGACTCCCAGGGGGTGGGGGTCTTAGCTAGCCTTGCTGGCTGATGTAATCTTCCCAGGTGCCATGTGGTGAGTTTCTGTTGCTAGATGGGTCCTATTGTGTTAGTTTCTGTTGCTAGATGAGTCCTATTGTGTTGCAGATGAGGGTCCATTAACAAAGATGGGAGGGAATTGAGTTTCTGCCTCTGGCCCATTGACAAAGGGTGGGGTGGGGGGGCAAGAAGGTGGGAGCTGCTTCGTCTTTAAAACATGCTTCTCCGTTTCTCAACCAGGGAAATACATTCTGCCTTTTTAATATTTCCTAAAATATTTCATTCTTCTAGGAAAGGGGTGAGTGCTAACTTCCTACAGTAATAAAGGCAGGATACAAAGCAAATCAAGTCAAATCAATCTATCGCCTTTCCTTTGGGCTACTGATTTCCCGGTTCTAGACCTATCTCTCTACTTGCACCCATTGGTTGCTCCAGAAAATGGCACCTTGAGATTGTTGGCAAGCCAGAGCACATGGGGGGCATCTCAGCAGCGTCATGGTGCACCACCACTTTCCCACTCCATGCTTAAATGCCCTGCAGGAGGCTCTCTATATTGGAACCCTTTGTGGCTATAATTTTTAACTACCTTCCCATTGACAAGCCAATCGGACCTCATGCCTTGCTGAGCTTTTTATGAGTCCCTGTAAAAGGGGGAAAATGAAAACTCAGGGGCCTTAAAATATAAATCCACAGCCACGTGTGATGCAGTTGGAGGCTTTTATGACTTCTTGTCAGGATCTTTATGACCCTGTCAAAAAAAAAATGGGTAGCAGCAGGGGCTGTAAGTGTATGAAGAGCAAGGGGGAAAGGAAGAGGGGCCATTTCACTGTCTTCAAAAGTGAAATGGTCCCATTCCTTTATAAGGCCCTGTATAATAGTATGGTCAGTTGCTTTCCCCATCGCTCCATAGGCCATTCCCAAGAGACTACAGCTGCCATTCATTTTTATAGCTGCTGATCTCCCCCCCACACACACACACAGAGAGAGAGAGAAACATAACTATGTCGGATTTACTTTGGCCCTGCCATAGTGCAAATTCATTGGAGAAGTCAATGATGGTAGGAATGGTTAGTAGATCAAGAAGGGGCAATCCTGGCTTGATCTAGGCCCTTGCCTATAAAGTTGCCAAGAGTTGGATACAACTGAACAGTTTAAACTATCTACTTGTTCTCTGTCTGCCTGTCTGTCTCTATCCATCCGTCCATCCATCCGTCCATCCATCCATCCATCATCTATATCTGTCTGTCTGTCTGTCTGTCTGTCACCATCCATCCATCCATCCATCATCTATGTCTGTCTGTCTGTCTCTATCCACCCGTCCATCCATCCATCCATCATCTATATCTGTCTGTCTGTCTATCTCTATCCATCCATCCATCCATCCATCTCCATCCATCCATCCATCATCTATATCTGTCTGTCTGTCTGTCTGTCTGTCTCTATCCATCCGTCCATCCATCCCGTCCATCCATCCATCCATCATCTATATCTGTCTGTCTGTCTGTCTCTATCCATCCATCCATCCATCCCGTCCATCCATCCATCCATCATCTATATCTGTCTGTCTGTCTGTCTGTCTGTCTGTCTCTATCCATCCATCCATCCATCCATCCATTATCTATATCTGTCTGTCTGTCTGTCTGTCTGTCTCTATCCATCCATCCATCCATCCATCCATCCATCCATCATCTATATCTGTCTGTTTGTTGTCTGTCTGTCTCTATCCATCCATCCATCCATCCATCCATCCATCATCTATATCTGTCTGTTTGTCTGTCTGTCTGTCTGTCTCTATCCATCCATCCTCTTTATCTGTCGAATAGAATAGAATAGAATAGAATAGAATAGAATAGAATAGAATAGAATAGAATAGAATAGAATAGAATAGAATAGAATAGAAAAGAAAAGGAAAGGAAAGAAAAGAAAAGAAAAGAAAAGAAAAGAATTCTTTATTGGCCAAGTGTGATTGGACACACAAGGAATTTGTCTTGGTGCATTTGCTCTCAGTGTACATAAAAGAAAAGATACATTCATCAAGAATCATAAGTCTATCATCTTTATCTATCTGTCTATCTATCTATCTATTGATAGATCTATCTCCCTCCCTCCCTCCTATAAAAACAATAGTAAGGATGCTGTCAGGGTTTCAGAAAAAACCCCACTCCAACTAAAATCTCTGAAGCAAGCATTTTCTCAAAGTTCTATTTATTAGGGTAGGTATACTGGCACATCTGGGGAAAACCCAGATCTGAGAGTTCCAGGTTTTCCCTCAGTAAATCAAAACCCCCAAAACCATCTCCTCACTCATCAGTCGATCACATGCTCCAATCACCATCCGTCCCATCTCAAGACATCACTCCGACCAGTCCTTCTCCAGATGCAGGATCGTCCTGACCTTGACCAAAAGGAAGAATGCTCGTTTGTCTAAAGACAATCCCTATACTAAATCCCCCCACTCCTAATTTCCCACACATGAGAAGGTGGCAGAGTGGAAGCTTCCATTTCTAATATGGCTCCCAAGGCTGACAGTAGAGATACAGTGCAATTTATGGATGTGGCAAGCTTGTGTAAGATTCGGACTTCCACGATCCAAGATCAGAGGTGCTCAAAAGGACCAGATTGCCCTTTTTCATTCATCCCCGTAATCTTCAATCAACTGCTCAATATAATAATAACAATAATCCCAAATGCTATCACCTGCTGAGCTCTTTAGAGTTCCATCGGATGCAATTTTCAGGGTGATGGAGAACAGAAAGATGAAGCAGAAAAGCAATATCAAAGGGGGAAATAGTGCTGTTGTAGTCATCAACACGTAAAGGAAATGGAATTCGGCCTCTCAAAGGTTTAGCCCCCTTTTTTTTTAACGGTGGTCATACAGAATGTCTGCTTTTAGCAAAATGTAGGTTAGACATTTCGTTTAACAAGTCCATGTATTGTTTCACTTGTGCTTCCCATCTTACTTATCAAACCTCATATACTTAGAAATCAGAAAGAATCTGGAAGCACCTTTCTAGACTGACAAGTTGGTGTTGTTTTGGGAGAAATGTATATCTGGAAAAAAGTAAGACCCACCCTTCCTTCCTTCCTTCCTTCCTTCCTTCCTTCCTTCCCTTCCCTTCCCTTCCCTTCCCTTCCCTTCCAGTGCAAGCAATCAAAAACAATCATGCATAGGCTGATATTTTATTGTTGGTCACCTATATTATAAGAACGTCTCCAGACTCTCCGCCTTTCCTTGGAAAATGGCAAATACAGACCTAAGGGTTAGATACAAGGGCTAGCTGCTGTGGCCTAGAGGTGGAACTCTTGCCTCACAATCAGGAAGTTGTGAGTTCGATCCTAGGTAGAGGCAAATGTAGGGTTTCCTGCTTGGGCAGGGGTTTGGACTAGATGACCTCCAAGGTCCCTTCCAACTCTGTTAATCTGTTAGGGGATGTCATTGTATGTTTCTTCTCTTGAACCAACTCTAAGCAGGAATCTCTCTTTAAATGCTTTGCAAATCCACTTTCCCTTCAACTGGTGGTTCCAATTCATTCATTCACTCATTCACTCATTCATTCATTCATTCATTCATTCATTCATTCATTCATTCATTCATTCATAACACTGTTCCTCTCTAAAGAACCCTAGGTGAAATAACAAGCAGGAGAGGTTCAGGGAAAAAAGCACAGAGGTAGAAATGACAACAAGAGTGCAGCCATTTCTGCATTTTAGAGTTGTTATTTCTACAATCTATATACCATCATCACAAACACACTTCTCCTTGTGCCCAGACGAACATAAACATTATAATAACTTATGCATGCATAGGTTGAATGTCACACCACAGAAGTAAAACCTAACCTGACCTTAGCTAAGCCGGATCAAATCACATTGGGACTTGGAGAGGAGACCACCAGAAAATCCCAGAGCTGTAAATAGGCTACAAAGATTTAAAAAACAACTCCACTGTGAAATATTTTTAGATTGTTGCAAGGAAACTGCAGGGATGTGTTTTAGGAAGCCACCAACAACTGAGTTTGACTTAAAGGATAATTTACTTATACCACAGAGATGAAATCTGAGTTGGTGGAATCCTGGGATATCAACATTGTGCCCTTCCTGGGGTTATCTCAAACAAGCTCTGAGCCATCTCTCTCTTTCTTCTAACCCTTCTCATATTCTGCAAAGGTTGATCCAGATTAGCAGCTCTTGTTTCACTCAGAAAGGATGTTTGATTGTTTTGCCCCTCTGCCTGCTTGGAAAAATGGCTGAATAATGTTTTGGTTTGTTTTAAGAAAACAAGTCAATGTAGACTTCTTCACTCTTTCAAAACAAATTGGCATCAGCTGTGTTTTTGCTTCCTCTTCATGATTATTTCCATTAATATTTTAATGAATGCAATTTTTTGGCAGGAAAATCTTTGGGGAAACAGCTTAACTTAAGGCAACTACCAGTATTCAGAGAAGGGGAGGGGAGGGAGGGAGGGAGGGAGAGAATAACTGTGCATGTTTCTGATGGCATTAAAATGATATCTAGAATTTCCTATGTATACAACATAGACAAGTTGTTTGGGTTACTATGAGACAGTCTTTAGGAATGATAAAACGTCGCTCCTGATTAGAATTGCATTATGCAACACAAAGTCAATATAGGAAAATATTATCTATAAAATTCAATAGACTGAAATGTATCATGGTGTTGTGGCCCATCAGCGGTCAATGGAGCTGGCAGCAGATTCGGACAGAGAGGAGGTTGGGGAGGAACATGGGCCAGTCCTGGAGTCTGGGGAAGGCTCTGATGAGGGCTCTGCATCGGAGGCAGAGAGGGGGCCAGGGCCGGATGCCAGTTATCAGCTGCCTTCGGAGTCAGACATCAGTGAGGCAGACAAACATCTGGAGCCTGTTCCCAGTGTGCCCATGCGCAGAGTTGCCAGATGAAGGGAACAGCTAAAAAACAAGGGTCGACTTGGGAGTAAGGCCACAGATGGGCAATGAATGGCCCCTCCCAGGGGGAATAAAGAGGAGCGAAAGGGGAGTGGAGTTTGCAGGAGACAATTAGTTCACTTAATTAGTTCGTGACTCTCCTCTCCTGCGCGAGCTGCACTGGCTCCCGGTGGACTTCCGGGTGCGCTTCAAGATTTTGGTTACCACCTTTAGAGCGCTCCATGGTTTAGGACCTGGTTACTTACCGGACCGCCTACTACCACTAATAGCCTCCCACCAGCCGGTACGCTCTCATAGAGAGGGGCTCCTCCGGGTGCCGTCGGCCAAACAATGTCGACTGGCGGCCCCCAGAGGGAGAGCATTCTCTGTGGGGGCACCTACTGTCTGGAATGAGCTACCCCCGGAGATACGGAGGATCCCGGATCTACGCACCTTCCACCGCGCTCTCAAGACCTTTTTATTCCACCAGGCGGGCCTGGCCTAATCTTTTCCCCCCTTTTTTCTCTTTTAATACGTAAATTTTAATCTGTTTTAAATGATTGGGGTGTTTTAAATCTGTCTGGGCCAAATTTGTTTAATTCGGTTTTATTCTGTTTTTTAAATTTTGTATTTATGTATTTTATTGTTTGGCTGTTCACCGCCCTGAGTCCTTCGGGAGCAGGGCGGTATATAAATCAAATAAAGACTAAAGACTAAAGACTCTCCGAGACTCTTTGCCAAGTTTTGAAGATATCGGCCTGGCAGCTCTCCAAGCCAGATCAGGTCTGTGACTGTAAATTCTCCCTTGAAAGACTTTGCTGAATGTGAATGAGAAAATTCACAGTAACTTAATAAAAAGGGTTTTTTGTCAGGACAAGGAGTCTGTTTCATGCTCTTGGGAAACTTAGGTCAGAACACATGTATGTATACAGAGAGACGGAAATTTGTAGATCAATCAAGTAACTAAGAAAGGAATTATATGTCCTTGTTGTTCTTCTTAAAGAGAAACTTTTAAGGTTTCATTATATGCATTAAGACTTTGTTTTGCTTAGCATGCCCAAGTAATTTGGAAATCATCATACAGTTAGTCCTCGACTTACAACAGTTCATTGAGTGACTGCTTGAAGTTACAACGACATTGAAAAAAAGTGATTGACGACGGTATTTCACACTTATGACCATAGCAGCCTCCCCATGGTCACATGATCAAAATTCAGACACTTGCCAACGGACTCATATTTATGACGGTTACAGGATTCCGGGGTGATATGATCCCCTTTTGCAACCTTTTGACAAGTCAATGTGGAAGCCAGATTCGCTTAACAACCATATTACTAACTTAATAATGGCTGTGGCAAGAAAGGTCCTAAAATGGAGCAAAACTCACTTAACAACCGTCTCAATTAGCAGTAGAAATTTTGGACTCAATTGTGGTCATATGTCGAGGACCACCAGTACTTGAAGTCTTTGGACAGTATTAGTTTGAGAAAGATTGTTCTAAATTATGCCCATCTTCATTAGCGGCAGCAATACTCCCCCTCCCACCCACCCACCCACCCACCGAGATTAAGACAGTATCCATTCTCTGAACAATCAAACGATCGATATTTGGAATACATTCTTGGTTTCAACAAGGCCATTTTGCACATTCTAACTCGGTGCAAGATGAAAACAATCAAATCGAGGAACAATTCACTATGAAAATGAGGCATTTCAGCACGCCTTGTGCTAATATACCAGGAAAGTAATTTGCTGGGAGGCTTCTTAAAATAGTTCTACAAAAGAAAATCACTTTTTTTTAAAAATAAAATAAAACAAACCAATCAACAAACAAATTCTTATAGCCATGCATAGGGGAAGGCGTCTCCTGGATGTGTCCTACATGAGAATAATGCAGATTCAATAGTTTAATGAAGAGAAGGACTAGGGGAGACATGATAGCAGTATTCCAATATCTCAGGGGCTGCCACAAAGAAGAGGGAGTCAAGCTATTCTCCAAAGCACCTGAGGGCAGGACAACAAGCAATGGGTGGAAACTCATCAAGGAGAGAAGCAACCTAGAACTAAGGAGAAATTTCCTGACAGTGAGAACAATTAATCAGTGGAACAACTTGCCTCCAGAAGTTGTGAATGCTCCAACACTGGAAGTTTTTAAAGAAGATGTTGGATAACCATTTGTCTGAAGTGGTGTAGGGTTTCCTGCCTGGGCAGAGGGTTGGACTAGAAGACCTCCAAGGTCCCTTCCAACTCTGTTATTCTATTTCTATTTCAATAGTCAATTTCTACACGGTCTCTGTTATTTGTTATTATATGTGATCATATGATGGTTTCCAAGTTGTTCAACGTATCATTGAAAGAACAACAGAGCATCAGACTCAGAGGTGGCATTCAGCCGGTTTGGACCGGTTCACCCAAACCGGCAGCGGAAATCATAGGAGAGCCTGCCTACCCACCCCAGCTCTATGCCATCCTATTTAGGCACGGTTTTGAGGCAGGACGCATGTGTGGATGGGGTGAGCGCGTGTTCACATTTGCAAACCGGTAGGGAAAGTAAGTAAATACCACCCCTGAATCCAGACGGGTATCTGGTAAAAATAGGGGTTGAGGTCTCCTTAGACAGATAAGGAGGAGTTCCTATGTTGCATCTCCATTCTCGAAGTTGAAGCCCACAAGTCTTAAAGTTGCCATGGCTGGAGAACCCTTCCCCCCCACCTCCCTGGTTTAATGGTCGGAAGTGCTGGTGATGTACTGTATACAGTGAGAGAATCAGAAGGAAAATGGAATGGAATGGAATGGAATGGAATGGAATGGAATGGAATGGACTAGAATAGAATAGAATAGAATAGAATAGAATAGAATAGAATAGAATAGAATAGAATAGAATAGAATAGAATAGAATAGAATAGAATAGAATAGACCTATACTAGGGATTCGAACTGCGAACTGCCAACCTTTCTGGTCGACGACCAGCTCAGCGTCTTAGCCACTGAGCCACCTAGCCAGGATAGGATAGGATAGGATAGGATAGGATAGGATAGGATAGGACAGGACAGGACAGGACAGGACAGGACAGGACAGGACAGGACTATGAGTGGAGTGGAGTGGAGTGGAGTGGAGTAGGGTGGGGTAGAATAGAATAGAATAGAATAGAATAGAATAGAATAGAATAGAATAACTTTATTGTCACTTTAAATGTACACTAATCAGCATACATTAAAATGAAATTTTGTTGTATTCAGCTCATTCAAAATATTGGCTCGGCTTGGCTGGACTTGACAAGTGAACAGATAAGGTCAGCCTAGCACTGGAAACTATAGTTCAGCTTCATTGGAAGACCACAGATTGTTCTCATCTCTCTTAGAATAGTTGTTCCCATGTGGAAGTCCCACTTTCACATGGCAGAAATACACTTATATGAAATCCCTCCTCTTTTCTATAAAGTTTCAGACAAACAGATGGTTTTTCTAGCAAAGCTGGATAATTGCAATTTCTCCCAAGCTAAAAACCACATCTTTTTCCAAATCTACTTACAAATCTCGTCTACCCAATCGCTTGACTTGGAAGAGTCAATCAACTTTCTCAAGAGAAGTAATCACTTTGAAACCATGTGTAGAAAGTCAGCACCCATCCTCCTAGAAGAACGAAATATTTTGAGGAATATTTTAAATAAAGCAGATTATTATATTTCCCAAAGGGAGAAATGGAGAAACATGTTTTTTTTAGAGGCAGAAAGCAACCCCCACTTTCCTTAATAGCCCCAGCAGATACTGAGGTCAGCTTCTGGAAATACAGCTTTGGTAATCCATTCAAGACAGCATATTTTGAAACAAAGGCAGAATGGTAGGATTAGAAGCAGTCATCACTCAAGATCCATCACAGGACAAAGCCGTTAAGCCACAAGAAGAATTATTGCATCAACCTCTGTGGTCCAAAATTCAATCAAACGTAGCTCAGACAAACACATAGGATTCATACTTTGCCTATAGAGCCAGCTATGACCTCTACATAACTCCTACATGGCCCCATGGAAGTGTTCTGTCCCCGTCTCACACACGCACACAAACAGTCAGCCAGGAGGTAAATAAAACTTGCAGACAATAAATTCCTTCGGTAACAGGATTGGCAGCAACCCAGTAGCTGCTTGCCAAGAACTTTACTCACAGAGGGAGGTGTTCCTCCTCCATCAGATAATACCAAAACAAATACACAAAGCCAAAAAATTGTCAAGTCCAGTCCGTATTAAATCCAAGGCAGGCAGATAACGTAGTTTCAGAGATACAATGCGACTCGTTAGTTGTTTAGTTTTGTCCGTCACAGAGCCTGAATGGCCACCTAACCCCCTTTTATCCCCTGTGGAGTGTGGTCCAATGACTCAGCTTAATCTCTGGCACGCCTCCTTTTCTGCTGCGTGCGCTTGTCTCTCCGACGCTGGCGTGGATCCAGCCAAGACTTATCTCCGTCACTGTCCGACTGCGACTGCTCGGAAATACCTGGCTCCTGGCCAATCTCTTCTCCCTTGGGAGACACCTGAGGCACTGCCAGAGAGGAGGGTCCTGGAGAGGGAGGCCTGGCCAATTCCTCTCCTTCACCTTCGGAGTCTTCTCCCTCTGATAAGACGGGCTCGGGGGTCGGAGTCACAACAGGAAGCCTGACAACAGCGAATAGAATACATGTTCTTGCACAGGAACAGGAAGCGCAAGTGCAAAGCCCAAGAGAAGGTATATATACCCCTCATTCTCAACTCTGTGTGGTCAGCTGCACCAGAACAATGTGCTTGGTGGTTCTGTTCATCATTAAACCTTCTTTCCAATCAGCCTCCATGTTTCCAGTGTCTTTCTCCTAGCTTGGAACTGAACCAGGGCTGAAATGATACCGGTTCGCACCAGTTCAGGTGAACCGGTAGTAATAAAGGCTACCACACAATTTATATTCGCTAGAAAGCAGGAAATACTGCCGAACTAGGAACTGAACCAGATGGATATTTCTTTCCACACATGGATATATAACAATCTCTCTCTCTCTCTCCCTCTCCCTCTCCCCCTCTCTCTCTCTCTCTTGTGTGTGTGTGCATTTGTGTCTTCCTTCCTGTACAAAGCACAAATGTGTGAAATATCTATTCCCTACCTTACAGGAGCTGCAAATGTGATCCTTTGCAGGCTCTGACAAAAATTGCTCACGCTACATTAGGCTTGATAACAAATTCCGTCCTTGCTGCTTTTTATCCAAACTGCATCTCAAAAATCTTGGCCACCAAGGAGGATTATCCTCCTCCTTTCCTTGTCCTCAGCGTCTCCCTCCTCTCCGAGATTACATCCTCAACTTGCAGTTGCAGGCACTCAAATGTTACTGTTGAGGAGGAGGAACAAAAGGAAGAGAAGCAACCCACTTTTCTACACAAAATGAAACACACACGCAGCAACAACAAAAAGAAGGACCTTGAGCCTATTTTAAGCGCACTGTGTTTGCCAGGTAGATTTCACACAAAGCAGCAAATCCAAGATTCCCATTGAGTTTTGCAACCTACCGCAGTTGGAGAACATGTTCTGTGAAATCTAATTTTCTAAACCCTCATAAGGCGTGGCGGCGCAGTGGTTAGAGTGCAGTACTGCAGGCTACTTCTGCTGACTGCCGGCTGCCTGCAATTTGGCAGTTCGAATCTCACCAGGCTCGAGGTTGACTCAGCCTTCCATCCTTCCGAGATAGGTAAAATGAAGACCCAGATTGTTGGGGGCAAGAGGCTGATTCTGTAAACCGCTTAGAGAGAGCTGTAAAGCACTGTGAAGTGGTATATAAGTGCTGTTGCTATTATGATTTTTGTGCTCTTTAGCACCTGTTAGACCAACCCTGGCTGAGGTATTCTGGGAGCTGAAGTCCACACATCTTAAAATGGTTGGGGGAAAGACGGTTTTAGACATAGACTTTAAAAAGTTACATATGAAGATACAAAGCTACCTAGGTCGTCCACCGTTTCAAGATAAATTATTGGTTTGGTTCTTTAGAATTTGATGGAAAAGCCTGAGTGGCGCAGCAGACTAATGCTACTGTTAAAGGTAGTATTTAGCTTCCAGCTGCCTGCAATTACTGTGAGTTCAAATCTCACCAGGCTCAAGGTTGACTCAGCCTTCCATCCTTTCTAAGGTGGGTAAATTGAGGATCCAGTTTGTGGGGGCAATAAGCTGACTTTGTATACAATATACAAAAGGATGAAGGCTATTGCTTAACGCATTGTAAGCCGCCCTGAGTCTCCGGAGAAGGGCGGCATATAAATAAATAAATAAATAAAAACTTCTGGACTTTGCTTAGCTTAGGTTTCCCATAATAGTTCTAATATTTTAATAAATAAACCCTTCGCTTGGTCTTAATATTCAAACTTGGTTGGGAGGGACTATTTTTAAGTGGCTGTGCTTTAAAATTACAATTTTAATTTTAAGAGCCAGAATGGCGCAGTGGTTAGAATGCAGTACTTCAGGCTAACTCACTGTTTACTCCAGGAGTTTGATTCTGAATGGTTCAAGGTTGACTCAGCCTTCTAGCCTTCCAAGGTTGGTAAAATGAGGGCCCAGATTGTTGGGAGCAAGATGCTGACTCTGTAAACAGCTTAGAGAAGGCTGTAAAAGCACTGTGAAGTGGTATATAGGTCTAAGTATTATTGCTATCTATCTTTCTCCCTCCCTCCCTCCCTCCCTCCCTCCCTCCCTCCCTCCCTCCCTCCCTCCCTTCCTTCCTTCCCAATAGTTAGAATGCAGTATTGCAGGCTAACTCTGCCCACAGCCAGGAATTCGATCATGATCAGCTCAAGGTTGACTCAGCCTTCCATCCTTCTGAGGTGGGTAAAATTAGGACCCAGATTGTTGGGGGGACAATATATGCTGACTCCGTAAACAGCTTAGAAAGGGCTGTAAATTACTATGAAGCAGTATATTAGTCTAGATGCTATTGCTATTTCAATAAAAGAATAACTTTTGAATTTTTCTTTCTTCTTATTTTCCCCTTTTAATGTAACGTTATAAACCTTGACGCATTATGTTATTTCAATGCAGATTTCCATGCAGCAATGTTTATATAATATGATTAAAATGATTAACATTCTATTACTTAAAAAGTGTGAAGTATTTAAAAAGAAGGAAAAAAAAGTTCTGTCAGTATTAATTGCCATTTAGGATGTTAGCATTACATAATAAGAATCATTTAACTTTTCATCCAAAGTTGAGTAAGAAGCCGTTGAATGGTTTTGACAGAAGGAAATAAAAAAAAAAATGCTTTGGAATTGGGTAAAGCGAGCTAAATAAGAGCCTCCAGGAAAACAGATGGAGTTAAAAAGAAAAGTGACAAAGTGATTTGGAATTAGACTCTAGTGAGGGAACGCTGGAAGGAATATTTCAGAGGCCTGTATGGAAATGATAGTGATATGTCAAAAAGTAGAACTGAAATGCTGTAAATATTTATGTCCAAGGAAGGGGAGGGGGGACTTTCCCCCCCCCCAAAGAAGCAAAAAAAATATTATGACTGTCTAAAAGAATGTGGTTTTGTCCACTTTGTTAAATGGAAGTGAGACATGGATATCAGTGGTGGGTTTCAAAATTTTTTACCACCGGTTCTGTGGGTGTGGCTTGGTCGGCGTGACATGGCTTGGTGGGCGTGGCTTGGTGGGCGTGGCAGGGGAAGGATACTGTAAAATCTCCATTCCGTCCCCAATTCGCAGGAAGGTTACTGCAAAATCCCCATTTCCTCCCAATCAGCTGGGACTTGGAGGCAGAGAATAGATGGAGGCCGCGCCAGTCAGAATTTTTACTAGCGGTTCTCCGAACTACTCAAAATTCCCGCTACCGGTTCTCCAGAACTGGTCAGAACCTGCTGAAACCCACCTCTGATGGATATGCCAGGAAAAGCATACTGTCAACCCTGAAGGTGACCTGACCGAGGCCATTTTGAGCCTTCACGTTGCCACACTGGAACTGAGGGGATAGGGAGAGGGAAATAGAGATAGCTGGGGTTTTGTAGCCAGAATAAAATACTTTCTGCTGGGAACCAAGGACAATTCCCACAGGTGGTCGGAGAGAGGAGGATGAAGTTACCAGGCAACCGGACGGTACCTTGATTGGACCATGTGACTGATTGTTTGGGGAAGGGAATAAACTTCTACTTTTGATTAGGTGAAAACCGCAGGAGCATTCAGAGATGGTTTTCACCAGCCTGTGCCAATATGATATACCAAATAAAACTAATAAAAATTCTTTGAGGAATCACCCTGCCTCAGAGTTCTGTTTGCTATGGGTGTATTACTTTGAAATCTGACATCTCTGGAGCTGCCCCAAAGAAGAGGGAGTCAAGCTATTCTCCAAAGCACCTGAGAGCAGGACAAGAAGCAATAGGTGGATATGAATCAAGGAGAGAAACAACTTAGAACTACGGAGAAATGTCCTGACAGTGAGAACAATTAAATCAGTGGAACAACTTGCCTCCAGAAGTTGTAATGCTGCAACACTGGAAGTTTTAAGAAAATGTTGGATAACCATGTCTGAAGTGTGTAGGGTTTCCTGCCTGAGCAGGAGTTGGACTAGAAGACCTCCAAGTTCCCTTCCAACTCAGTTATTCTATTCTATTTCTATTCTATTCTATTCTATTCTATTCTATTCTATTCTATTCCTATTCTATTCTATTCTATTCTATTCTAAATCAACATACACTGAATACAGAGGGAATGGCTGGTTTAAGAAGTATATGTCTTAGAACATAAAGAGATAGGATGGAGAATGAATGAATGGGCCTGCCTGAATGAATGTGAGTTGAATCTGAAGGTAAGTGATGAGCACAAAAAAAAATTCATTGAGATGATGAGGTCCTACAGAATAAGGATCAAATCTCAAAACACAAATGGATGAAGGAAAAGTGAAAGGTCAAGAAAAAGAGGACGAAACAGAAAGTGGTTGGATAGAATTAGGGAGGTCCTGAACTAGAGAAAGGCAAGAAGGTAAAAGATTCAAAAGCAACATAAGAAGCATGAATATAATCAGTACAAAGACGGTTTGCACAGACAAAAAAAAAAAAAGGATGCACCTATATAGGGATTAGTATGAAGTGTCAACTGGTATTAGCTATGCTTCACTTCCTTCGTGTTATTTCCTGCCTTTCATATATATTGGTTTAATAATTCTTTCTCCTTTTCTTCATAGAGTGGTTCGCCTAGAGAGGGGATATCATGATGTGTATAGGTGAATCTGTGTTTTAATTAGCCTTATAAAATCTGCAGGCCTTTCTTAATCATTTCTCTTAAATATGTAAAATCCCAAGCCATGTACTGTGTGTCTGCTTATAAAAAGTTATGTGCCTACCCATGCTCTCCCCATGAATTTGCAAATCCAAAACATGTTATTTTAAAGATATACACACATTGCATTCCTTGTCTAAAGATTATTTTCTAGATATAAGGATATCTAGAAATCCTGGTGGAGTTTGAGGTTATATACATGCTCCTTGGGATGATCCCAAAAAAGTCCCCTTAAATTTGAGGCAGGCAGGGAGGGAGGGAGGGAGGGAAGAAGGAAGGAAAGGAAGGAAGGAAGGAAGGAAGGAAGGAAGGAAGGAAGGAAGGAAGGAAGGAAGGAAGGAAGGAAGGAAGGAAGATACCAATAACACTGTGATTCACAGTGCATTTACAGCCCTCTCTAAGCGGTTTACAGAGTCAGCATTTTGCCCCCAACAATCTGGGTCCTCATTTTACCAACCTCGGAAGGATAGAAGGCTGAGTCAACCTTGAGCCATTCAGAATCAAACTCCCGGAGTAAACAGTGAGTTAGCCTGAAGTACTGCATTCTAACCACTTCACTATTCTGGCTCTTATAATTAAAATAAGGAAGGAAGGAAGGAAGGAAGGAAGGAAGGAAGGAAGGAAGGAAGGGAGGGAGGGAGGGAGGGAGGGAGGGAGGGAGGAATCTACTAGCAGATACTAGTATCTACTACTAGATACTAGCAGATACTATATACTAGCAGAACCATATCAGAATCCCTTAGCAATTTAGGAGAGATTTGTTCTTTTGATTGAAAAAAGATAATATTTCTTGGCATCATAACTGGACTCTCTGCCCACAAAAATCTTTGTCCTGTTATGACCACAGTTTTAGAACTTGGAAATGTGATTTGGCAACTTCCGGACTGATTTTGACACAAGCATAAGTAAATGGACCAACGTGCCTAAAAAACAGTTTATGTTAATTTCATTTCTGTTTGTGCCTTACTGAGAAAACAAAAAAAAAAAAAAAAAGGTTGAAAGTCACAGGCAATTGTGATGGGCAGCTGGTAGGAAAACTGTAATTTTTTTCTTCTACACTTTTGTCTTGTGACTATGACAACCGTGTGCCCTAATTTTACAGAGGACATTCCTATATCTGGGCAATCATCATCACAAGATGGACATCTATTTTAGGCATTATCTATCAAAAGCCAAGCTTGATTCCAAGACAAAGAGTCCGAAGATAGCAGCAGGGAAGAGATTTTCCATCAACAACTTGCACCTGGACTGTTCACCGAGAAGCTGGCATAGATATCAGAAACTCATCACAGCTCTCCCCATATGACGAGATGCATTGTGTTTGGATTTGAATTACAATCACGGTTTCCAAATCTGCATCCCTGTGTAAATAAGCAAATGTGATTTTCATGCATATTGATGGGTGTTCCTTCCTGCACAGTTTTGTTTGTTTGTGTTTTGTTTGTGTAGGGAAAGTGGTAGAGGGTAAGTCATCACTCTACGGTTGGCATTTCTTCAAGGCTCAGTGTCAACTGGACTTTCTTAGTGTTTTCTTTGACAATGTTTCACTTTTTGAAGCTTCTGAAGAACCTAAGAAGCTCCTCACATGAGAAGCAAAATGTTTTCAAAGAAAACACCAAGGAAGTCTGGTTGACTTTTGAGTTATCTTACACTCCAAAACACCAACAATGTGTTGCTATAAGTAGAGAAACTAAGTAGATATATTCATTTTTTAAAACTTTCATTTTATCCAGAATTGGATAAGACAATCAGAAAATAACAGGCAACGTTAAGCACTCTATAGAACGTGTAAGATTGCATAAAAACACGTGACAAAATCTTCTGCTAACTCAAGCATAATGTGAAAACTCACTCGGTTCTTTGGAGTAAAGAAAACATGCCCTGGAGTTGATCTTAACTCCAGTTAAATGCATTTGTGCTATTTTATTGGTATTTTTTTTTTTTACGAGTTAGCATCCACAGAGTAGAAAGTGAAGCCATGTGATGGGATGTCATTTCCTTAAAGCCCAATGTAAGCTAAAAAGTCCCTTTTTAATCCTTAACCATTGTACCTAATCCATTAAGTAAGCATCGACACTTTCACACATCCAGACTGGAGAGCGGTTATTTCTGTAATAGCGGGAAGAGTGGCCTCAAATTGATACTGGATGACATTGTGGGATGGATTCCAAGCAATTTTAGACAACACGTAGAATCAAATTAAATAAAGCTGATGGAATAATGCAATTAGGAGAAAGTAGGATCGATTGATTTATTGTTTCCATTGTTCAATTCTCCATAGGGAATTCAAATAACATCTTAGGAAAAGATCTCAGGACAACGGACATTTTAAATGAAGATAACAAAGCTGAAATCTAACCATATGGTGGAATTGAAATTATGTATGCATACTCAGGATTGTATGCTCATTTGCAACATCCCTCAGCAGTCTATTTCATGTCGTTGTCTTTGCTCTTCTGCCACCTTTGATCCCTCAGGGTTATAACTAAGACTATCTAATGATCTGTCACGGACACATTCGCTAAGCTTCCTTTGGCTGAAGGTATTCATTCATGCAATGTACGGCTGTGAAAATTGGACCATAAGGAAGGCTGAGCGCCAAAGAATTGAGGCTTTTGAACTCTGGTGCTGGAGAAGAGTCCTGCGAGTCCTTTAGACTGCAAGGCGACCAAACCGGTCAGTCCTAGAGGAGATCAACCCTCACTGCTCTTTAGAAGGCCAGATCCTGAAGATGAAACTCAAATGCTTTGGCCACCTAATGAGAAGGAAGGACTCACTGGAGAAGAGCCTAATGCTGGGAAAAATTGAGGGCAAAAGAAGAAGAGGACGGTAGAGAACGAGGTGGCTGGATGGAGTCACTGAAGCAGTAGGCATGAGCTTAAATGGACTTCAGAGGATGGTAGAGGACAGAAAGGCCTGGAGGAACATTGTTCATGGGGTTGTGATCATGGGGTCGGACATGACTTCGCAACTAACAACAACAAAAAATCATTCATGAAAAACTCTTATTTGCCTTGATGGTGCAGCAGACTAAAGTGCTATTAAGTAGCACCAGCTGCCTGCAATTACTGCAAATTCGAACCTCACCAGGCTCAAGGTTGACTCAGCCTTCCATCCTTTCGAGGTAGGTAAAATGAGGACCCCGTTTGTGGGGGCAATAAGCTGACTTTGTATAAAATAGAACACTGCTTGGGGTGGGGGTGGGGGGCGAAAGCCCTACTAAGCAGGTATATACAAAAGTATGAAGGCTATTGCTTAACGCATTGTAAGCTGCCCTGTAAGTCTCCGGAAAAGGGCAGCATATAAATCAAACCAATAAATAAATAAATTTGTCCTTTGTAGCATCTCCATGTTTCCGAATTTCCTACATCATTGTTACCGCATGTCATTGACAAAATTACCCACAAAGAATGCACCTCTGAATAATTCCAACAGTGGAAGAAGAATAAATTTAGACAATACAGAAACTGGATTATCCACATGTCTATGGAAACTCTCAGTCATCCAGATCATGGTTGTCTCAAAGGTGCTTTTTCAAAAGACAACTGGTCTGTCTTTGTTTTTCCTTGAAGACATTTTACTTCTCACCCAAGAAGCTTCTTGAGTTCTGAACTGAAAAAGCTCCAGAACTCATCCAAGAAGCTTCTTCAGTTCATGAACTGGAGAACTTTCTTGGATGAGAAGCGAAATGTCTTCAAGGAAAAAAAAAAACCAAAGAAAGTCCAGTTGCCTGTTCAAAAAAGCACCTTTGGAATATCCACAGATGATTTTTATTGTTAGTTGTGTTTTTTTTTTCCCCAATGCAAGCTTTTCAGTTGAAGGCTGAGATGGCCTCCAAACCAATCACTTCAGTCTCAGCAACAAAGTGCAACTTTTGAAGCATTCCATCAAAGTTTCACACAGTCCTATCACCTAAAGCAGGGATCTCCAACCTTGGAAACTTTAAGACCTGTGGACATCAACTCCCAGAATTCTGGGAATTGATATAATACAATACAATTGTTGTTGTTAGTTGCGAAGTCGTGTCTGACCCATCGCAGCCTCATGAAAAATGTTCCTCCAGGTCTTCCTGTCCTCTACTCCATTCAGCCGCCTCGTTCTCTGTCGTCCCCTTCTTCTTTTGCCCTCAATCGTTCCCAGCATTAGGCTCTTCTCCAATGAGTCCTTCCTTCTCATTAGGTGGCCAAAGTATTTGAGTTTCATCTTCAGGATCTGGTCTTCTAAAGAGCAGTCAGGGTTGATCTCCTCTAGGACTGACCGGTTTGGTCGCCTTGCGGTCCAAGGGACTCGCAGGAGTCTTCTCCAACACCAGAGTTCAAAGGCCTCAATTCTTTGATGCGCAGCCTTTATACAATACAATACAATTCTTTATTGGCCAAGTGAGCCTGGTTTAGCTCAACAGACAGAAGCACTGTAATTTAACACCAGCTGTCTGCAATTAAAGTAAGATCGAATCTCGTCAGGCTCAAGGTTGACTCAGCCTTCCATCCTTTCTAAGGTAGGTAAATTGAGGACCCAGTTTGTGGGGGCAATAAGCTGACTTTGTATAAATATACAAAAGTATGAAGGCTATTGCTTAACGCACTGTAAGCCGCCATGAGTCTCCGGAGAAGGGCGGCATATAAATCATTAAAAAAAAAAAAAGTGTGATTGGACACACAAGGAATTTGTCTTTGGTGCATTTGATGTCCACAACTCTTAAGGTTGTCAAGGCTGGAGATCCCTGACCTAAAGGGAAAGGAGATCAAGCGATTCACTTAACAACTGTGGGAAGAAAGGGCATAAAATTTACTAAGTCAAACTATTTACTAAGTCTGCACTACTATTAATATTCTCATCATTCCCACCACTCATCTCCTTCCACTTATGACTGTAATTTTGTTGCTTGTATCCTTACGATTTATATTGATATTGCTTCCGGATTGCTTATTATTTACCCTATGACTATCATTAAGTGTTGTACCTTATGATTCTTGATGAACGTATCTTTTCTTTTATGTACACTGAGAGTATATGCACCAAGACAAATTCCTTGTGTGTCCAATCACACTTGGGCAAGAAAAAATTCTAATTCTAAATGTCTCGCTTAGCAATAGAAATTTTGTACTCAATTATGGTCATAAGTCGAGGACTACCGATATCAGCTGTTGAGCCCACCGCAGCAATATTTACATTTTTAGTCTCAACGTTCTGCTTTTTTTTTCTCCCTGGATTCCAATCCTACGCTTCATGAAATTCCAAAGACTGGGTTATTAGGAAGAAAATATGATAATAGCAGCCTATATTTTACCTCTCACACACAATATTTTCACGTCTGTACGGTAGATAAATGAGTGGGAGTGTGATGGAACCTACCATAAATGAACACAAATTGATGTTATTTTTTAATAGCATCTGCTCACAAATTATTTCAACTCCGTTCTTCTTCCTTCTGATACACGTACACACATGATCGCTCTTGCTGAATGTTTTGCTAGCAGTTTTATTCCAAGTGTCACAATTGAAGGAGACAGCTGTGTGATATTACTACCAATTCTATTGTCTACCGTACTCTTAGAAATGTAATGATACCTATTATAGAAACTGGATTTTATTAAATCAGACCTGACACATTTCAGGCCCAGCAATCAGCACAGCTGTTTGTCTGCAGCTTCGAAGAGGGCTGCAAATATCTTTATTTGATAACCCATGGATTGCATTCAGAATGACAGAACATCAGTAAATCTTCTCAGCCCCAAAGCCTGAATTCAAAATGGACTGAACCTGGACAAGGATTCACCCTTATCCATCCCATAATGACCTAACCTCCACCTCCTTTCTTTATCCTACTTCAATCACCCATTTCCTTTCATATAGCTCCTGACCCGCCTTCAGGTAATCCTCAATTTACGACCACAACGGAGCCCGAAATTTATGTCGTTAAGCGAGACAGTTAAGAGAGTTTGGTGGGTTTCAAATTTTTTTACGACTGGTTCTGTGGGTGTGGCTTGGTGGGTGTGACATGGCTTGGTGGGCGTAGCAGGGGAAGGATACTACAAAACCTCCATTCCCTCCCCAATCCAGGGGAAGGTTACTGCAAAATCCCCATTTCCTCCCGATCAGCTGGGACTTGGGAGGCAGAGAATAGATGCGGGACAGTCAGAATTTTTACTACCGCTTCTCCGAACTAAAAATTTCCTCTACTGGTTCTCCAGAACTGGTCAGAACCTGCTGAAACCCACCTCTGGTTTGATCCCATTTTATGACCCTTCTTGCTACAGTTATTACAGTGAATCACTAGAGTAGTTAAGTTAGTAACAGACTTGTTAAATAAACCTGGCTTCCCCCCTTGACTTGTCTTGTCAGAAGGTTGCAACAGGGGTTCAAGTGACCCCGGGACACTAAGCCAGTGGTGGGATTCAGCCGGTTTAGGCTAATTTGGGTGAACCGGTTGTTAAATTGCTGGCTGACCCCGCCCTGCCCCTTCCAGGAATCCACACACGCCCCATTTTGGCTCCCAGGTTTGTTTTATTGTTTGTTTGTTTTATTAAATTTGTATACCACCCTACTCCCGAAGGACTCAGGGCGGTGAACAGGCACAAAATAAAATACATAAATACAAAAGTTAGAAACAATTTAAAACCAAATTAAATAATTTAGCCCAAGACAATTAAAAATCCCAATAATTTAAAACAAATTAAAATTTCAGTTTAAAAATTTAAAAGAAAGGGGAGAAAATTAGGCCAGGCCGGCTTGCTGGAATAGGAGGGTCTTAAGAGCATGGCGGAAAGTGCGCAGATCCGGGATCCTCCGTATCTCCGGGGGGAGCTCAGTCCAGATAGTGGGTGCCCCCACAGAGAAGACCCTCCCCCTGGGGGCCGCCAGTCGACACTGCTTGGCTGACGGCACCCAGAGGAGCCCCTCTCTGTGAGAGTGTACCAGCCGGTGGGAGGCTGTTTGTGGTAGTAGGCAGTCCCGTAAATAACAAGGTCCTAAGCCATGGAGCGCTCTAAAGGTGGTAACCAAAACCTTGAAGCGCACCCAGAAGACCACCGGGAGCCAGTGCAGCTCGTGCAGGAGAGGTGTCACACGGGAGCGCCATGTTGCTCCCATAACCACCCACGCGGCTGCACTCTGTGCCAGATGGAACCTCCGGGTGCTCCTCAAGGGGAGCGCCATGTAGAGAGCATTACAATAGTCCAGGCGGGAGGTGACAAGGGCATGAGTGACTATGTGTAGGGAGTCCCAATCCAGAAAGGGACGCAACTGGCGAATCAGGTAAGTGCAGGGAGGCCTACTAGACCCAAAATGGGGTGTGGGGGGTGCAGCACAGGCCCCCCAGCCCTTTTTTGCTCCCAAGAGGTTGCATGGAGGCCTACTAGGCCCAAAAAAGGACACAGGTGTGTGTGGTGTGCCTCCCCGCCCCCGCAGCCCGTTTTTGCTCCCAGGAGGCTGAAGGGAGGCCTACTAGGTCCATAACGGGACACGGGGGTGTATGGTGCACCCCTCGTGGCCTGTTTTTGCTCCTAGGAGGCTGCAGGGAGGCCTACTCGGCCCAAAATGGGGTGCGGCGGGGCGGCGCCCTCCCGTCCCGTTTTTGCACCCAGGGGTTGCAGGAGGCCGAGTACTGCTTGTCACACCCCCTGGCCACACCCACCATGGCCATGCCCACCCAGCTGAACATTAGGGCAGAGAACTGGTTGTTAAATTATTTGAATCCCATCACTGCACTAACCCTCATAAATATGAGTCAGTTGTTCATATTTTGATCATGTGACCATGGAGATGCTATAATGGTGGTCAGTGTGAAAAATGGCCATAACTTTTTTCAGTGCCGTTGTAACTTTGGTCACAAAATGAACCGTTGTAAGTCAAGGGCCACCTACATCTAAATTGAGTTTTATTGAAAGCTGTGAAAATGAGTAACCTTCCGTCACAAATGAACAGAAGAATGAGACTTCAGAGTTTCTTTAATTTTCTTTCCTCTAAAACTTTCACCCCGTTTAATCAGAGCTGAATTTTAATCTCGCATTAGCATGGGGCATGCTGAGTGACCAAGACTGTGTAAATATTATTTTTATGGTGCTGTAGATAATGGCACTGCCTGGCTCTTGTAAAGCATCTATTATCAAAGGACCATCAAGTGTTTTATAAACATTAATTAAAACCTTGCAACAGTCATTTCTCTGAGGCAAGCTTTAGTTATTTCATGTCAGCTACATATGAATTAAACTCAGTGAAAGAAGAGGAACATAAGGTAGAATTAACCTAGCAGAAATAAAATAAAATAAAATAAAAATAAAAATAACCCACCAGTTCTTAGCCCCTTATTGTAAATTTGGCAACTGAAAGTTCGTGGGGGGGGGGAAAAGGACTTTAATTGAAAGCAGTTTTAAAATTTCTGCACTTTGAATCAAATTATGTTTCCGCATACATATATTACAAATTTTTTTTACAACTTTCATCAAATTCTGGAAAAAAAATAAATTTGCAGTCTTAATTATTTATGCTTTCCCTGTGATAGAAGAAAGTGGGTGTGAAATTATGGGATTCCAGATTAATGTTTCAACAATCGGAAAGAAACCAAGTCAATCTATTTCCAGATACATTCCTGCAACACCAAGCTGGGTTGGACTATTTTCTGAGTTGAGAATATCACACTCAGACACAGGATGGGTAGCTTTTGCAGTCCTGGAAAAGCACGGCCAATCAGTTAATATTCATCTTTTCTTTTCTACCATACAGTTGAGAAAAATAGAACTAAGATATTTGCTGAATACTTCCTGAGCCTTTCAACCCCAACCCAGGAGCCCTCAGGCAAAGCTTTCACAACAAACTATTTTGTGTTAAATTTATATTTACTGATTAAATTTATATATATATATATGTATATATGTGTGTGTTTGTATGTGGGTGTTTCTTCTGTTCAATTGATTCTGATGGCTTGAAGTTTTTTTGGCATGGTTTTTCAGAAGTGGTTTGCCATTGCCTCCTCCCTAGGGCAGACAGAGAGTGGCTGGCCCAAGGTCATTTGCTAGCTTTGTGCCTAAGGCAGGAATAGAACTCGCAGTCTCCCAGTTTCTAGCCTGATGCCTTTATCACTACACTAAATTGACATGCATGCATATACATTACATACATACATAGATATTACATATACATATACATTCAGAGAGAGAGAAAGATATGCATACCGTATAAGTGTGAGAGTATAAAGATAGGATAGGATAGGATGAGATAAGATTAACCTTTATTGTCACTTTTTTCTGTGCCACGTATTGAAAATGAAATTCGGAGGCTCCCCCCCCCTCTATATATAGACATACACATATGTACATACATACAGATACATACAGATATATAGACATACATACATACACACACACACATACATATATGTATACATAACCTATTTCCCCTAAAATAAGACCTCCCCAGATAATAAGCCCTCCCCAAAAATATGAATTTGCATGTGCAGCCGGTCACAGCCATTTCCTCTGGTTAGGATTAGGGAGACAGAGCTGGAAAGCAGGTAATGATGTCCCGATATAGTCAGTTGGTGCCATCACTGACTATTGGGGGCGAATCATTGGCCCCTGTGGATCGCAACTTGGGCGTCCTCCTGGATTCACGGCTGTCTTTAGAAGAGCACTTGACGGCCATGACCGGGAGGATTTTTTATCAGGTTCGCTTGATTCGCCAGCTGCGTCCCTTTCTGGATCGGGATTCCTTACGCACAGTCACTTATGCCCTCGTCACCTCCTGCCTGGATTATTGTAATGCTCTCTACATGGGGCTCCCCTTGAGGAGTACCCAGAGGCTCCAACTGGCACAGAGTGCAGCCGCGCGGGTGGTAATGGGAGCGACATGGCGTTCCCATGTAACACCCCTCCTGCGCGAGCTGCACTGGCTCCCGGGGGTCTTCCGGGTGCGCTTCAAGCTTTTGGTTACCACCTTTAAAGCGCTCCATGGCTCAGGACCTGGGTACTTGCGGGACCGCCTACTACCACCAATAGCCTCCCACCGGCCGGTACGCTCTCATAGAGAGGGCCTCCTCCGGGTGCCGTCGGCCAAACAATGTCAACTGGCGGCCCCCAGGGGGAGAGCCTTCTCTGTGGGGGCACCTACTATCTGGAACGAGCTCCCCCGGAGATACGGAGGATCCTGGATCTGCGCACCTTCCGCCATGCTCTAAAGTCCTTTTTATTCCACCAGGCGGGCCTGGCCTAACTTTCTCCCTCTTTTTAAACAATTTTAATAATTTTAATATTTTTAATTTTTAATATTCAAAGTTTAAATTTGTTTTAAATTGATTGGGGTTTTAATTTGTCTGGGCCAAACTATTTAATTTGATTTTATTTCTGCTTTTTAAATTTTGTATATATGTATTTTATTGTTGGCTGTTCACCGCCCTGAGTCCTTCGGGAATAGGGCGGTATATAAATCAAATAAAAGTAAAGTAAAGTAAAGTAAAGTAAAGTGGAACCCCGTCTTGCTCCATGTGCCCCAAAATAATAAGATCTCCCCGAAAACAAGGCCAAGTGCTTATTTCGGGGTTCAAAAAAATATAAGACAGGGTCTTATTTTTGGGGAAACACAATATATTTGTATCTCTCTCTAACTCTATCTGTATCTTGATATTGCTTCTAATTTGTAATTTCAAATCAAAAGTGTTTGCTGCATAGTGGGGTAAAAAATTCCATATTTTTCTTTAGCAAATTCACAATTTGCTCCTGTGGTGCATTGTTCTGACAACCAACGCTTAATTGGAGCCCAGTCCTGACAAAGTATATTTTAATTCCTGGTAAGATTGTAATTAAAGTCATTCTCCACTTACATACCACTTTTCATTCTTAAAAGAGACCCTAAGGACAATCCAAACTCTTTCAGTTGGAGAGAGAGGGAAAGAGGAAGGGAGAGGAAGAGGAAGAGGGAGAGAGAGGGGGAGAGGAAAGGAGAGGGAGAGAGAGAGGGAGGGAGAGGGAGAGAGAGGGAGAGAGAGAGGGAGGGAGGGAGAGAGGGAAGGAGGGAAGGAGAGAGAGGGAGAGAGGGAGAGAGAGGGAGAGAGAGAGGGTGGGAGGGAGAGAATATAATCCATATCTATATCCATATCTATATCCATATAAGGAGACGAGAATTTATGTGAAAACAATTATGTGTTACTTTTTGACATCTTGCTTTTATTACAACTTCCCACTTTAATTATTTTTTTATTGAGAAACCCTAATTTTCCAACTATAGTATGTATTCATACTTTTATTTCCTCTAGAGCAGTGCTTCCCAAACCAGGCCAAATTATCCAAGATTGGTTAAAAAACATATTTTCTTTGGGTAACAACAACACACAAACCAATACTCATCACAAAGAGGGCGGCATTTAAGTTGGCTTAAAAGATTGCCACAAACGCTAAAATGTAATCAAACGTCTTCCGAAAGCACTCCTACCAAGAAAAAGATCGATGTTGAAATGTCATAAAGTCCATCCAATGATGTTTATTTATTATTTGTTCAACTTGTATGCCACCTTTCTCTGAAGACTCAAGGCGGCTTACAATGCATTTAAAAACCATATATAAAAACATTAAAAATTAAAACATTAAAAACTCATTCACGCCATTCATGGCCGAATCTCGCCAGATCGCAACAGCGAGATCAACGGGCCTGCCGGAAGAGCCAGGTCTTCACCGCTTTTCGGAAGGCCAATAGGGTAGGGGTAGTCCGGATGTCAGGAGGTAACTGGTTCCAGAGAGCTGGGGCAGCCACAGAGAAGGCCCTCCCCCGCGGGCCCGCCAGCCGGCATTGTTTAGCTGACAGGACCCGGAGGAGACCAACTCTGTGGGATCTTACCGGTCGCTGGGAGCTATGCGGTAGAAGGCGGTCTCGAAGATAGCCTGGCCCTGAGCCATGTAGGGCTTTAAAGGTAATAACCAATACCTTGAATTGTGACTGGAGACCAATAGGGAGCCAGTGCAGCTCGCGGAGAATTGGTGTAATGTGGGTGTACCTAGGTGCACCCACGACAGCTTTCTGGACCAACTGTAGTCTCCGGACACTTTTCAAGGGTAGTTCCATGTAGAGCGCATTGCAATAATCTAACCGTGAGGTGACAAGGGCATGAGTGACTGTGAGGAGAGCCTCCTGATCCAAGTAGGGTCGCAATTGGTGCACCAGGCGAACCTGTGCAAAGGTCTCCCTAGCCACAGCTGACAGATGTTGCTCTAATCTTAGCTGTGAGTCTAGGAGGAGACCCAAATTGCGAACCCGTTCTGAGGGGGACAATTTCTCCCCCCCCCCAGAACAAAGGAAACCAATGTTGGTTTTATAATGCAGATAGTCCTCTAGTTTTGACCGTTAATAACTATTCAAAGTTGTGATGGTGCTGAAGGAAGGGACCTGTAACTGTCCTTGAAGACTGATAAGACCTTTGGAAAAACAATTATGGGTCATGAATGAAGGAAAAAAGAAGCTGAGAAGCCGTAGAGTTACAGGTTCAAGTAGGTTAGCTCTCAAACTTTGCCCTATATTAAAGGATACACCCACTACTTCACTGCAGGCAAACATTTCAAAGGGATGTGATAATGCTTTCATTGTTCTACCAAGAGATGCTTTTAGCGTTGAACAGAGATACCAGGTCAAGAGAGAGACAGTAGAACTCATTTACATAATACATTAAAGTTGAAGATTACAATGTCCTGTCAGGGAGACATTTACAGACACTTGGCAGCTTCCATACATTATTGTTTAAAAGGAATGCTCGACAATCTCTTTGAGGAGGACGTAGAAATGAGAGGATGAGGGGATGTGGGAACCGGAATATCCAAAGAGAAATAGCAACGTGGTATTCATTAGCAGTTCCTGATCACAGAATTTCTTGGTTTTGAAACTATCAAAGGTTTTTTACACCTGGAGCCAGTCACCTCTAGACAGTCTAGACAGCATACTAAAAAGCAGAGACATCACCCTGCCAACAAAAGTGTGTATAGTCAAGGCTATGGTTTTCCCAGTTTGCAATGTATGGCTGTGAAATTTGGACCAAAAGAAAGGCCGAGCGCCAAAGAATTGAGGCCTTTGAACTATGGTGCTGGAGAAGACTCCTGTGAGTCCCTTGGACTGCAAGGCGATCAAACCGATCAGTCCTAGAGGAGATCAACCCTGACGGCTCTTTAGAGGGCCAGATCCTGAAGATGAAACTCAAATACTTTGGCCACGTAATGAGAAGGAAGGACTCCCTGGAGAAGAGCCTAAATGCTGGGAACGATTGAGGGCAAAAGAAGAAGGGGACGGCAGAGAACGAGGTGGCTGGATGAAGTCACTGAAGCAGTTGGCGTGAGCTTAAATTGTCTCCAGGGGATGGTAGAGGACAGGAAGGCCTGGAGAAATGTTGTCCATGGGGTCACAATGGGTCGGACACGACTTCGCAACTAACAACAGCAACATCATTAGCAGTTCCTGATCACAGAATTTCTTGGTATTGAAACTATCAAAGGTTTTTTACACCTGGAGCCAGTCAACTCCTTGAGGTGGGTCAAGAAATTGACTTGACAAAGGAGCACCAGGACGTAACTATATTAATAAAGAGTATAATAACAGAATCTTAGTTTCTCTTTCTCCAACTTATACCAGTGGTGAAATCCAGTCAGATCTATCCGGCTCGTGTGATCCAGTAGAGCTGGCGGCTAGAGGGCTCCACCCCCCCACCTGGACGTCATCATGTCCCATACGCTGACCCTCTGCACATGTGCAGAAGAGGTGCACGCGCGCACTCACATTTCTGATCCGGTAGCGAAGGTAAGTGCATTTTACCCCTGACTTATACCCAAGAGAATCAAGGCAAAATAGTCTTGAGTTTCTTTCTCACCTCCTCTTCTCTTTCAGGCTAAGAACTAGTGTCAAGAGCCGGGGAAATCAGAAGATCCAGGCAATTCAAATGGGTATAAAAGATTAAGCTCTTTGGAAGAATCTGAACTACTAACAGTCCAAGCAAATTGGCAGTCAATGAAATTCAAGGTGGGCTGGACTTAGATTAGTGGTGGAATTCATTTTTTTTTACTACCAGTTCTGTGGGCATGGCTTGGGGGATGTGGCTTGGTGGGCGTGGCAGGGGAAGGATACTACAAAATCTCCATTCCCTCCCCACTCCATGGGAAGGATACTGCAAAATCTCCATTCCCTCTCCACTCCAGGGGAAGGACACTGCAAAATCTCTATTCCCACCTAACTCCAGGGGAAAGATACCACAAAATCCCCATTCCCTCCCCACTCCTGGGGAAAAGATATTACAAAATCTCCATTCCTACTCCACTCTGGGGCCAGTCAGAGGTGGTATTTGCCGGTTCTCCGAACTACTCAAAATTTCTGCTACCAGTTCTCCAGAACCTGCTGAATTTCATCCCTGACTTAGATCTTCTGTGGACACAAAGGGACTCGTGGCCGATGACACATCTGACCCTTTTCTTGGTCATGTCTTACAACTCACCTTGCATCCTTCAAGGTTATCGCAACACTCCTTTATGGTAGATCAACAGCTCCGTTTTCACGGTAGATCAATGGGCCAAAGATATAAATAATCTTGGAACTGTCCCCATGTTCAAAATAATCATATTATGTCTACCACGAAAAAGTGCAAATTCGCTTGGTTGAACATTTTCTCCCATTAGTGTTCCTGAGGAACGTGTAGGGAAAAAAATAACCTCTTTTTTTTTTCTTAGTTTTTGCAAGAACATTTTGTATTTTTGTGTGCAGCAAATTTGGAAAGGTGAGGAAGTACTGAGTTCTATAATAACACCCCTTCACAGAGGGATAGACAAAGAGGTAACAGGTTTTCAATATCTCCTTTCCCAAAAATATCTTTTCTAACCCCAAAAGTGTAATTGTAAGAAGTGGAACCTTCAGAGTTTCTGTTAACATATTGGATGGTGTGTTTTTTTTTTTGTTTTTTTTTTGTTGTTTTTTTTTGCACCCTAACCGATGTTTATAATTATGTTCTAATTTGGGATCAAAACCACAACTTTGATGTATTTCAATCTTTCTTAAAGTAGACACTTTAAATACATTTAGCCCAAAAAAAAAAAAAGAAAAAAGAAAAAAAGAGAGAGAGATTTGCTATCCTCTCAGGTTTCCTTGTATCTATCATGCTGAGTCAATATGGGTTAGAAGCAAAATTAAAAGCAATTCACTTAGAGTAAATCAAGTGCTTTTTAAAAAGACAGAAAAAAATTTCTTTGATCAATGAGTAGGTAATCTAAAAGCTGAACCAGTTTCTTATCTCTGAAAGCTTCAAAGTCCGAGCTAAGATATTTCTTGCAGATATACATCATGAAGAGAATTTCATTCAATTCCCTGGTTATAATTTTATTTAAAACCTTTTAATGCTGTTTCTCTGTTAAAAACATACGAACACTTACACACGCAACCAAATCAGATGGAACGTTGCAAGTTGACAAGAAAAACAGCTTATCGTCAAAAAGAAAGAAAGAAAGAAAGAAAGAAAGAAAGAAAGAAAGAAAGAAGAAGCAAATGATAATTAAAAGAACTATCTTTAAATTTAAAAGTTTGAGATCTCAAGTGCAATGCAAATTTAAATAAAATGATAGCAACCATTACATCAGGCATTAAATATCAAGAAGAGGAAGAAGAAGAAGAAGAAGGAGGAGGAGGAGGAGGAGGAGGAGGAGGAGGAGGAGGAGGAGGAGGAGAAGGAGAAGAAGAAGAAGAAGAAGAAGAAGAAGAAGAAGAAGAAGAAGAAGACTTTTAATGGAACCAGAATTAGTTCCATCTACCACGTTGGAAGAATCAGCTATTGGTATTGTACATTTATCTTCATGTGTTATATGTATATAAAGAAGTTAATGAATCCAGCTGAATCAGTTATCTGTGTGTGCTTTCTGGATTTGATTTTTGCAACAAACTCTGACAGCTTTTTTTTTTTGGCAGCACAAGGAAACAGCAGCCAACAATTTAACAGCCATCAACACCCCAATCAACCAATAAAAATCCACACACAACCAGGCCCCGCATAAATATTATGCATAGAATAAATAGCCCAAAGCACATGTTCCAGTAGAGAGATGTTCCCTGAGGATGGGCTCCAACATGAGTCTGAAAGCTTGGAAGACCTCTGGTCCAGTGGTGAAATGTAAAATTTGTTACTACCGGTTTTGTGGGCGTGGCTTGGTAGGGGGGGTAATGTGACTGAGTGGGCGTGGCCAACTTCAGCTGAAGAGGTTGTGAAAAAATGCTTTTAAAAGCCTCTGAAGATCAGGCAATGCAGCTGGGATCGTCAAAGGCTTTTAAAAGCATTTTTTCTACAACCACTTTGGCCAAAGAGATTGTAGAAAAAATGCTTTTAAAAATGTCTGAAGATCAGGCAATGCAGCTGGGATAGTCAGAGGCTTTTAAAAAAAGAAAAAAAATGCTTTTGAAAGCCTCTGACGATCCCAGCTGAGCTACATGATCATCAGAGGGTTTTTGTTTTTTTTTTATTTTTAAAAGCATTTTTTCAGCCAAAGAGGTTGTAGAAAAAATGCTTTTAAAAGCCTCTGACAATCCCAGCTGAGTCACCTGATCGTCAGAGGCTTTTTTTTTCTTTTAAAAGCCTCTGACGATCCCAGCTGAGTTGCTTGATCATCAGAGGCTTTTTTTTTCTTTTAAAAATATTTTTTCTACAACCTCTTTGGCCAAAGAGGTTTTAGAAAAAATGCTTTTAAAAGCCTCTGGCGATCCCAGCTGAGCCGCACAATCATCAGAGGTCTTTTTTTTTTTTTTTACATTTAAAACCATTTTTTCAGCCGAAGAGATTATAGAAAAAATGCTTTTAAAAAGAAAAAAAAAAAAAAAAAAAACAGCCTCTGATGATCGCATGGCTCAGCTGGGCATGGAGGAGGCAGGGATTTTTGCTACCTGTTCTCCGAACCACCCGCTGCCATCACTACTAGATCGGGTGATGGCAGCCCGGGAGCATTTCACCCCTGCTCTGGTCCCAGTGACCGACACAGATTGGATATTGCAATAATGCTGCTATGCATGGAAAAAAGCTATGATGCATACCTTACATTCTGAAAAACTCAAAATCAACTACCTGGGTGCCATCTTCTCAGATAGTTTATCAAGATTAGCATAACAATCCAAGATTGGAATCCAAAAGACAAGCAAGCAGGCATCACAAAAAAAAAAAAAAAAACACATTTTCAGTTCTGTTCCAAGTCTGCGAAGGCTAAGGATCATAAGGTTTACTAAAACGTCCATCTCATTCTCCAAAAATATTTAGGATGGCATCCCTTTTATATGATACAGATCTGCGTTTCTCAACCCTGGCAACTTTTAAATTTTGTGGACTTCACTGATTCTTTGGTCTTTGCTGTGGTTATTGGCTCAGCTTTATTTATTTATTGGTTCAATTTATATGCCGCCCTTCTCCGGAGATTCAGGGTGGCTTACAATGCATTAAGCAATAGCCTTCATACTTTTGTATATACCTGCTTAGTAGGGCTTTCG
Organism: Pantherophis guttatus; assembly: GCF_029531705.1. The sequence continues at coordinate 16,784,248 of NW_026844048.1, read as the reverse complement.
GACCCCCCTAAGCGGTGTTCTTTTTATACAAATTCAGCTTATTGCCCCCACAAACCGGGTCCTCATTTTACCTACCTCGAAAGGACGGAAGGCTGAGTCAACCTTGAGCCTGGTGAGATTTGAACTCGCAGTAATTGAGGCAGCTGGCAGCTAAGTGCTACTTAACAGCACTTTAGTCCGCTGTGCCACCAAGGCTTTTGGAGAGCCATCCAATTTATCTTCCCCAGAAGTCCTGATCCTACACAATTTCTAAACAGGAGAAGAATCCAAACTCCTAGGCTGCTAGTTTATTTTTATTTATTTGTTAAACAAATGTGCTACCCATCTCACTATCAACCGACTCTCGGAGGTTTAACCCTTGCAACGGATTAACAGAGTTGGAAGGGACCTTGTAGGTCATCTAGGGATGTCAAACTCGATTTCATTGAGTGCCAAATCAGGGTTGGGTATGACCTCGGGGGGCTGGGGCAGGCGTGGCCAGCTTGACATCACTTGTGTCAGGGGCGCCTGTGGCCCAAGTGCTCTGCCAGCAAAAACAGGGTACCTGTTCTGCCCCAGCTATGGACCCCAAAGAACGCAGCACACACAAAGTCTGTACAAACCTTAGTTTACTAAATTAAATCAGTCTTTTTCAAATAATTAACTTTCTTAACAGCCTACAAGAATCCAAATAATAAATAATCATAATCTTACTATGGTTGGCAAAAAGCCCAGAAGCAATTTGCAGGAAACTGATAAGAGAACTAAGATCAGGACGCGAAGTAGAGTGAACGAAGTTGTTCCCTGCAAATTGCCTCAGTCGTCGTCCTTCCTTAAATAGGCTAAGGGAGTGGCCAATTAGCCCCAAGCCTTACTCTCGAGGAGACCTCCTCCTAAGGAACCACTCCTGCCTTTTGGCAGCTCTGCACATCTGTGCATCAAGAAGAGGCCTCCTCTTCTTCCTCTTCTTCCTCTTCACTTAAGGGAGCTTCTGGAGATTCTGAAGGCCCTGGCTGAATCCCCGCCTCTGCCACCACATCTTCTCCAGCCTCCTCATTGTCTGACTCGAATGCCAGCTGCACAGGCTGCTGGCGCACCACCACACCAGCCTCCTCACTGTCGCAATCAGTTACTAGCTGCACAGGCCGCTGACGGGCTACAACAGTACCGAGTTCCGTTTTCATCTGCGACTGCTTCCTGCAACCTTCTGCCAGTGAAAACGGAGCTCGGTAGGGCCATGAACGACCCTCGTGAGCTCCAATTTTGGCTGTGATGGCCTCCTGCAACCCTCTGCCGGTGAAAATGGAGCTCGGGAGGGCCACACGCAGCCCTCTTGAGCTCCATTTTTGATGGCAGAGGCTTTGCTGGCCGGTCCTTTGCTGTTTCCAGGGCAGCCCCACGAGCCAGATCTAAGCACCCCGTGGACCGGATCCAGTCCCTGGGCCTTGAGTTTGACACCCCTGGTCTAGTCCAACCCCGCACCCAAGCAGGAGACCCTACACCATTTCTGACAGGTGGCAGTCCAGTCTCTTCTTGAAAGCTCCCAGTGATGAAGCTCCCACAACTTAAAATAAAGTAATTTTAAGTTAATAACGATAATAATATTATAATATAAATAATATAAAAATAATAATAACATGATAAAAATAACATAAAATAATCTCTTTTTTCTCCTGTCAAGGCCACCGTGCATAAGCAATTAAATGCTTGGCCTACATTGTGTAATGTAATAAAATCCCTATATTTGTTTCAAACTTTCTCTCCCCATTATTTTTCTGCTTCCCTCACCTTCGGTTACAATTTATGCTCCTGATTCTATTCAAGCAAAGAATCCAAAGATGTCAACCTTATTGAAGGTAGGAAAGTTAGATACTTGACCCATTTCTAGGTACTTTTTCACATTGCCATTTATATTCTTAACTCAACATCTCTCCCCCATTAAACCAGTGGAGGATTTTCTCTTTTTTAAAAAAATGGGGGGGAGTAGATCAGAAAATATTGAACTCTCTTAGAAGACATGTCTTTCACTATTGGCCTTACATTTCTTCTCGTACAATTAAATAATTCAAACGTATTTTGCTGCAGAATTCAGACAGTAAACAAGTGACAGTAAAGCATTAAGAGTTTAAAATCCACCGAGAGTATCAAGGTTTTGATAAGAAAAAATTGGATAATTTGCCGTATGTCTCACAACTCTGCAAATCAAGACACTTTTTTTTTCTTCAAATCAAACTTTGAAAAAGAGTCTTGAGGTCATCAGTTATATCTTGCCCACTTGAGAACCTGTTGTGGTAAGGCTGTCTAAGCATTGAAGAATCCTTTGCTTCTGAGTGAACATTTATGTCTTTATTCATTCATTCACTCCATTTCCAAACTATCAAACAACCTGTGAACCTTGTGTAGTGTTGAGATGCTTTTCAGAATCTCCTTCTCTCCCCGTATGTGTTAGAAAATAACTCACAGAATTTCCAACTACTGTAGAAGGGAACAAATAGGATATTCTGAAGTTATTTTCTAATATATTATATTTAGAGGACACAAGTTTGGAGGCTGATGCCTTAACAGCCAAGAAAATAAGAATCATCTATGCAGAATCATACCAATAGTCAATTTATGTTATTGTTCTGTCAAAAGTCAGGAAATATGTTTGCAGCCCTTGCAAAGTTCTACAAAATGTTTCCACTGTAAATTATTGACTGAATCACAGGTTCCATTATCCTCTGAAGCCATCAAGGCAAGCACTGCACAAGAATTTACACAAATATACGTGTCCTGGGATTAATATTGTAGGACCCAATCTGAGTCTGTCATCGGGACTAGAGGTTTAATCTTCCAAACTTTCATACATTCAATTTCATAGCTACTAAGATTGTTGGCCGAGTAGGGACAAAAATAGCCAGAGAAATGATTGAAGCCTGGAAAACGGGCTCCTTGTCACTCAACAGCAGTGCTGATTTTCCACCAGCTTATCAGGTACTTAGGAGCCAAGGGCACGACAACACAAGGAAACAACAACCAATAGCTTAACAGCCAGCCATTAATACTGCAATCAACAACTACCCTGTTTCCCCTAAAATAAGACATCCCTTGATAATAAGCCCAATTGGGCTTTTGAGCGCATGCACTAAAATAAGCCCCCCCCTAAAAATAAGCCCTACCTGAAAATATTTAAATGCATGTGCAGCCTGGTCCCCGCCATTTCCTCTGGTTTCCTTCATGTGCCCCAAAATAATAAGACCTCCCTGAAAATAAGGCCAAGCATTTATTTCAGGGTTCAAAAAAATATATAATACAGGGTCTTATTTTCGGGGAAACACGGTAAAAGCCACACAAAACCAGGTACCAGGCATAAATACTATGCTGTTTCCCCCCAAAATAAGACATCCCCTGATAATAAGCCCAATTGAGCTTTTGAGTGCATGGCAATAAGGCCAAGCGCTTATTTCAGGGTTAAAAAATAAATAAATAAAAATAAGACAGGGTCTTATTTTCGGAGAAACACCGTACGCATAGAACAGCCCAGTGCACACATTCTGGAGACAGAGAAATTCCCTAAGCTCCAGTATGAGTCCAAAAATTTGGAAGACCACTTCTTCTAAAGTGCTAATCAGTGGTGGGTTGCTCCCGGTTCTGTCCGGTCTTTGCCTCCAGAAGTTGTAAATGTTCCAACACTGGAAGATTTTAAGAAGAGATTAGATAACCATTAGTCTGAAATGTTATAGGATTTCCTACTTAAGCAGGTTCTGACCAGTTCTGGAGAACCAGCAGCAGAAATTCTGAGAAGTTCGGAGAACCGGTAGTAAAAATTCTGACTGGACCCGCCCCCATCTATTTTCTGCCTCCTGAGTCCCAGCTGATCGGGAGGAAATGGGGATTTTACAGTAACCTTCCCCTGGAATAGGGTGGCCTCCAAGATCTGTTCCAACTCTGTTGTTCTGTTCTGTTCTGTTCTGTTCTGTTCTGTTCTGTTCTGTTCTGTTCTGTTCTATTCTATTCTATTCTATTCTATTCTATTCTATTCTATTCTATTCTGACTAAACCTCTGGTCCCAATGACTGACTCAGCTTGTACCCTGCAATTTATCATAAGACTATAAAAAAATGACAGCTTTAACATCTAAATCACGCACGTATTTACATTTCTCTCTTACATGAATTTGTATAGATTGGACTTCTTATTTGGAACTCAGTTACCCTCTTGCCGACAGATTATGAAACTATTAAAGAGCTGCAAAACAATTTAATCCAAAGCAACTTCCCCAAAAATAAAACATTTCATTTCAGAAGAAAGCATGCAATTCATCAATTTCCCCGAGATGAAACAACAACTGTTTCTTACTCCTTTGGAGACTCATCCAACCCAGATCACATCTGCCATGAGTGAAGTCTTATAATTTGCTCCCATGATGCACATTGGGGAAAAATGAGAAGACAGGAGTTTTTATAGGAGACTTGAAACAAAACCTGACTTTTCTCCTTCTTTTATAAATTAGAGAGAGAGAGAGGGGAAAAAAAAAACATTTGGTTCACCTCTCAAATGTCCATTTTCAGAAGAAATAGCATCACCAACTTTCATTACCTATGTCATCCATTTCACAATGTTTCACATGCTGTCATTTTTCAGAGCTGTGTCCAGGGCAAGTTTTCCTTGAAAAATCAGAAGTAATCAACAACTTTTGTTTCAATATAAGCAGTTACAAGAAACTACCGGGCAATGGTAGACTGGAGAAGACATCCAGAAGGAACATAGCAGTGGTGGGTTTCAAAAATTTTTTATTACCAGTTCTGTGGGTGTGGCTTGATGGGCGTGGCGTGGCTTGGTGGGTGTGGCTTGGTTGGCATGGCAGGGGAAGGATACTGTAAACTCTCCATTTCCACCCTATTCCAGGGGAAGGTTACTGTAAAATCCCCATTTCCTCCCGATCAGCTGGGACCCGGGAGGCAGAAAAGAGATGGGGGCGGGGCCAGTCAGAGATGGTATTTACCGGTTCTCCGAACTACTCAGAATTTCTGCTGCTGGTTCTCCAGAACTGGTCAGAACCTGCTGAAACCCACTTCTGGAACATATCTCCTGGAATGTGTGTAATGACAGCCCTTGCCATATTGTGGGTAAATCAGTAGTGAAATCCAAATTTTTTTACAACCGGTTCTGTGGCGTGGTGTGTCTTGGTGGGCATGGCAGGGAAAGGATACTGCAAAATCTCCATTCCTTCCCCACTCCTGGGGGAAGGATATTGCAAAATCTCCATTCCCACCCCACTCCAGGGGAAGGATACTGCAAAATCCCCATTCCCACCCCACTTTGGGGCCAGCCAGAGGTGGTATTTGCCGGTTTTCTGAACTGCTCAAAATTTCCGCTACCGGTTCTCCAGAACCTGTGAGAACCTGCTGGATTTCACCTGGAGTAAATGGGAGTGTAGAAAGTGAGCACGCACCCACCCCTCCTAGAAGAATGAAATATTTTGAGGAATATTAAAAAGACAGAATATTATATTTCCCTATTGGAGAAACTTGTTTTTTTTTAAAAAAGACAGAAAGCAGTCTCAATCTTTCTTAATAGACCCCAACAGATATTTTATGCCCATTAAGAAAGATTGCGCCAACCTATTCAGAAACCAGCCCCCAGTTTCCCTGCCCCCAGCAGAAACTAAGGAAGCCAGCTTTTAGAAATGCAGATTTGGTAATCCATTCAGAAAGACTGGGTCAGGCAGAAACTCCAGATAAGCAATAAACAAAAGGTTGACAAAAGTAGCTCAGACGAACACCTAGGATTTGCATTTCCTTTTTTGCCTGTAGAACCAGCTATGACCCCTACATGACCCCATAGGAATCTGACAACAGCCAATAGAATACATGTTCTTGCACAGGAACAGGAAGCTCAAGTGCAAAGCCCAAAAGAAGGTATAAAAACCACCCACTCTCAACTCCATTTTGTCAGCTGCCCAGAACCACAAACCCAAGTGGTTTTGCTTCATCAATAAACCATCTTTCCAATCAGTCTCCACGTTTCCAGTGTCTTTCTCCCAGCTTGGAACTGAACCAGATGGATATTTCTTCCCACAGGAGGAAGGAGGTGATAATGTGGTTTTTCAAGTGTTATGTTTTATGATTGTGGTGCTCTTTGCATAAAGGTCATCTCAACATTGCCTGCAGTTGACCCTAATACACTGGTATAATTGTAATATATACCAGTGTATATATTATAATTGTAATATATACCAGTTAATATATTAACTCTTCTGCGCATGCGCAAGATGGCGACTTGCCTGTGATCCCGGTGATCCTGGGGGGCGATTATGGCTCCAGGGGGCCTTTGGAGGGCTGAATTTCGATCGTTGCAGCCCTGGCCCAGCTGGAGGAGTGTTGGGGCTCTCCGTTGAGGGGTCTCCGGCTTCTGTGAGTGTCCTTGAGGCTCGCGGAGACCGTAGGACGGCGAGAGCGGCCCGAAGGAGGAGGGGCGGCAGCAGACTCTCCTGGCGAAGGTAGCAGAGCCAGGATGACGGCGTCAGCGCCGCGGCGGTGGCGGCGGTGTAGCACCCTCGCCGGGATCCTCGCCAGCCCAATCTGCCCTGGACATGTACTAGGGGCGGAGGGGGGGGCGAGGTGAGGGCGGGGAGGCTGGCAGCGGCAGCGACGGCGGTGCTGGCGGCGTGGAAATGGCGGCTGCCGGGTCAAGGAAGAAGCTGCCACAGTTTGGAGCGTGGGAGCGTCGGAGAGGTTGGCAGTTGCTGGCTTACTTTGTTGGATCTCCTGGGCGACCGTGGGGCGTTATTTGGCCCCTTGGTCGTCCCAGAGGCCTCCATGAGGATTTATGGAGGCTGGGCGAGGCTGGACGAGGCAAGCAGCATGGTCCCAAGGAAGATCCGGGAGGGGTTGGGGAGAGCTGGACTATGACTGAGGGGTTTTCCCCCCTATGGCATTTGTTGCCTCTGCTCTCCTTTTTCACCCCCATCCCCCTGAATGTGGTGATGCCATGCCCTGTATGCCTGCTGAACAATCATCTCCGGGTCTAGATGCCATCTTGACCTCCCCGGAGGTAATGACGGTTATGATCTCCGCTGTCTGAGCCTGTCTGGACTATGTGGACTGACCTGACCCCATTCTTCCCCTCCGTTGAATGGAGGTTTACATCTGGGGATTCAAGTCTTGGTGGAGTGGGTCTATAGCTGCTGTCTCAATTCCGGCTTTTTGGACGATCGTGGTTGACCAGCCCCCGTGAGAGGAGGGCTGGGTCACCCTCTGCCGGACCAAAACAGTATTTACTCCCGCCATTGCCGTGAGAGGGCACTGAGGTCTCACATGCTCCATTGGAACTCTATTGAAGCCTGGCATTGCACTCCTTCTGACTGTGATAACATCAAATTGGCCCCTGGTTATTGGCCATGGACTATCACCTCCCTTTGATCTTTGATGTACTCGGTGAATGACCTTCGTGCCCTGCGAGACTCCCCCCTCTCGCAGGTCTGGCCCTCTTCGTTATCGAGGGCCTATCTTGATGACGGGCGTTGGAGCCCCGAGAGATGGCATGCGGCTAAGAAGAGTTTGAGGGGTTTTTTAAGTGGGTTTTTTAGTGAGTTTTTAACAAAAATTTTAAGGGGTTTGGGGGGGACTAGGGTGGGTTCTGGGGGAAATCCACCGGGTTCAAGACCAGCCTTAGCGAAGGGCTGCGACATTAGGGACGTAGAACCGGAGGTCGGGGAGGGGGTTGGAGTTCGATTTGAAGAGGGCTGTTCCATCAGCATAGTGAGTGGGAGGGGCAGATATGGCGGAAGCTGGGGACCATATCATGTGCGGGGAATGCGCACTCGCTATCTTAGAGCGATTGCGCACTCCGGTCCCCAATGCTTTTCTTGTTCCCCAGGTTGTTCAGATTCTCAGGGCCAGAGCCTCCGGCTGATGTTGTGCAACGCCAGGTCCGTTGTTAATAAAGCCCCCCTCATCCACGATCTTATTCAAGAGGGGGAGGCGGACCTGGCGGGCATTACGGAGACCTGGTTGGGCCAGGAGGGGGGAGTCCCCCTCGTGGATATATGCCCACCAGGCTTCCGTGCATTTCATCAGCCGAGGGCTCAGGGCAGGGGCGGGGGGGTGGCGGTTATTATAAAGGAAGGTCTGGATCCAAGGGAGACCACTGTTCCACAGATAGCCGGATGTGAGTCCCTCTTTGTGAAGTGGGGTCGTGGAGTACAGATGGGCCTGTTGGTCACGTACCTGGCTCCCTGCCACGTGGCAACGGCCCTGCCCGAGCTCCTTAACGTTATAGCCGAGGTGGCGGTGGGCACCCCCAGACTTGTCATCATGGGGGATTTCAACCTGCCATCTATCGGTGAAACGTCTGAGGTGGCTCGAGAGTTCATGGCTTCCATGACGGCCATGGACCTTACTCAGTTAATTCATGACCCCACTCACACAGGAGGACACACTCTGGACTTAGTTTTTGTCTCTGGTCAGTGGTTGAGTGGCCTTGATATAGGGGATATAGCCATCGAACCCTTGTCATGGTCTGACCACTCGCTCCTTCGACTGGACTTTCTAACCGCTGCACCCTGTCGCAGGGAGGCGGGACCGACCAGGTGGTTCCGCCCCAGGCGCCTGATGGACCCTGATAGGTTCCAGATGGAGCTTGGGCCATTTCCTGAGATTCTGGCTCATGACTCGGCCAAGGACCTGGTGGCCGCCTGGGATAGTGCGGCTGCCGGGGCCTTGGACCGAGTCGTGCCTTTGCGGCCTCTGACCCGGCACCGAACTCACCTAGCTCCTTGGTTTTCCGAGGAGCTTAGGGAGATGAAGCGCCGGAAAAGACGCCTGGAGAGTAGTTGGAGGACCAGCCGCTCCGAACCTGACCGAACACTGGTGAGGTCTCATATTAAGACCTACCTAGTGGCGATAAAAGCGGCGAAAACTAACTATTTTGCCGCTCTTATCGTGTCATCAGATAATCGCCCGGCCGCCCTGTTTAGGGTGACCCGCTCCCTCCTCCATCTGGAAGTGCGGGATGACCCCTTGCAGGGTCGAGCTGAGGATTTTGTGCAGTATCTGTATGACAAAATCGCTCAGATTCGGGAAGGGCTGGCCTCTGACTGGGTATGTCCAGACGGGATGACTGAGGCAGGTCTTGAGAGTGTTATCTGGGGGGAGTTTGATCCTGTGGCTCCCGAGGACATGGACAGGGTCCTGGGACGGCTGAACGCGACCACATGTTTATTGGACCCGTGTCCCTCCTGGTTGGTACTGGCTTCCCGGGAGGTGACACGAGGCTGGCTCCAGAAGATTGTTAACGCTTCTTTGAGTGAGGGGGTCCTGCCGGCCGCTTTGAAAGAAGCGGTGGTGAGGCCCCTCCTCAAGAAGCCTTCTCTGGATCCGGCTGTTTTGGCTAACTATCGTCCAGTCTCCAACCTTCGCTTCATTGCGAAGGTTGTTGAGAGTGTGGTGGCGCAACAGCTTCCCCGGTACCTGGATGAAGCTGTCTATCTAGACCCGCTCCAGTCCGGCTTCCGGCCTGGGCACAGCACGGAAACGGCATTGGTCGCATTGGTGGATGATCTCTGGAGGGCCCGGGATAGGGGTTGCTCCTCTATCCTGGTCCTGTTAGACCTCTCAGCGGCTTTTGATACCATCGACCATGGTATCATGTTGCACCGGTTGGCGGGGTTGGGGGTGGGAGGCACCGTTTTGCGGTGGTTCTCCTCCTACCTCTCTGACCGGTCGCAATCTGTGTTGACAGGGGGGCAGCGGTCGACCCCGAGGCACCTTGCTTGTGGGGTGCCACAAGGGTCGGTCCTCTCGCCCCTTCTGTTCAACATTTATGTAAAGCCGCTGGGTGAGATCATCCGTGGCTTCGGGGTGGAGTTCCATCAGTACGCTGATGACACCCAGCTGTACATCTCCACCCCAGGCCACCCCAATGATGCCCTTAAAGTGATGTCCCAGTGCCTGGAGGCCGTGCGGGCCTGGATGGGGAGAAACAGGCTCCAACTCAACCCCTCCAAGACCGAGTGGCTATGGCTTCCGGCGTCCCGATATAGCCAGCTGACGCCATCGCTGGCTATTGGGGGCGAATCACTCGCCCCCACGGAGAGGGCTCGTAACTTGGGCGTCCTCCTGGACGCACGGCTGTCGTTAGAAGATCACTTGGCGGCCGTGGCCAGGGGGGCTTTTTATCAGGTCCGCCTGATACGCCAGTTGCGCCCCTTTCTAGATCGGGACTCCCTACGCACAGTCACTCAGGCACTCGTCACTTCCCGCCTGGACTACTGCAACGCTCTCTACATGGGGCTCCCCCTGGGGTGCACCCGGAGGCTCCAGCTGGTCCAGAACGCGGCCGCGCGGGGGATTTTGGGGGCGACGAGGCGCTCCCACGTGACACCTCTCCTGCGCGAGCTGCACTGGCTCCCGGTGGTCTTCCGGGTGCGCTTCAAGGTGTTGGTGACCACCTTTAAAGCGCTCCATGGCTTAGGGCCGGGGTACTTACGAGACCGCCTTCTGCCACCAATAGCCTCCCACCGGCCAGTACGCTCCCACAGAGTGGGCCTCCTCAGGGTGCCGTCCGCCAGACAATGTCGGCTGGCGACCCCCAGGGGGAGAGCCTTCTCTGTGGCGGCGCCCACCCTCTGGAACAACCTCCCCCCAGAGCTACGTACAATAACAGACCTCCGGATTTTTCGTCGGGCCCTAAAAACCCATTTATTTCAACTAGCTGGGCTGGCTTGAGTCAAATTTTAAACGGATTTTAAATTGGAATGTTTTAATTACGGCCAAAATTATTTAATTATTTTAAACAGATTTTAGATTTTTATGTTTTGTATGTATGTCTTGTTTTTACTTTGGCTGTTCACCGCCCTGAGTCCTACATTGGAGAAGGGCGGTATAGAAATTTAAACAAATAAATAAATAAATAAATACCGATGAATATACAGCCAGCACTTCATTTTAGCAGTGAAATTATCAAGGTTAGGAGCAGGGGTGAAATCCAGCCAGTAGCGGTGGCTGCGGGAGGCTCCGCCCACCTGCGCGGACATCATGCAATCTCTTTTTTGCAACATTTTAAGCCTCTGCACACGCGCAGAAGTCTTTGTACATGTGTAGATGATGGCGCGCACGAGCGGAGCAAGCGTGAGGGCGACGCATGCACATTGGCGAACCGGTAGGGAAGGTAAGTAAATTTCACCCCTTGTTAGAAGGAATTTTAAATCTGCACCACTGGCGCTGGCATTGTCTTGAGATATACTCCCAAACCAGGGAAAGCAATAAGTATAAATCGCATCTCACCCTATGATTAATCTGGATATGGGATGGAAGCAGCATTGGTTGAAGTGTGTTGGGAAGCTTCCGTTGGCTCAAAACGCAGCAGCCTATGTGATTTTGCACAAATCAACATTTGTGCCTGTGCCACCTCTTTTGTGGAAGCTGCCTTGGTTGCTGATTTGCTTCTGGATGCAATACAAAGTTGTTGATTATCACCATTAAAGGTCTATGTCAACTCTGAAACGGACCTGGCTGAAGCCATCTTTTGCTGCCTCATAGTTGCCATAAAACCTGAGAGGAGGGAAGGGAGGGGGAAGTAGATAGACCAGTTAATAGTCAAAACAAAAAGTTTTCTTGTGGGAACCAAGGTCATCTCAACAGGTGGCAGTTGAAGGAGGAGAGGAGTGACCAAGCAGCCTGCCAGCTACTTTCACTGGACAATGTGACTGGTGACAACGGGGGGGGGGGGAATTTGCTCTTTGAATTAGGGGGAAAACCACAGGGACATTTAGAGTTTGTTTTCACTGGCTACGTTGATATGATTTATCCAATAAACATGTTATTTGAAGACTCTATCTGCCTCTGAGTTCTGCTTTCAATGGGTGTGTTACTCAGAACGCTGACAGCCTATATCCCTGATGGTGAACCTATGGCACGCGTGCCACAAGTGGCACGCGGAGCCATATCTGTGGGCACATGAGCATTGCCCTAGGTCAGCTCCAGCACACCAGCTAGCTGATTTTTGAGCCTTCCGGGCCCACCGGAACTCGGGAAATTGGCTGTTTCCGGCCTCCAGAGGGCCTCCAGTGGGGTGGGGAAGGCTGTTTTTGCCCTCCCCAGGCTCCAAAAAAGTCTCCCCAGGCTCCAAAAAAGCTTCTGGAGCCTGGGGAATGGCAAAAAATGGGCCTACTGGGCCCAACCTTTTTGCCGTCATGTGCCAAAAGTGGGGGAAGCCCAGGGGGGTCGCATGCACATGCACAGGGGGGTGGGGCTTGGGGAACATTGAATTATGGGTGTGGGCACACACATGCACGACCCCCCCTTGCACTCCCCCTGCTTTTGGCACACAACGGCGAAAAGGTTAACCATCACTGGCCTATATGGTTACTTGAAGGACCACCTCTTTCCAGTTACATATCCCTGGGCCACCAGCGTGGGAAGGCAAGGCATGTTGCGAGTCCTATCTATTCAGGAAACACATCTGGTGGGACCAAAGAAAAGGGCCTTCTCTGTAGTGGCTCCCACCCTATGGAACATCATTCCCCTGCAGGTAGGACTGACCCCCATCTTGTTACTTTTTTGAACAGCCCTAAAGACAGTGGGTATGGAGGCGATGGCTCAATGGCTAAGATGCTGAGCTTGTCGATCAGAAGGTCGGCAGTTCAGCAGTTCGAATCCCTAGCGCCGCGTAATGGAGTGAGCTCCCGTTACTTGTCCCAGCTTCTGTCAACCTAGCAGTTCGAAAGCACATAAAAAATGCAAGTAGAAAAATAGGGACCACCTTTGGTGGGAAGGTAACAGCCTTCCATGCGCTTTTGGCATTGAGTCATGCCAGCCACATGACCACGGAGACGTCTTCGGACAGCACTGGCTCTTCGGCTTAGAAACGGAGATGAGTACCGCCCCCTAGAGCCAGAAATGATTAGTACGCATGTGCGGGGTAACCTTTATCTTTACCTTTAAAGACAGTGGGCTTAGGGACCTTGGTTGATATGGAGCTAATCAAGTGCCTTGTTTGATTGTGTTTGTTACCACCATGGGGTGGGGAATTTGAGTGGGGGTTTAAATTGTGGCTTTTTATTACCCTACACTGCTGAAAGTCTCGGTGTGTGAGTTGGGTGGCCATATATTGTGTTTCCCCAAAAATAAGACCCTGTCTATTATTTTTTTTGAACCCCAAAACAAGCGCTTGGTCTAATTTTCGGGGAGGTCTTATTATTTTGGGGCGCGTGGAGCAAGATGGGGATTCTCTTGCCATCTTACCTGATTTCCAGGTCTGCATTTAAATATTTTTGGGGAGGGCTTATTTTTTGGGGGGGAGGCTTATTTTAGCGCAGGCACTCAAAAGCCCGATTGGGCTTATTGTCAGGGGATGTCTTATTTTCAGGGAAACAGGGTGATTTAGTTTAAGAAAATAAATAAATTAATGACCGTTTTCTAGAAGGATTGCCCGAGTGCTACGTCGACACTACAAACGCTCCTCTCCAATTATACCGACTAGTTTCAGTAAACTGTAATCACCCACGTGAATTTGCCAAGCTCTGTGACTAGCTACGTGCTTTTATGACCTCTGTTCACAAGAGATGACATTAAAAACTGCAGCTTGATAGAAGGGAAGGAAAAAATAATAATACCCCGCTGTTTATTCACAAATGATCAATTTGTCACTCAGACACATGTTACCGGGGAAGAGAGTAAAAACAGGGTAATGATAAACATTCTTCGCATGTTCTTTTTCTGTGGAAAACTAATTGGCTTTTTGCTGTGAGTGGAAAGAAGGCTGGGGGAGTGTTTGAGGTCAGGATTTAATTTATGAAATGCTGCTTTAATCACCTTGTCTGTTTACCTCCATTTCCTCAATGTCGGGTTTCTCACCCCCATTTTTATTATTTATTTCTTGCTTGTTTCAGCAGAGATGCTCATATCTTAACTATGCCAGGGAATTCAATCTAATTTCGCACTGCAGGGTACTACAACCAATTCACCCTCCACCTCCTTCCAGTGGAACAGTTTTCCAAGCCTCCTCATTGTGTCTGTAATAGAATATGCACCTGAAGCCGCAGAGGGGGAGGATTCAGTCAAGTCAGAGCTTTTCTACAAAGAGACGTGAATCAAGAAACTGTGCAATCCTGAAGTGGGAAGGGGAAGAGGTTCAGGGTAGCCACACCCTACAATCTCTCCGGATATATCTAGTAGCTTAGAAAGTTATACGGTAAAGGTAAAGTTTCCCCTAGCACATATGTGCTAGTCGTTCCCGACTCTAGGGGGCGGTGCTCATCTCCGTTTCAAAGCCGAAGAGCCAGCGCTGTCCAAAGACATCTCCGTGGTCATGTGGCCGGCATGACTAAACGCCAAAGGCGCACGGAACGCTGTTGCCTCCCCACCAAAGGTGGTGCCTATTTTTTCTACTTGCATTTTTTTACCTGCTTTCGAACAGCTAGGTTGGCAGAAGCTGGGACAAGTAACGGAAGCTCACCCCGTTAAGCGCCACTAGAGATTCGAACCGCTGAACTGCCGACCTTTCGATCGGCAAGCTCAGCATCTTAGCCACTGAGCCATGGCGTCCCTTAGTAGAAAGTTATAGTTTGGCATGATTGATGTGATACACAAGTCCAAAGACAAGACACTGAGGTCCAATCAAGTCCAATCCTTTATTTGGTTTTTACCTAGTAGACAGAATCTTGCCAGACTACAGCTATAAGCACCTAAGCTACTAGATATAACTTGAGAGATTTTAAACCAGTGATGGGAGCATGCGTGCGCACATCTCAGCCTCAACCCAGAAGAGTAGCTGCCCAGGGCTCATGCACACGCCCAAAAATGAACTTCTGGTTTCAGCGACTGAATTTCCAGTTTCAGCCAGCTACTCTTCTGGGTTTCTGGTGTGCATGTGCACATGATGATCAGCTGGCTGGCGCACATGCTCACGCAGGAAAACGGAAGACCAGCTCATCTAGTTTCCAGCACTACCGCATGCAAAAAAGCCAGCTGATCATCACTTGCGTGCCAGAAACCCAGAAGAGGAACAGGTGACGCCGCGAGTGCCAGGCGACATAGCCCCGTGTGCCACTTCGGCCACGCGAGCCATAGGTTCGCAATCACGGTTCTAGACTTTTCTATTTCTGGGAAAGCTCTAAATTGGCCAAATCCTCCCTCTCACCTGCTACAGGTCTACATTCCATCACAGTATCCAGCCTTCTTAGCTCCTAAAAAGCATTATACTAGATTAGCTATGAAAAGAAAGGTGACTCCGGCTTCATAAAATCTGCACGAGAAAGACAGAAAGTCTGAACTATTAGTGCTTCATAAAAATTTTACAGGACTTCGGCTATAAAAAATAAAATGGAAAAACAGGCAAGTACAGTATTGACATCTCGGTACCCTTCGAATCAAACCAATTCTCTCTAATGCATTTTCCCCCTTTTAGTACACCAGTCGGGAAAAATCATCAAGCATGAAGTCTGAAGCTTCTCTGCTCTTCCATTTCCAATATCCACCCAGTGCAAAGCACTCCCAGCAAGCTAACTGGAAGCTCCACTCACTCTCCTGAAATCCCGAGGCAAGATATTTCTGACAAGGTGAGACTCAGTAGCTTCTTGCTATTGAGCTGTACAAGAGGCACGTGGTGGCTCAGTGGCTAAGATGTTGAGCTTGTCGATCAAAAGGTTGGCAGTTCAGCAGTTCGAATCCCTAGTGCTGTTAAGTAACACCAGCTGCCTGCAATTACTGCGGGTTCAATTCTCACCAGGCTCAAGGTTGACTCAGCCTTCCATCCTTTTGAGGTAGGTAAAATGAGGACCCGGTTTGTGGGGGCAATAAACTGACTTTGTATAAAAAAAAGAACACCATTTAGTGGGGGCCGAAAGCCCTACTAAGCAGGTATATACAAAAGTATGAAGGCTATTGCTTAATGCATTGTAAGCCGCCCTGAGTCTCCGGAGAAGGGCGGCATATAAATCGAACCAATAAAGAAATAAATAAATAAAAGGCAAAGTCTTTAAAAAAGAAAAAGGAAAATACTCAATCTTGAAAAAAAATTCTTCCTTCTGCCATCAAATTTTTCACAGCTAGAATGCAACAAGAATGGCACAAACTCAGAGTTCCGTTCTTTACTTGCTTAGACATAACAGACAGAATCTTGCCGGACTAAACTCTTATTACTCCCTAACAGATATACCTTGGGACATTCTAGGGCAGGGGTGTCAAACTTGATTTCACTGAGGACCGCACAGTGGTAAATTCCCATTTTTTTTTTACTATTGGTCCAGTGGGCGTGGCTTGGTGGGCGTGGCAGGGGAAGGATACTGCAAAATCTCCATTCCCATCCCACTCCAGTGGAAGGATACTGCAAAATCCCCATTCCCACTGCACTCCTGGGGGGAAGGATATTGCAAAATCTCCTATTCCCTCCCCCACTCTGAGGCCAGCGAGAGGTGGTATCTGCTGGTTCTCCGAACTACTCAAAATTTCCGCTACCGGTTCTCCAGAACTTGTCAGAACCTGCTGGATTTCACCCCTGGGACCGCATCCGGACTGTGTTTGACCTTGGGGGAGGTGGGGGGGGCATAGTCAAGGTTGGGCATGGCCAGCTCGACGTCACTTGTGTCAGGAGTGCCTGTGGTGGCCCGAACACTCTACCAGCGAAAACAGAGCTCAGGACGGCCGCGCAATGCCCACCCGAGCTCCATTTTTGCTGGCAGAGGGTTGCAGGAGGCCGTCACACCTGAAAACTGAGCTCAGGGGTGGGAACACATGTGGCTCTCCCGAGCTCCATTTTCATCAGCAGAGGCACCATGGGCCGGTCCTTTGCTGTTTCCAGGGCATCCCTGTGGGCCAGATCTAAGTACCCCATGGACTGGATCTTGCCCGCGTGCCTTGAGTTTGACACCCTTGTTCTAGAGTGTGGCTATCATTGCCCTCTTCCTCTGTCTCCTATCTATGTTCGGAGACTGCTTTCTCTTGTCTCCCTCCTGTCTTAGACATGTGTTCCCTCCTTTCTGGGAAACTGTCACTTCACTGTCATCCATAACACCAGCACCCCCTCTGTGGGCATCACGGTTCGCATTTCCCTGTTCAGTTTTGAGGAGCTTCTTTTTGCTATGTAAACTCCAATGCTATCTCATGGACCGTAACAACACAGCATCACATCGTCATCCCAACTTATCACTGTGCTTCCCACACGTTTTATGTTCTTCAGTTTGTCTACCCAATGAGTAGTAGGGATTATTTTTGGCTAGATAGGCTATCAGCCAGGTCTACATCACCTTGGCTCCAGTCCTGAGAATGATCAATACCTGTCAAACTTGTTGTTGTTGGTTGCAAAGTCATGTCCAACTCATTGCGACCCCATGGACAACGTTCCTCCAGACCTTCCTGTCGTCTACCATCCCCTGGAGACCATTTAAGCTCACACCAACTGCTTCAGGGACTCCATCCATCCACCTCATTCTCTGTCATCCCCTTCTTCTTTTATCCTCAATCGTTCCCAGCATTAGGCTCTTCTCCAGGGAGTCCTTCCTTCTCATTAAGTGGCCAAAATATTTGAGTTTCATCTTCAGGATCATACTATATGATCCTGTCATACCACAGTCTTTAATTTTCCACCAGGCAGCCAATGTGCACATGTGTGGATAATAGAGGTATCAGATGCACAGCTTTTTATCTGCCGTAGAAAGATTTAATTGGGGGCCTGAGTTCTGCATTCACGTGCATGAACAGCTTACATGGGTTCTCCATCTGAAGGACTGGAAGATACAAGCTCACAAAATTCGCAGACTTTCAAAGGATGGCATGACTGCCTTGGATGATGACTTGCATATTATGCATTACACCAATTTGCTACTTAATGCTGGTGTGCAGCACGCTGCTACCTTATGGTTTACTCTGGGGAGCTGCCAAGGTTTCTGCTGGTCCCTCTGCTGAAAATTTAGACAAACAGGTTAGCTTGTCAAGAATTTTCAGAGAAACTCAGCAAACCCCGCCACTTCCATTCATTGACGCCTTATGCGTCCCATTGCAGCCTATAGTAGAGGACATGACAGCTTCTGCAAACTCAAATGTACAACTTGGTCATCGCCCAAAAGGCTGGGGAAAACGTCCAAGGAAAATGATGAGTATGTGTTAATCTAACAAACGCCTGCCACTTTAGATCTCTGCATTTAACCTAGGTTTGTAAAAAGCCATTAAGACGTTGAATAAGAATTCCCTCCGGCAGGCCAGATAGGAAAGCTTTTCTATGCTGGAAAGAAGCTAATATTTGCCTTTTTCGAGCCATCAACATGCCAACAGACCCATTTACCAGGTTTGCAAATCATCATGGCTTTAAAAAAAAACAAAAAAAACCCACCAACCTGTATCTTACCCCATAAATCACAATTTAATGGGTTCTACTATGTGCTGAATTATGGTTTATTACTTATTTTGCTTTTATACCCGACTGTAGTCCAATGGCTCTCAGAAGTTCATAGAACAAAATTAAAATAGCAGTGATATCAGTGGTGGGTTTCAAAAATTTTTACTACCGGTTCTGTGGGTGTGGCTTGGTGGGTATGGCATTGCTTAATGGGTATTCAATAATTAGGATTTGCATATACTGCCTTTTTGGTGGTCGGGTACATAAATTAAATTGGCTTATTGCCCCACTGTCCTCTTTCTTTTCTTTCCAGTTCTCACGATCTTGATTAAGGTTGCTGCTACTGATTCTGTGGGTGTGGCTTGGTGGGCGTGGCAGGGGAAGGATACTGTAAAATCTCCATTCCCACCCCAATCCAGGGGAAGGTTACTGCAAAATCCTCATTTCTGGCGCTCCAGCACACACACATGCATGCACGTTCTGGTTTGGGCACTCAGTGCCAAAAAGATTTGCCATCACTGCTCTATGCTCAAGGGGAAGGTTTTCCGGTCAACTCCACAATTGATAGAGCGTTCAGTTAGGTAGAGGAAAAAGGATGCCGTGCTAGGAGGAGACTCTATGGTGTGGGAACCGGACTTCCAGTCAGCTCCAGAATTGAACGGGGAGCTTCCGGATAGGACCTTTGAGGCTCTGAGTGTTTAAAGTTGCCGACCCCTGATTTATGAAGTAAGCTGCAGTGTCCTAGTTTAAACACATATCGCTAGCTCTAAATCATAGTATGCAATCAAAAGACTCTGGCTTCTCACTTCATACTAAGAGAAAACCAAACAATCCATGTTACCACTTAGCAGGATGTTTAAACCTAGTTTTTTTCTTTTTAAAGGCGTTCAGGATCAAACAGTTCAAAGCGGGGATATGAATTGGATTTCCCAACGTCAATCTGACATTCTAAGCTTTGAAACAGGGCGTCGCATTTAAATATCTAATAAATGCATAAATATGGATTAGCAGCAACATTAATCAAGATCGTGAGAACTGGAAAGAAAAGAAAGAGGACAGTGGGGCAATAAGCCAATTTAATTTATGTACCCGACCACCAAAAAGGCAGTATATGCAAATCCTAATTATTGAATACCTTACATCAGATCTAAGGACTAGCAAACATTGTCTCTTCTTACTAAGATCATATTCCCCAATGATCGTGGATGAGGATATGCTGATCCTTTTTCTAGCAGCCCAAAAACAGATGACGGTCAGAGAGGCCAGAATATGGGCAAAAGCTGGATTCCTTCAACAATTGATCATTTGGTTATGTTGGCTGGATGACAACCATCCATGGAGCAATTCAGTTCCTTGTCAAGTTCTACCTCTTGGTAATTTCGTCTCTTTTTCTCTGCCCATCTGCTACAGGCTTTTGTTGTCTGTTTTGGCTTCGGCTTTGACTTCATTAAAGCAACTATTACAAGAAAAGGAGGTTTTCAGAAATTAAACTTCCCACTTCTCTTTCCTGCAGGACCGACATCTCAAAAGATGCATCCCGTGGCTCTCGATTCCGACCTAATATACCATTTTCACAGAAAGTCTTTCTTAGGATGCTACTCAGGAGGCAACCCAGGGACCTGTCGTGGCTAGACATACCTTGATAAATTACCTGGCTGCCTTAGACTGACCAGGGATGCTTACCAAACAGGCAATTGTTATATTCTGACTTAAGACTCTGATACGACACTATAGAGGGTATTGCTATAAAAGGGAGGCTCAGAATATCAGAATCAAAAATTTATTGTGGGTTTTTTCTTTTTCTTTCCCCAAGCTCCAAAGGTGCGTTTTCAAAAGGCAACTGCAGTGGTGAAATCCTCCCCCGTTTGCCACCTGTTCACTGCCTGAGCATATGGGGTGCACACCAAACACACATTGCACATGCATGCACGGTGCGTGGCAAATGCACATTGTATGCGCACGCATGTGCAGTACATGCCAAATATGCATTGTGTGTGGAAAAAGGAGGCTTGGGAAGGTAAGTAGAAAGAACAAGGGGTGGGGGGAACAGCTGTGCCGCATGATTTAGACTCCTGCTTTCTAGCAATTTTAAATTGTGCGGCACAGCTGATCATCAGAAATACTGATTCGGACTAACTGCTAGCTTTTTTTTTACTATCGGTTCACTGAACCGATAGCTTTTATCACTACCGGTTTGCCCGAACCGGTGCGAACCGGTAGGATTTCACCGCTGGGCAACTGGACTTTGTTTTTTCAAAGTCCAGTTTCCTTTTGAAAAAGACCGAGAGTCTCCAAACCTATATATTCCCAGAAATTGTGAATGCCCCAACACTGGAAATTTTTAAGAAGATATTGGATAACCATTTGTCTGAAGTGGTGTAGGGTTTCCTGCCTGGGCAGTGGGTTGGACGAGAAGACCTCCAAGGTCCCTTCCAACTCTGTTATTCTATTCTATTCTATTCTATTCTATTCTATTCTATTCTATTCTATTCTATTCTATTCTATTCTATTCTATTCTATTCTATCCTATCCTATCCTATCCTATCCTATCCTATCCTATTCCTATTCCTATTCCTATTCCTATTCCTATTCTTCCCCCAAGTCAGGGGTGAAATCCAGCAGGTTCTAACAGGTTCTGGAGAACCGGTAGCAGAAATTTTGAGTAGTTCGGAGAACCAGCAAATACCACCTCTGGCTGGCCCCAGAGTGGGGTGGGGATGGAGATTTTGCAATATTCTTCCCCTGCCAGGCCCACCAAGCCACGCCCACAGAACCGGTAGGGAAAAATTTTGGATTTCACCCCTGCCCCAAGTTTGTATATCAGGGGTGTCAAACTCAAGGCCTGCGGGCTGGATGTGGCCCGCCATGTGGCTAGATCTGGCCCGTGGAGCTGCCCTTGAGACAATGAAGGACTGGCCCCCGGCACCTCATTCCCAGCCCAGGCCAGCCAGGCGATAATCTATAACTTGATGGCTGCCATCCAGGGCTGGAACGCAGTCAGCCATAGAAGGAAAGAAAGAGAGGGGAATGAGGAGAGGGGAGGGAGGGAAGGAGGGAGGGAGGGAGTCAGGGAAGCTGGCCACGCCCACCTCGGCTGTGCCCACCCTGGCCATATCCACCCCAGCCACACCCCTTGGTCCCTGAGATCAACCACCACCCTGATGCGGCCCTCAAACAATGGTGAAATCTTCTCCAGTTTGCCACCGGTTCACTACCTGGACATGTGCAGTGCGTGCGAAATGCACGCTGCACGTGTGTGCACAGTGCATGCCAAATGCACGCTGCACATGCACATGGACAGTACGTGCCAAATGCAGGCTGCGCGCAAGAAAAGGAAGCTTGGGAAGGTAAGTAGAACAGCGAGGGGGGGGATCAGCTGTGCTGCCTGATTGAGATTCACTAGAAAGCAGGATTTCCTGCTTTCTAGCGATTTTAAATCGTGTGGCACAGCTGATCTTTGGAAATACCCATTTGGAGAAATAGAATTTGAACACTCCTGCTATATATGGACATTTCTTTCTTTCCTTCCCTCCTCCTCCTCCCCTCCTCCACACCCTCCTCTATATAAATATATATTCCAATGATAAATTTAAGCATAGATGGAAAATGGGGCTTTGCAGCTTAAGAGTGATAGCCAGCTATAACCACACCAAACATTCTTGAAATAGCCTAATGTTATGACAGGCAGGTGCCTGTTGTCTTTTAATATAGTCTATTTCCAACAGCTCGTTTTTGGAGCATGTTTCAAATAATTCCACGTCCTTCTCGTCCCATCTGAAATAGCATCTAAGGTGAGAGATGTGGGAGAAAGGTAACGTTATTTAGAGGCTTGTTTCCTACAAAGGTGTCTCACAAGATTTATTTTAGCGTACGGCATATTATACATGGACTTGCAATATACATTAACATTTGACCCAGAAAAAACACAATAAAATATAAATGTTAAAAAGATCTATATTCGGATATTGAGGTCTAGGCCATGTAATAATTGAAGCGCGGCATTGATTCTATGAAAAAAAAAAATCAGATACTGGACCGGACAGATATGTCCTCAGTTTACAGCGGTCACAAGGTGATTTACAATTTGACTTGGGGCCCCACAGTCACACTAAGGGGAGGATACTATGCAGGAGTGAAATTAGAAATTTTTCCCTACCAGTTCTATAGTCATTGCTTGATGGGCATGGCAGGGGAAAGATATTGCAAAATCTCCATTCCCACCCCACTCTGGGGCCAGCCAGAGGTGGTATTTGCTGGTTCTCCCAATGACTCAACATTTCCGCTACCGGTTCGTCAGAACCTGTTAGAACCTGCTGGATTTCACCCCTGATACTATGCCCCATTTATATAGAGGGTCCCAGCAGACACAATGTGAGGTGCAATTCTTATTGAAAATTGTCCATTGCTAGCATGGTGGTTCAAAGCCTGGCACTTTTTTTGGTTTTCCTAAAAGCAGCATGGTGGCCTAGAAGTGAAGACGCTTGCCTCCCATTCAGAAGGTTGAGAGTTCAATCCTAGGCAGCGTCAGTAGTTTTCATTATCAGAGCATAAAGAGAAAGTATCTGCTGCGAACTTCACATAGGTGTCAGGAAGCGCATCCAGCCAGTAAACGCTCAACTCCATTCAGTCCCATCCCAAAACAAGGGATCAGGGCGGGGTTGGGTTGTAAACATTTTTACTACCGGTTCTGTGGGTGTGGCTTATTTTGTGGGTGTGGCTTAGTGGGGGGTAATGTGACTGGGTGGGCATGGCCAACTTTTTTTTTATTTTATTTTAAAAGCATTTTTTCTACAACCTTAAGAGGTTGCAGAAAAAAATGCTTTTAGAAGCCTCTGACGATCAGGCAACTCAGCTGGGATCGCCAGAGGCTTTTAAAGGCATTTTTTTTCCTACAACCTCTTTGGCTGAAGAGGTTGTAGAAAAAATGCTTTTAAAAGCCTCTGACGATCCCAGCTGAGTCGCCTGATCATCAGAGGCTTTTTTTTTTTTACTTTAAAACACATTTTTTCAGCTGAAGAAGTTGTAGAAAAAATGCTTTTAAAAGTAAAAAAAAAAAGCCTCTGATAAGGTGGGCGGGGTAAGCGAGCGGCGACCGGGCCAGGGACCGGTTCGGGGGCGTGGCCAGCCAATGTTATTACCAGTTCTCTGAACTACTACAAATTTTTACTACCGGTTCTTGCGAACCGGTGCAAACCGGGAGCAACCCACCACTGGATCAGGGTCATAAAAAGAAATTATATACATATGTCTTGCTGTATCATGTCTGGACAACCAGTAATCCATTTGGCTTTCCATTGGGAATGTTAAAATGATTGAGCAGAGCAATCTCACAAACATTAATGGCTATTTAAATTTTGGGACAAGTCCTAACCCATCTTTTCCTTTTTAAACCACCCTTGTAGAAGTATTTCTCGACAAAAAGAGGCTCTCAAAATTTTTTTAAAAATGCAGCTTTTGTCCTTTTTACTACCTTGTAATAGCGCACTAATGTTTTTAAGAGGCAGGTTTTTCCATCTTCATGAGATGTTTAAATGTTTGAAGATTTCATCACTCATAAAATCTGAATTATTTAGTCAGGCATATCTGTAAGTGGTGATTATGCACCTATTGAATCTCGGCCTACCCATTTATTAGATAAGATGGGCTTTTTCACGAAACACTGTGTCTTGTAGAGATTGGATCAGAAATAAAGTCATTGGAGGCCGTTCTATTAAGTGCATGGGAAAGCCATAACTGTTGAAATCGTACTTATATTCTTTCTACGGAGTCAGTTTGGTATATTTATTTATTTGATTTGTCAAGCATGTATAAGATAACAGTATAAACACGATTATGAATACAGGAAATGGATACGAATAAGTGGGAATAGTAGGACAGGGACGGAAGGCACGCTGGTGCACTTATGCACGCCCCTTACAGACCTCTTAGGAATGGGGTGAGGTCAACAGTAGACAGCTTAAGGTTAAAGTTTTGGGGGTTTGGGGAAGAAACGACAGAGTCAGGTAGTGCATTCCAGGCATTGACCACTCTGTTGCTGAAGTCGTATTTTCTGCAATCTAGTTTGGAGCGGTTTACTTTAAATTTGTATCTATTGTGTGCTTGTGTATTGTTGTGGTTGAAGCTGAAGCTGAAGCAGTCATTGACAGGTAGGACATTGTAGAAGATAATTTTATGTAGTACACTTAGGTCAGACCGAAGGCGACGTAGTTCTAAGTTGCTTGAGCCCAAAATTTCAAGTCTGGTTGCATGAGGTATTCTGTTGTGAGCAGAGGAGTGGAGGACTCTTCTCGTGAAATATCTCTGGACTCGCTCAATTGTATTAATGTCCGATATGCAGTGCGGGTTCCAGGCAGATGAGCTGTATTTGAGAATTGGTCTAGCAAAGGTTTTGTATGCCCTAGTTTGCAGTACAATATTACCGAAGAAGAAGGTTTGCAAGATTAGGTTAACAACTCTTAATGCCTTTTTGGTAATGTTGTTATGGTGGGCTCTGGCACTTAGATCATAGAGATGAGTACTCCAAGGTCCTTGACAGAGTGAGGGTCGTCTACATGGTCGTATTTGCCCAGCTTGTATTTTGTGTTCTCATTTTACCCACCTCGGAAGGATGGAAGGCTGAGTCAACCTTGAGCCTGGTGGGATTCGAACTGCTGAACTGCTGGCAGATGGCAGGCAGCAGAAGTAGCCTGCAATTCTGTATTCTAATCACTGCGCGCCCGCAGTTTATGAGGATTTAGACTGCCAAATTGCAGTCAACCGGCAGTCAGCAGAAGTAGCCTGCAGTACTGCATTCTAACCATTAAGCCACCATGGCTCAACATGGAAATTGGTCTCCGCACTTCAAATTTTTAATCATATCCGGGGCAAAATTCCTGCCAAATAACTCCTGTTGGCTAGTACTAATTTTTTTTTAAGCAAAAGTAGTAGAGTTTGAAAATGATTTGACACCAGCTTGTTTACTACGTCTTGGTTAGGGTTAGTCCTCGTATCCTAGCATTACAAAACCTGCCCCATTGTGTTGATGGATTTCTGACAAAGAGAAGAGAAAGAAGAATAAAGTCTACCAAAATAGAGGCTGCAGAATGGACAGTGAAGCTAATTAGACCTGGTCCTTCTAATGGGCTCTACAAAGACTAGTTTTATTGTCCAAGAACCTCCGCTGTGATTTTCCCCTCGGAGAAAGAGAGGCCTCAAGGCACCTGCGGGAGGATGGAAATAGCTTGGAGATGTCTCCTTCGTCCCCTCTTGTCTTCCTAGCATCAGTAGAATTTTCCTAAATTCTACAGCCAAGACTTTAAGATTCTGTTGAGTATGGATCACAGCAGGAGAGGGCTTCAAAAATTTTAGCAAGGGGTTCTCTGCTTGGTTGCTGGGTGGGCGTGGCCATGGTGGGTGTGGCCTAATCAGCTTTCTGCACCATGGCGGGGGGGGCATTTTTTCCCTCCCCGGGCTCTGGAGGCTTTTCTCGAGCCTCTGGGAGAGCCAAATCGGCCTCCCCAGGCACCGGAGGCTCTCAGGAGGCTGCAAATGGGCTCGTGTCCGGCCTTTCCAAACTTCCAGTAGGCCTGTTTTTCACCCTCCCACAGCCTCTGCATGCAACCTGCACTTACCTGCATCCAAAATGGGGTATGTGGGGACTTCTGGGAGGGGCAGGGGGCGGGGCAGGGCAAGGCCAACCAGGAGTGGGATTTGGGGGTTCTCTGAACTGCACAGAATCTTAGCTAACCCCCAGCAGCCCACCCCTGGATCACAGCCTGGCTTGATTGACAGCTCGGCCGGGGGAGTAGAAACCCAGAGGATGAACCTGGCATATTTCTTCAGCTCCTTGTAGGCTTTTCATGTCGACCAAAACAATATAGAACAACAACTAAGAAGGGAAGCTGAGATTTTATAGGAATGTCAGCTCTTGGGCACAGGGTTTTCCAGACCATCTTAGCTCCCATGACTCAGATGTGCTGATTCTTTAATGTACTGCCTGCCTACCAGCCAGCTGAGGACCCATAAAGCAGAATCAAACATCACAGGAAAGAGGAATCTGCCAATCACCCCCACCCCTCTCTCTCTCTGTATAATGCAGTTATAAACTTCTGGAGATCTAGGGAAGATTCCCAGGGCATAACAAAACGAAATTCAATGTAGAGAAAAGTAAAGCCTTACACTTAGGCAAGAAAAACCAAAAGTACACATATAGACTGGGTGAAACCAGGCTTAATAGCAGTGACTGTGAGAGAGATCTTGGAGTCTTAGTGGACAACCAGCTAAAGAGGAGCCAGCAGTGTGTGGTGCCAGCCAAAAAAGCCAAAGCAATCCTAAATTGCATTTACAGAGGGATACAATCACGATTAAGTGAGGTACTAATACCACCCTATAAAGACCACACCTAGAGTACGGCATCCAGTTTTGGTCACCACACTATAAAAAAAGACGTTGAGACTCTAGAAAAAGTGCAGAAAAGAGCAATCAGGATTATTAGGGGACTGGAGACTAAAACATACAATGAACGGTTGCAGGCTAGTCTAGTGAAGAGAAGGACCAGGGCAGACATGATAGCAGTGTTCCAATATTTGGGGGGCTGCCACATAGAGGAGGGGGTCGACTTATTTTCCAAAGCACTAGAAGGTCAGAGAAAGAACAATGGTTGGAAACTGATCAAGGAGAGATTCAACCTGGAAGTAAGGAGACATTTTCTGACAGTGAGAACAATCAACCAATGGAAGAGAAGTTGTCTTCGGAAGTTGCGGGAGCTTCATCACTGGACGCTTTCAAGAAGAGACTGGACTGCCATTTGTCAGAAATGGTATAGGGTCTCCTGCTTGGGTGGGGGGTTGGACTAGATGACCTACAAGGTCCCTTCCAATTCTGTTAATCTGTAAATAGTAGAATGAGCTATTGCCTTGACGTAGGAAAGAAAGAAAAAAAAAACCCTTCGCTGTTGTATAGAAGACCTCTAAGGTCCCTTCCAGCTTTATTCTGATTGATTGATGGTCTCCAACTTGAGGAGGGGGTTGGACTAGAAGACCTCCAGTGTCCCTTCCAACTCTGTTATTATGTTCTGTTATGAATGTCCTGCCATATAGAAGGGATTGTCTCTAAAGCTCCTGACCTCTCTAACCATTATTCCCCTCTGAAGAGTCTGAAAGGTTGAGTTAGTAATGAGCCCAAACATCCAACTCAACAGTTACAGTGATGACTTGGTCAAGAGAAAGCCTACAGCTCAACAGTAGATCTTGTTGTAATACGACTTTGGGGGAGTGGGGGACAAAAGACATCATCCATCTAATTGTCCATCATGAAACTGTCCCTTTTCATAACAAAGAAAAAGCAGACATTTTCCACAATATGGAAAACTTCTCTATACCTCCAAATGTACATACTCAGTTTGGGAATATAGCAGGGGTGAAATCCAGCAGGTTCTGGAGAACCGGTAGTAGAAATTTTGAGTAGTTCGGAGAACTGGCAAATACCACCTCTGGCTGGCCCCAGAGTGGGGTAGGAATGGAGATTTTGCAATATCCTTCCCCCAGGAGTGGGGACGGACTGGGGATATTGCAGTATTCTTCCCCTGCCGTGCCCACCAAGCCATGCCCACCAAGCCACGCCCACAGAACCGGTAGAGAAAAAAAATGGATTTCACCACTGGAATATAGCTATTTGAAAATATATATATTTATAAAATTATATCTTCAGTTTAATTCTACGTGTCGGCAGGAATCCAAATATTAATCTACTTGCTACACACACACACACAAATACCCACACCATCTTTTGGATATGCAGCTTCCTTAAATACACACTTCAGCACATCAAAATACGTTCTGAGATGTTTGCTAACAGATTGCATGAACTATCGTGCTCCATCAGGCAGAATGATAATGCAGAATGGGCACTGAGTTCTTTTAGTCCATTAGTAGACTTACGTTAAATTACGTTTTCTAAATGGAAAAGGAGGAAAAGAAAACTAAGTTGACAAGCCAGAGGAAGAGACTAACCAGAAAGAGAAGGCGAAGGATCTATGGATTGAATGTTGAATCCAATTTAGCTCTGTCCACAAGAAGGGAACTGGAACATTTGAGCCAGGGGAACGTGCAATGGTGGGATTCAGCCGGTTCGTGCTGGTTTGAGCGAACTGACTGTTAAATTGCTGGCTGGTCCCACCCCTCCCCTCCCAGGAGTCACCACACACCCCAGTTTGGCTCCCAGGTAATGTTGTGACCTAGGCCCAAGTAGATATTACCAGACACAATCAGTCCTAAACAAACATATTTTATTAGAACAGCTGAGAATTATTTCATTCTCAGCTTAGTCCAAATTAAGTCCAAAACAAATTCTTTGTAAACAGTCCTTCGGCCTTATCACCAACCTTTGTCTATTTTGGCACCCTGCCAAAGGCTTTTCTTGGCAAAGGTTCAGAAGCAAGAGACGCTGAAGAGAACAAATGTAGTAACCTTGCTTTCCTACAAAGATCTCAAGGGTCGTTGCTGTTCTTTTAAGCCTTCTGGGAGGGGCCAATCATCTCCTGGCCTTACTCCCGAGTCGTCCTTTTTGCTTTTGCTGCTCTTGCCTTCTGGCAGCTCTTCGCATGCGTGCACTAGGAACAGGCCCCTCCTGTTCCTCTGTCTCTCTGCTATCTGCCTCTGGAGGCTCCGGAGTCCATGTATTGCTCCCAGATGGACCTGGCCCCATCTCTGCCTCCAATGTCCAGGCCTTCCCCTGACTCCAAGATTGGCCCATGGTCCTCCCCAGCCTCCTCACTGTCCGATTCCACTGCCCACAGGCTGCTGGGGAACCACAACGGGTAAGTGCAGGGCGGCCTACTAGGCCCAAAAAGGGGCATAGGGAGTGGTGCCCCCCTCACGGCCCATTTTTGCTCCCAGGGGATTGCAGGAGGCCAAGTGCTGCCTGTCACACACCATGGCCACGCCCACTATGACCATGCCCACCCAGCTGGTCATTAGGGCAGAGAACCGGTTATTAAATTATTAGAATCCCACCACTGGGAACATGTAGATCCTACAATAGATCCTTCTATGTGACTGCTGCTTCTTTTGCTGTTATCACAGATGACTTAGGATAGTGATGACTAACCTTTTTGCCATCGCGTGCCAAAAGTGGGGGGAGTGCAGAGGGGGGGTCGCACGTGTGTGTGCCCACACCCATAATTCTATGTGCCCTGCGCATGTGTGTGAGATCCTCCCTGCGCTTCCCCCATCTTTGGCACACGATGGCACGGTGGGGCCAGTAGGCCCGTTTTTTGCCTTCCTCAGGTTCCAGAGCCTTTGTAGGAGCCTGGGGAGGGTGAAAACGGCCTTCCCCACCCCTTTGGAGGCCCCGTGGAGGCCAGAAGTGGCCTGTTTGCCAACTTCCCAGTGGGCCCAGAAGGCCTGAACATCAGCTGGCCAGCACACATATGTGTGCCGCAGCTGAGCTCGCGTACCCACCGATATGGCTCCGTGTGCCACCTGTGGCACGCGTGCCATATGTTTGCCATCACGGACTAGGATTTCTGAGCATGTTAAAAGCTGCCTTCTTTTTGAATCTTCTTCTTCTCTGGAACAAGATTAACAAGGCAACTCCGTGATTTTGAAAAAAAAAATACAGCAAAATAAAAATTTTAGTCCTATGGACGTTGTTGATTTTTTTTCCCCCAAGCCATCCCTGTAGCACCTTTGTGGCATTATAGAGCTCGTGCCGATAGCTTTGAACATCCCCCAAAATTGCAGAACAACCATTATTATTATGGATGAAAAAGTATGCACAAAGCTGCCGGTTGCCATGGATCAATAACCTGTAAATACATAGTTTCAAAACAAGAATTTCCTTGCTAGATAAAATCAATGCATTTTTTCTTTTGCCTGAGATTTAAGTAATCCTGTAAACTCCCACCTCCCATTTTTATCCATTTCTAGCTAAAACACTATCTTATATTTATCTGTTATTTTTACCACCTTTCTTTTGAAATTTTCAGACAGCCTGTATGAATTATCCCTCCTGATTTCCTTAAAATCTTGTAAGCTTGTAAATATATGTACCCTTCCTCTTTAGTTTATTGTTCTGAGCTAGTCACCAGCAAAACTCAGGGTCACTTCAAGCATTGTTTAGAATAATTATCTAACCCTGGCGATCAAATATGATGCCTGGTGGCTCAGCAGACTGATAGCATTGTGATTAACACCAGCTGTCTGCAATTACTGTAAGTTCAAATCTCCCCAGGCTCAAGGTTGACTCAGCCTTCCATCCTTTCTAAGGTAGGTAAATTGAGGACCCAGTTTGTGGGGGCAATAAGCTGACTTTGTATAAATATACAAAAGTATGAAGGCTTTTGCTTAATGCATTGTAAGCCGCCCAGAGGAGGGGGGATATAAATCAAATTTAAAAAAAAACAAAAACCTCATAGTTAGTTTGTTATTATTCTGGGCTCACCACTGGCAAAGAGGAAGAATGGTGCGGTGGCGTAGAGGTGGAGCTCTGGCCTCACAATCAGGAGGCTGTGAGTTTGATCCTAGGTAGAGGCAGACATTTCTCTCTCTGGGCACAATGAGATTATACCTGCTGTACAAAACTCCGCATTGGTGACAGGAAGGGCATCCGGTCAGTAAACACTCATCTCCATTCAGTTGCCCAGATTCCACCCCGCAAGGGATTATGGGATCATTAAAAGAAGATGATGACTACCAGCGAAGAGGAAAGGAACTTGTCAGAGTTTCTGACTCAGTTGTTAAAACAGATATACTAGCCTGTGATGGAAGAAGCAATAATGCTAGGAGAAAAGATTACATCTACCTCAAGAAATGGGGAGAAGACAACAATGAAAATAACAGTGACTGATGAATTAAGTCAGGGGGAAGATATATTAAGAGAGTTGGAAGATACTTTTGAAAAGGAGATAGGGGCCTGGACAGAAATTTTGGAAACTAGGCAGTGGAAGAGGGTAGAGGTGGGAGAAATACCTAAATTGAACAGCTAAGAAGCAGAGGCAGACAAGAGATAAACACAAATAAACACACACACTAAATATCACAGCTTCTGTGCATGTAGATTGACTTATGAGGGTGTAGCTAGGAAAATATCATCTGCTGCTCTACAATAATCAGGAATAATATGCCTTAGATCAGCTCTTCCTGCTATCCAAAATCCCCCCATCCGCAGCTGAGCTTTAGTAATTGATGATCAAATAATGTTTGAGTTTATATCTTGCACTATATGCCATAGTAATATGTAATATGTGACCCAGAGATTATGGGTCAGCCTATTGTCCCCAACCGTCTTGGTCCTCATTTTACCGACCTTGGAAGGATCGAAGGCTGAGTCAACCTTCGTTGTAATATGTGACCTAGAGATTATGGGTCAGCCTATTGCCTCCAACTGTCTTGGTCCTCATTTTACCGACCTTGGAAGGATTGAAGGCTGAGTCAACCTTCGTTGTAATATGTGACCTAGAGATTATGGGTCAGCCTATTGCCTCCAACCGTCTTGGTCCTCATTTTACCGACCTTGGAAGGATTGAAGGCTGAGTCAACCTTGAGCTGAGTCAGGATCAAACTCCTGGCAATAAGCTGAATTAGCCTGCAGTACTGCGTTCTAACCATTGTGCCACCAGAGCTCCTAATGCCTCCTTCTCCTTCTCCTTCTCCTTCTCCTTCTCCTTCCTAGCATAGTATATAAAATCATCTGCTACAATGTCCTACCTGTCAATGAATACTTCAGCTTCAACCAAAACAATACAAGAGCACACAATAGATACAAACTCATGGTAAATCTATCCAAACTAGACTGCAGAAAATATGACTTCAGTAACAGAGCGGTCAACGCCTGGAATGCACTACCTGACTCTGTGGTTCCTTCCCCAAATCCCCAAAACTTTAACCTTAGGCTGTCTACCGTAGACCTCACCCCATTCCTAAGAGGTCTGTAAGGGACGTGCATAAGCGCACCAGCGTGCCTACCGTCCCTGTCCTAATGTTTTCTTTCATTCGTATCCTTTTCATGTATTTATAATTACGTTTACACTTGTATCTGTCATAAAACACATGCTTGACGAAATAAATAAATACGATAAATTATTCCTGCAGATGCAGGGTCTGCTTTTCAGATCAACACATGCCATCTTGCACGATCAAATGCAGCATTTCCAGATCCAAACAGGCAATTGTCATGTCTGCCTTTTATTGTGTCTTGCCATCTTTGCTCAACCTTACATGCGGGTGCTTGCCATCTGTGTTGCTTACATCATAGTCAGCAAAGATTTGCTTTAACACAGTTAATAAATGATGCATAACTGTCTTGGTTCTTGACATTCCAAGTAAACACACACACACACACACACACACACACACACACACACAAACACACACAAGTTCTATGACCCACAAGTGACCAGATACTGAGAAGCGGTATTTTTAATGACTCTGTGCAAGTGCCTAATTTAATATCATCTACCGGCCACCCGTTGCTCCATTCCCTTGGAAACAAAAGCCACATCAGTCCAGTCTCCAAGAAGGAGCTATTCGCAGTGAAAGAGAAATGTTTAGATTTTTGCTAAAATGAAGAAAATAAAGAAACTAGAGGGAGAGGAACAGTAGCTGCTGACTTTTTGTTTCTTTTAAAGTTTAGGCCTCTGTCTCCAAATTCGATTCTGAAAAACTTGGAAACAGTAGGATAATTTCTAAATTTATTAGAGCCTTGGTGGCGCAGCAGACTAAAGTGCTGTTAAGTAACACCAGCTGCCTGCAATTACTGCAAGTTCAAATCTCACCAAGCTCAAGGTTGACTCAGCCTTCCATCCTTTCGAGGTAGGTAAAATGAGGACCCGGATTGTGGGGGCAATAAGCTGACTTTGTATAAAAAAGAACACCGCTTGGGGGGTGGGGGGCCAAAGCCCTACTAAGCAGGTATATACAAAAAAAGTATGAAGGCTATTGCTTAACGCATTGTAAGCCACCCTGAGCCTCCGGAGAAGGGCGGCATATAAATCAAACCAATAAAACAATAAATAAATAAATAATTTCCTAGTACGATTTGATAGCTTATTAGTAACCTTGACTATCACTAAGTGTTGTATCTTATGATTGTAGATGAATGTATTTTTTATGTACCCTGAGAGCTTATGAGAGCTTATGCACCAAAGGCAAATTCCTCGTGTGTCCAATCACACTTGGCCAATAAAGATTCTATTCTATTCTATAAATCTAATCTAGGTTGGTCATAGTACTGCGTGGCAGGGACAGATGGATGTACTGAGTGGCATGAGTCATTTGGCATATTTCAACCCGATTGGACAAGAGTGCAAAAGTGATGCTCTCACTGCACACAGTTGTAGGTTGGAAGAAGGTAAATAGACAACAGGTATCTCCTGGCTTGGGGAAATGTTTCTTTTTAGTTCTTGCTGCCATTTTCCTACCCTGCCAACCTCTCCAAGAAGTGAGCGGTCTAGCTACTCACATGTACAACTTCTTTCATGAGTTTAATAGGGGAGAAAGAGAAAGAAAAAGAAAAAGGGAGAGGGAGAGGGAGAGAGAGAGAAAAAAAGAGAAGGAAGGAAGGAAAGAAAGAAAGAAAGAAAGAAAGAAAGAAAGAAAGAAAGAAAGAAAGAAAGAAAGCTGAGGGAGGGGGAGAGAGAGAGGGAGGGAGGGGGAGAGAAAGAGATACAAGATAGAAAGAGAGATGGAGAGAGAGAGAGAGAGATGGGGAGAGAGAGAGAAACAGAGAGAGGGGGAGAGAGAGACACAGAGAGAAAGAGCGGTGGGGAGAGAGAAACAGAGAGAGACAGAGAAAGAGACAGAGAGAGGGGGAGAGAGAAAGAGAGACAGAGACAGAGAGACAGAGAGATGGAGAGAAAAACAGAGAGAGGGGGAGAGAGATACACAGAGAGAAAGAGAGGTGGGGAGAGAGAAAGAGAAAGACAGAGAGAGACAGAGAAAGAGACAGAGAGAGGGGGGAGAGAGAAAGAGAGACAGAGAAATGGAGAGAAAGACAGAGAGAGGGGGTGAGAGAGAAAGAGAGAGACAGAGAGAGAGAGACAGAGAGAGAGGGGAGAGAGATACACACAGAGAGAAAGAGAGGCGGAGAGAGAGAGACAGACAGAGAGAGACAGAGAGATGGAGAGAAAGACAGAGAGAGGGGGTGAGAGAGAAAGAGAGACAGAGAGGAGAGAGAGACAGAGAGAGAGACAGAGATGGGGGGAGAGAGAGAGGGGAGAGAGACACACACAGAGAGAAAGAGAGGCGGAGAGAAAGAGAGAGACAGAGAGACAGACAGAGAGAGAGAGGGAGAGAATCTACTGATGAGAAGGATGATCAAGTCAAAGGCAGTAACAGTCTAAACCAGCTTTTCATAGTCTCTTACTTATTATTTAATTTGGTTCCAATGCATAAAATTAGGTTAATGGTTGTTAAGTGGCTAAGGCACACACATTGTCCATCTGCTGAAAAATGCTTTGGGCTATTGTTCTTTTTCAAAGGGTGAGGAGGAAGGAGAAGTATGGTACACAGTTAGCGTGACAGCTGATATATTCTCTCTGGGACAAGTAATCTTGCACTAGTATAGTCAATACTCTCTCCCGCTTCCAGCACAAGACAGAGTATTCCTTTAAGAATTAATGTATAGGGAACTTTGGGGAAATAAGGTATCTTGAATAAAATAGCCAGCCCAGGTGCTGTTTCTCCTTCATCCCCAGGGAATGTAGGTCTTCTATGATCTACCAAGTTTGTTCTGGTAGTTAAGGTGCTGGCCTAGAACCCAGAGGAGACTGAGTTCTAATCCTGTCCTGCCTTAGGCATGAAAGCCAGCTGAATGACTTTCATCTAATCACCAGGTGATTGGAGAGTTCTAGTCCCACCTCAGCATGAAAGCTGATTTGAAGACTTCGGGCCCATCACTAGAAGATGGTGAATTCTAGTCCTGCCTTAGGCATGAAAGACAGCTGAATGACTTTGATCCAATCACCAGGCGACCGACAGTTCTAGTCCCACCTCAGCATGAAAGCCGATTTGGAGACTTCGGGCCTATCACTAGAAGATGGTGAGTTCTAGTCCTGCCTTAGGTAAGAAAGCCAGCTGGGTGACTTTGGCCAATCACTTACTCTCTGCTCAACCCACCTCACACGGTTGTTGTCATGTGCAAAATAGGAGGAGGGAGGATATTACGTATGTTAGCCACTTTACTTATAACGCAATAAAGGCAGGATAAAAATATAATAAACAAACAAACCCCTTGCTTGAATTGACTAACTTTAAGGTAGGTCACAATTCTAAAAGCATGAGGATCGCTCCGGATTAGGCCCTTCTCAAATAAATAGGTATATTTAATGCCTGTTGTGGCCCGCCAGTGGCCTGTGCAGAGTGTAGCTGATTCCGACAACGAGGAGGCTGGTGTGGTGCTGCACCAGCAGCCTGTGCAGCTGGCACTCGAGTCGGACAGTGAGGAGGCTGGAGAAGATGTGGTGCCAGAGGCAGGGATTCAATCAGGGCCTTCAGAACCTCCAGAAGCTCCTTTAAGTGAAGAGGATGAAGAGGAAGAGCCTCTTCTCAATGCACGGGCACGCAGAGCTCCCAAAAGGCAGGAGTGGCTCCTCAGGAGGAGATCTCCTCGAGAGTAAGGCTTGGGGCTAATTGGCCAATCCCTTAGCCTATTTAAGGAGGAATGCTGATTGCAGCAAGCTGTAAGAAACAACTTTAGTTCAATCTCCTTCGCATGTGGATTCTCTGAAACATTGCTTCTGGGCTTTCTGCCAACCCTAGTAAGACTGTGATTACCTTATCTTTGGATTCTTGCAGGCTGTTAAGAAAGTTTATTAACAGCCTGCATTTGCAAAAGACTATTTGAGTAAAATAAGCTTTGTATAGACTTTGTGTGTGCTGCGTTCCGTAGCTGGGGCAGAACAATGCCCCTCCCCTTAGCAGGGTCACCTAGAGACTGCCCATCCCACCCCCTCTGAAGGAGGGGGAAAAAATCTCACTGCCAGACTTTGCGACAGAAAAATCTATTCGCCATCTTGATGTTTAATGCCAACCAGCCTGAACACCAGAGACAGACAGGATATCAAAAAGACCCCTCCCCCACCCGAGAAAACAACTCTACTTTGGATATCAACAAGGAATCATTTTCATTCACATCTAAGAATACTTTCAAAGGAACGGGCATTCCATGCCATAGTGGGTTTTTTTTCAAAAAAAACAACAACCCACAAAAACACAACACAACCCCATAACGAAAGGGGAGAAAAGGGTTGTATTTTAGATATATAGCATTACTGGGATACTTCTGACGGCCAAATTGAAAAGAGGAGGTGGGAGACATCACTGAGGATTCAGAAATGTATCTCTGTCATATTTGATCAATAGCTAATGTGTATCTGGATAAAGTAGTTTGATAACAACAGTTGAGGTATTTCCAAACATTCAGGTGAATTATTGGACTTCAAAGCTGCCTATTGTACATCCTCTTGGAGACCAAAATATTTTATTGATTTTTTTTTTTAAAAAATACCTTTTTTAAAAAAAGTACCATGGTAGTTTATATACATGTTTACTTAGACTTAGGGGACTGGAGGCTAAAACATATAAAGAACGGTTGCAGGAATTGACTATGTCTAGTCTGATGAAGAGAAGGACTAGGGGAGACATGATAGCAGTCTTCCAATATCTCAGGGGCTGCCACAAAGAAGAGGGAGTCAAGCTATTCTCCAAAGCACCTGAGGGCAGGACAAGAAGCAATGGGTGGAAACTAATCAAGGAGAGAAGCAACCTAGAACTAAGGAGAAATTTCCTGACAGTTAGAACAATTAACCAGTGGAACAACTTGCCACCAGAAGTTGTAAATGCTCCAACATTGGAAGTTTTTAAGAAGAGACTGGATAACCATCTGTCTGAAACGGTATAGGGCAGTGATGGCTAACCTTTTTGCCATTGCGTGCCAGGAAGGGGGGGGTCGCGCACATGCGTGGCCACACCCATAATTCTATGTGCCCCGCCCCCACGCACGCTCCTCCCCACTCTCCCCCCGCTCCTGGCACGCAATGAAACGGTGGGCCCGGTAGGCCTATTTTTCTCTCTCGCAAAGCTCCAGAGCCTTTCTAGGAAGTTGGCAAATGGGCCATTTCCAGCCTCCAGAGGGCCTCTGGGAGGGGTGGGGAACACTGTTTTCACCCTCCCCAGGCTCCTAGAAAGGCTCTGGAGGCTGGGAAAAGCAAACAACGGGCCTTTGAGACCCACCGGAAGTTGGCAAATGGGCCTTTTCAGGCTTCCGGAGGGCCTCCGGGGGGTGGGGAAGGCTGTTTTCACCCTCCCCAAGCTCCTAGAAAGGCTCTGGAGCCTGGGGAGAGAGAAAAACGGGCCTCCTCCCACTCCAAGGCCCTCCGGAGGCAGGAAACAGCCTGTTTCCCTATTTCTGGTGGGCCCAGAAGGCCCGAAAATCAGCTGGCCGGCACGTGCATGCACACTGGAGCTGAGGTCGTGTGCCCACCGATATGGCTACGCGTGCCTCCTGTGTGCCACAGGTTCGCCATCACGGGTATAGGGTTTCCTGCCTAAGCAGGGGGTTGGACTAGAAGACCTCCAAGGTCCCTTCCAACTCTGTTATTCGATTCTATTCTAGACTGTTTTGCCTTAATATTGTTCTCTTTCAGGCCTAGCATCTTAACCCCTGGCTTTGAGAGAAGCCGACATTAATTGGAATCATGAATGCCATTGCTTCCTAGGCTTGATTTACTTACACATATAATGGCTTTCCTCTCAGTCTGGAATTGTTGCTGTGGGGATACAATTTATTTATTCATTTATTTATTAGTCCAATTTATATGCCGCCCTTCTCCGTAGACTCAGGGCGGCTTACAATGCATTATAGCAATAGCCTGCATACTTTTTTGTATATAGCTACTTATTAGGGCTTTCGCCCCCCCCCCAAGCGGTGTTCTTTTTATACAAAGCTGGCTTATTGCCCCCCACAATCCGGGTCCTCAATTTACCTACCTCGAAAGGATGGAAGGCTGAGTCAACCTTGAGCCTGGTGAGATTTGAACTCGCACTAATTGCAGGCAGCTGGCAGCTAAGTGCTAGCACTTAATAGCACTTAGTCCACTGCACCACCGAGGCTCTAATTACTGGAACACCCCCCTCCCCCATGAAATATCTGAGATAAAAGATGGGGAAACAGCACAAGAAGTAAATGAGTTCAGTTTGTGGGCCATTGTTCACCGAATATAATGTGGGAATGGCGATAACTGTCATTTATTAAATAGACCAGGGTGGGTTGAAACATATCTCGGCTTACTTAGACAGAGAGTTACTGTTGGGATGTTGAAAAAGGGGTACTGGTTCAAAGACGTAGAAAAACAAAACTATTTTTTTTTCCTACCACAGCTCTTCTGACAAAGAAAGAGCAGTTCTATATCTGATACGATAAACATTACCAAAAAGTCAATTTCTTCTCCCACCCCCAGTAAGTTCTTAATGGATGCCTGGACGGTGTCCTCTCTTTCTGCAAATCTATCTTTTGCAAAAATCCATCGCCTCAATCTGTTCAACTCACACCTTTGATCTGGGATTTTTTAAAATCTTTTTTTAAGCGCAAGCTGCGTGGGGTTAACTCTGTTTCTTAACTGGATCTATGCCTATTCATTAGCTGGGTACCGAATATGTGTAGGAATGGATGAGTGGGTGTATACACTGTACACACTCAAAAATCTATACCTACCTCTTCCAATATCAGCATCGGTGAAATGCCAAAGCACCACTTGGAGGTGAGCTTAGAAGCAGAAAATGTAACAGCAAACAGATGTCTTCAGCCATTTCTCCTTCACCTGTCTCTCAGAGCTCAGTGTATCAAGCGGAGTTTGATGAAATCATAGATTTCAGAGCCAAAAAAGATACATTATTCTATGTTCAAGAAATTCTATACCAGGCGTGTCAAACTCAATGTCAGGGTTGAGTTTGACCTTGTTCTGCCCCAGCTACGGACCCCAAAGAACACAGCAAGTCCGTACAAACCTTAGTTTACTAAGTTAAATCAGTTTTTTTCTGAACAAAGGCTGTTAATTTAACTTCACTAACAGCTGACAAGGATC
This sequence comes from Pantherophis guttatus, assembly GCF_029531705.1. Next base: position 16,744,896 of record NW_026844048.1, on the reverse strand, counting down.
CAAAGAATAATAAAACGATTCTGAGGCACAATATTTCAGATAACTGTAATCTTACTGTGGTTGACAGAATGCCCAGAAGCAACTTGCAGGAAAACTGATAAAGAGAGAAACAAGAGCCAAATCAAACATTTTCTGGAATCAAGATGCGAAGGAATGTGAACAAAGTTGTTTCCTGCAAATTGCATCAGTCATCGTCCTTCCTTAAATAGGCTAGGGGAGTGGCCAATCAGTCCCAAGCCTTACTCTCAAGGAGACCTCCTCCTGAGGAGCCACTCCTGCCTTTTCGCGGCTCTGCACGCTTGTGCATCGAGAAGAGGCTCCTCCTCTTCGTCCTCTTCACTTATGGGAGCTTCTGGAGGTTCTGAAGGCCCTGGCTGAATCCCCGCCTCCGGCACCACATCTTCTCCAGCCTCCTCATTGTCTGACTCGAGCGCCAGCTGCACAGGCTGCTGGGGCAGCACCACACCAGCCTCCTCGTTCTCTGAATCAGCTACTAACTGCACAGGCCGCTGATGGGCCACAACAGACTTCGGGGGAGGGAGGGCATGGCCAGGGTGGATGTGGCCAGCTCAAAATCACTCGGGGGGGGGAGTGCTAAGGCAGGACCCTCCCTCACTCTTATTATAATCTTCCTTCCTTCCTTCCTTACATTGCTTCTTATCCTGATTACATATTAAATAATGCAGAAGAATTTTTCACTTCCAGTGAGCAGATGGTCCTTGACCATTGGTGGGATTCAGTCAGTTCGCGCCGGTTCGGGAGAACCGGTTGTTAATTTCCTGAGCAGTTTGGCAAACTGGTTGTTGGAAGAAATCATTAGGGCAGAGAACCGGTTGTTAAATTACCTGAATCTCACCACTGCCTCGAACCTTCAAGATCAGCCTTCATTTCTTCCCTGGCAACTTTTTTTTTTTTAATTTTAAAACAAAATTTATTAAATTATCAAACAATTATAAAAACAATTAAAACCATAATAAAATATTCATATACATAGATCATATCTTATAACTGACATTTCATTTCTATTCTTTTACAAATCTGTATATATTCTTCTCCTCTACACATTATATATTTCATAACCTAGTCCCACATTCTTCCTCCTGACGGTGAAGTCATTGTTGGTGTTTATATGAAATAAGCATGGAAATACACTCCCAATGATCAGTTCTTAATTTAAAACTCACTATTAGAAAAAAAAAGAAAGAAAGAAAAGTAAAATTTAATACTCATCAAGATTATACTTTATACTTTACTAAGTATATCCTTATCCACTTTCTTTTCGCTTAATCCAATCATACCACTTGTCCCATACCTTAAAATACTTTGAGCTTTCCTTATCCTTTAACCAAGAGCCTTGGTAGTACAGTGGTTTAATGCACCCTGTTATTAACACAGCTGTCTGCAATTACTGCAGGTTCGAATCTCACCAGGCTCAAGGTTGACTCAGCCTTCCATCCTTTCTAAAGGTAGGTAAAATGAGGACCCAGTTTGTGGGGGCAATAAGCTGACTTTGTATAAATATACAAAAGGATGAAGGCTATTGCTTAACGCATTGTAAGCCGCCCTGAGTCTCCGGAGAAGGGCAGCATATAAATCAAATTAAAAAAAAAAATTAAGTGTTAGTTGATCTGATTTGGCACATGCATATATTTTTTTGTATTATCTGTTGGTTGGTTGGCAAATGATCCGTCTTCCAAACTTGTGCAATTGCTATTCTGGTCGCCGTAATTATATGATGTATCAAATATTTATTTTATTTATTTATTTTATTTTATTTCTATACCGCCCTTCTCCTGCGGGACTCAGGGCGGTGTACAGCCGAGATAAAACATTGCATATAAAATTTAAAAACAGTTTAAAAAACAATTAAATAATTTCGGCCCATGATTTAAAAACAACCCAATTAAAACCGAAATTCGATTAAAAACTAAGATGATGGGATCAAGCCAGCCCGGCTAGATGGAATAGGTGTGTTTTCAGGGCTTGACGAAAAGTCCGGAGGTCTGATATCGTGCGTATCTCAGGCGGTAGGTCATTCCAGAGGGCAGGTGCTGCCACAGAGAAGGCTCTCCCCCTGGGGGTCGCCAGCCGACACTGTCTGGCCGACGGCACCCTGAGGAGGCCCTCTCTGTGTGAGCGAACCGGTTGGTGGGAGGCTATTGGCGGCAGAAGGCGGTCTCGCAAATACCCCGGCCCTAAGCCATGGAGCGCTTTAAAGGCGATCACCAACACCTGGAAGCGCACCCGGAAGACCACAGGAAGCCAGTGCAGCTCGCGCAGGAGAGGTGTCATGTGTGAACGCCCCGTCGCTCCCATAATCCCCCGCGCAGCCAAATATGTCATTTCTTTTCTAATAATATCTAATATAATATTCCCTGGCAACTTTTAAGCAAACCAAAACAACAACAGCAAAATAATCAAGATATTTTTTTTTTCTTAAAAGAGTTCCTAAGCCTTAGCAAACACAAAGAGTTTTATCTTTTCTGTTTTTCCCTCCAGACGCAAACATCATCTTCATCCGAGGCACGACACCATCATCAACTCATTGGCCTTCATGTGTTTTCTCTGACAGCCCCGAGTGCATCCAACTGGCAGCCCACGCTGAACTTCCAGAGGGAAACAGAATGACAGCTGCCAGCTTTCCAAGACCAAAAGGCGTGTTAACAGCAGGCCCCACAACAGCTATCAGAATGCCACATTTATTTACAAATTGTTAGTTAAAGTACCAAAAGTTGGCCCTGGAAGGGAAAACTCAAAAGGAAGTGGCTGACATACGTTCAATTTTCCTTCCGCAGGTGAACTAGCTCGTCCCTTATATCCCGTTGCTCTTTTTTAATTTTTAATTTTTAATGTCTACTTTGACCAGATTCATTTTCTTGGACGGAGTTGCATTTTTTCCCACCTGCAAACCTTGAACTGTGTGGCTAGATCTACCGCGCTCCGGGATGGCACAGGAATGCCAGTCCTTAAAATGGAGTCAACATGGCCCTTGTTGCAAGCTGTTCCACAAGCTGTCACTCAACTTTAATTCCAGAGAGCTGTTTACACAGAGCTTGATCTTTCCTTAGGCTTATCCCAGGCTGTCCAAGTACCAGGCACCATCTCAAGTCCAGAAGAGTCATCATTTCAGCTGTGATCACAGAAAAAACGAACAAGGAGGCAGAAGGAAACGCTAGAACATTTTCTGTACATGATTTATAGCTTTTCCTGGGTTTGAACCAGTAGTGACAGCTGCAGCTGTTTTTGGAAGGAGGAGAGAAAAAAGGGGAGAGGCATAGGACAATGTGTCAATCTTATTTTGGGACAAGAGCCATTCTTGCCTGCCAAAGTTAAGACTGCCCAGTTCTGCCTTAAGGGCAAAAATGTGGACGAAGGCAGCTGAGCTTGATTTTTTGGAGTTGAAATAAATGTAGAAGAACGACACAAATATGAAAACGAAGCCTTACGCGTGATACAGGCGCTCGGCTATCCGTTCCGCTCAATCCATGAAATTTTGAGTTTTTTATAGCAATAGCGATGGCCCTTAGACTTATATACCGCTTCACAGTGCTTTACAGCTCTCTCTAAGCGGTTTACAGAATCAACATATTTGCCCCCAACAATTTGGGTCTCCTCATTTTACTGACCTTGGAAGGATGGAAGGTTGAGTCAAGATCTTGAGCCGGTCAAGATCGAACTGCTGGCAGTCGGCAGAATTAGCCTGCAACTCTGCATTTTAGCCATTGTGCCACCACGGGAGGGAAGGAAGGAAGGAAGGAAGGAAGGAAGGAAGGAAGGAAGGAAGGAAGGGCAGTAGCACTTACGACTTATATACAGTTTTATAGTCTTTTACAGCCCTCTCTAAGCGGTTTACAGAATCAGCATATTGCCCCCAACAATTTGCCTCCTCATTTTACTGACCTCAGAAGGATGATAGGTTTGAGTCAACCTTGGGCTGGTCAGAATCGAACTGATGGCAGTCAGTAGAATTATAAGAATTTACCCAGTGGGGATGGGTGGAAATATTTACACTTTACCCAAGAGATGTTCAACAGTTAGGATCTGAAAAGCAGAGATTTCCCCATTTTCTTCCTTCCTTCCTTCCTCCATCCCTCCCTCCCCCCTCCCTCCCCCTTCCTTCTCTTCCTTCCTTCCTTCCTTCCTTCCTTCCTTCCTTTCTTTCTTTCTTTCTTTCTTTCTTTCTATGGTTCCAGCAATGTTAATCATCATTATAGGAGCTGCATTAATTGGAAAACCCAGCTACGATTGAAGCAGTATGCCGTACATAACCAATTTAATATAGCTAACAGTAGAGAGATTTTGTTACTGTCTTCTGCCCCCAAAGTTGAAAACAAAAATTAAAGATGCAAACATACCAAAGTTTTTTATTGGATTTCAAAGTAAATCCGCTGGGAGAAAACCTCCCTTAGGATGTCTTTGATTATAAAAACAAACCTATCTTACATCTTTACTCAAGGCTTGTTTGTTGAACATCAATGGCACTTTGTAAATATGTTAGGATTCACATTAAGATCAATAGAAGACACACAATTTACTAGAGTTGGCTTCTGCCTGGAGTTTCACTACCTTCTAAAATCCCTTGTTTGAATCGTGTTGCCTAATTGGAAACATGAACACTATCTGAGCTCAAAGCTAGACTTTTAGTGAAAAGGAGGGGGGAAATAAAAGTGTTACCCTTTTGCAGATCGTTTGCGGTGGCTCAGAATAGTAATGATGCATGAAACCCATGGCAGAAAGAAGTTCCTTTAATGCTGTTGGCCAGGCAATGTAAATCAAATTTTTCCATGTTAAGAGTACAGATATAGTCCTTGAATTGAAGAGCCTTGGTAGTACAGTGGTCTAAGGCACCCTGTTATTAAGCTGGTTATTAAGACCAGCTGCCTGCAATTACTGCAGGTTCAAATCTCGCCAAGGCTCAAGGTTGACTCAGCCTTCCATCCTTTCTAAGATAGGTAAATTGAGGACCCAGTTTGTGGGGGCAATAAGATGACTTTGTATAAATATACAAAAGGATGAAGGCTATTGCTGAGCACATTGTAAGCCGCCCTGAGTCTCCGGAGAAGGGCGGCATATAAGTCAAATAAAAAAAAAATTGCAACCATTCATTTAATGGCCATTCCATGCAATTCAATTCATTACAGTCACAGACCAGAACAAATTAAAAACACCTCCGTAAATATACAATTATAAATTCCAGAAAAAAATAATAAATGACAGATAAGAAAGATGATAAAACCCACTCTGTCAATTACACATGGTCTAACTATACTAAAAAGGGGACGTGGTGGCTCAGTGGCTAAGACGCTGAGCTTGTCGATCAGAAAGGTCGGCAGTTCAGCGGTTCAAATCCCTAGTGCTGCATAACGGGGTGAGCTCCCGTTACTTGTCCCAGCTTCTGCCAACCTAGCAGTTCAAAAGCACGTAAAAAATGCAAGTAGAAAAATAGGGACCACCTTTGGTGGGAAGGTAACAGCGTTCCATGTGCCTTTGGCATTGAGTCATGCTGGCCACATGACCACGGAGACGTCTTCGGACAGCGCTAGCTCTTTGGCTTTGAAACGGAGATGAGCACCGCCCCCTAGAGTTGGGAACGACTGGCACATATGTGCGAGGGGAACTATACTAAAATTACAATCCATAACCCTAAGCCTTTTATTAAGTTGGTTTGGTTTCCTTTTCACAGGTAAAGTAACAGTAACTTACAGATAGTCCTCAACTTACAACAGCTCATTTAGTGACCCTTCAAAGTTAGAACCCCACTGGAAAAAGTGTCTTATGACCACTTTTCACACTTTTAAGACTAGTGCAGAAACCCTTACGGTCATGTAATCAAAATTCAGATGCTTGGCAAACTGACTCATATTTATGACGGTTGAAGTGTCCCGGGGTCATGTGATCCCTTTTGCGACCTTCTGACAAGCAAAGTCAATAGGGAAAGCCAGACTCACTTAACAACCATGTTACTAACTTTTTAACAACTGCAGTGATTCACTGAACGATGCGGACAAGAAAGGTCCTAAAATGGGACAAACTCACTTAACAACTTTCTCGCCTATCGACATAAATTTTGGGCTCAATTGTGATTTTGCAGTATCCTTCCCCTGGAGTGGGGTGGGAATGGAGATTTTGCAGTATGCTTCCCATGCCACTCCCACCAAGCCAAGCCAAGCCACGCCCACCAAGCCAAGCCACGCCCACCAAGCCACACCCACAGAACCGGTAGTAATTTTTTTTTTAATTTCACCACTAGTTGGGGGTGTTACTTGGAACCCTGACACAGAGGGCTGCAGGAGGCCATCGCGGCTGAAAACGGAGCCCGGGAGAGCCACACGCGGTCCTCCCGAGCTCCGTCTTTTTCTGGCAGAGGCACCGGGGGCCAGTCCTTTGTTATTTCCAGGGCAGCCCCGCAGGCCAGATCTAAGCACGCTGTAGGCAGGATCCGGTCTGTGGACCTTGAGATTGACACCCCTGGGCAGTGGTGAAATCTAAAATTTGTTACTACCGGTTCTGTGGGGTGTGACTTGGTGGTGGTGGGGGTAATGTGACTGGGTGGGCGTGGCCAATTTTTTTTTTCTTTCAAAACCATTTTTTTCTACAAACTGTTTGGCGAAGAGGTTGTAAAAAAATGCTTTCAAAAGGCTCTGATGATCCCAGCTGAGGCCTGATCGTCAGAGGCATTTAAAAGAAAAAAAAGCCTCTGCCGATCAGGCAACTCAGCTGGGATCATCAGAGGCATTTAAAAGAAAAAAAAGCCTCTGCTGATTAGGCAACTCAGCTTGGATCATCAGAGGCTTTTAAAAGAGAAAAAGCCTCTGCCTTTGACGATCCCAGCTGAGCCACGCAATCATCAGAAGCTTTTTTTTTTTACTTTTAAAAGCATTTTTTCGGCCGAAGAGGTTGTAGAAAAAATGCTTTTAAAAATTAAAATTAAAAATTAAAAGAAACAGCCTCTGCTGATTGTGCGGCTCAGCTGGGCATGGGGGGCGGGGGGGGAGACAGGGATTTTTGCTACCGGTTCTCCGAACCACCTGCCTCCATCGCTACCGGATCGGGTGATCCGGTCCGAACTGGGAGCATTTCACCCCTGCCCCTGGGCTATGGCAAAACTTTAACCGAGCAGATTCACAAAAGCTTTGCGTTCCGTCTCTTCCTGCCGTAACAATCGGATTATGATTCAGAACATGTTTCTTCCGTGGGTTGGACTCAGGGATATTATTTCCACCAAAAGAGAGAGAGAGAGAGAGAGAGAGAGAGAAATAGCTTTCTTTTGAAGCAGGAACAGTTGTAGAGAAACCCTCTGAAAAGATCTCGGTCCTGAAAACGCATGAATATTTGAGCAGGTGGGAAGTAAGGGAACGCATTTAATATTTAACTTGATTTTTCTGATCCGATTTTTTTTGGTCTCTACGTGCGTCTGGTAAGAGAGACACAGATGTTCAGGTTGTTTATGGACTTCGAAACTCAAGAGGTGGTCTAAAAAGCCTCTCATTTCAGAGGAAGGGAAAATGGTAATATTTGACCAGCTGTTCTTGCTTGGAATGGGTTTCTACCTTCATTTGTCTTTAACAGGAGTGAAAATTGGCTCCCCTGCATCCTCTTTTTTCTTCTTCTTTTTTTCAATAACTTAGTTAATTGCACACCTCACAACAATAATCAACCCAACAGATTTGGCCCACGTCAAAACACAAAGGCTGCTCGGAACCACTTCGGTGGAATCTACTTTATGCGCACCTTATGGTTCGCTCAATATAGTCGCCATCTGTTCCCAGACTGCAAGAGTGATCAGCTGCATTATCTCTAGTGGAGTCATATTGGATTATTCTAATCGCATCTTTGTGTCAATCAAGAAATTAGTTTCCTGTCATCCAAATAACCTTTTCATTTACGAGAGGGTGTCTTCCTTTCCTGGAGCACCATAAGGCCGCTTGGTTTACAAGTAGCTAGCTTTACAATCTGAGCACACACGCACACCATATTTAGGGAGGGATGAATCCTGCTTCATTCAGTGGAATGTGTTAAGAAGCACGGGAGCTTAAAATGGCATTCTCACAGCCCAATGTTCGGTAAACGTATTTTCTTGATTTAACAGGATTTAATCTATTGGATAACTGATTCTTTCTTTCTTTCTTTCTTTCTTTCTTTCTTTCTTTCTCTTTCTTCTTTCTTTCTTTCCTTCCTTCCTTCTTTTCCTTTCTTCTTTCTTTCTTTCATCTATCTGTCTGTGTCTATGTGTCTATCCATCATCTATCCATTGTCCATCCAGCTGTCTGTCTGTCTGTCTGTCTGTCTGTCTGTCTGTCTGTCTGTCTGTCTATCTATCTATCTATCTATCTATCTATCTATCTATCTATCTATCTATCTTTCCTTTTTCTTTCCTTCCTCCCTCCCTTTTTACTTTCTATGCAGGTAGTCTGTCAACTCACAAAGCATCCCTGGCCTGCTCTCGAGTTGCCGTAGGCAAGGGGAAGGGGAAACCGACGAAGCAGCAGGGCAGCCAAAAACAGGAGCACATTCCAGACATATCACTCTGAAGGTTGTCTCCCAGGGTGACCCACACTGGCTGGAGGGGAGTGATCTCTACAACCCGCAAAATTGCTCCATTGGTGAATGTGATTGATGACACACCCTAGGGGGAAGGGGAAAACATGGTCATGATTGGGGCATAAATTACGTGGGGTCAGAGTTGGCTTCACCTGGAACGTGCCAACATGAAGCTCCTAATAAATAACTGGATTTCTTTTGAAGCTCGGCTCGAGGCTCATGATTTAATTAGGGCATTTGTTGGAACCCTGACATAGTCCTTGACTTGCAACAGTTCATTTAGTGACTGTTCAAAGTTACAACGGAACTGAAAAAAGTGACATGACTGTTTTTCACAACCGTTGTAGCATCCCCATGATCACAGGGATCAAAATTCAGATGTTTGGCAACCGGTTTATACATTACAGTGTCCCCAGGGGTCATGTGATCCCCTTTTGTCACCTACCGACAAGCAAAGTCAATGGGGGAAGCCAGATTCACTTAACAACCGTGTTACTAACTTAACCCCTGCAGTGATTCACTTAACAGCTGTGGCAAGAAAGGTTGTAAAACGGGGCAAAACAAATGTCTCACTGAACAACAGAAATTTGGGTCTCTATTGTGGTCGTAAATCGAGGACTACCTGTAGTTGAGTCTTTCCCTCCCAGAAGATCTTCTGCTCCCAGTGACTTTACTACAGGGTGATTTTTCAACTGAAGCTCAGATAAAAATTGTGAATGGCAAAATCAACCAAGCAAAGCCAAGAATTATGGATATCCTATCATGGTTGAAGACAGGGGTGGGTTCTAAATTTTTTTACTACCAGTTCTGTGGGCGTGGCTTACTTTGTGGGCATGGCCTGATGGTCATGTGACAATTCTTTAGGATTTAGCAGAGGTACTGGTCTATCAGGCTTTTAACTGCTTGTAGAGCTGTACCGATCTACTCATTTATTTTTGCAGGCACTGATCTACTCATGTATTTTTTGCAGGCACTGATCTACTCATGTATATTTGTTGTTTTCTTTTAATACTGATCAGCTGTAGGGCGGCCCTTTGAAGCCCCGCCGCAAGAGTTTAAACAGTTTTTTTCTCATCTAGCCATCAGCTGGGACTCAGGAGGCAGCAATAGATTGGGGGTGGGGCCAAATAAAAGGTAAGAATAATGCAGGGGGTGGGGTGCGCGGGGGGGACAGAACCGATTTGGTGATGTCATATCGTCATCGCTACCGGCTCGGGAGAACTGGGCTGAACCGGGAGGAACCCACCACTGGTTGAAGAATTTAAGAAGGGTAAAGATGTCCTTGAGCCAAGCTTTATTCCCAGAGGAGCCCATGAAGTCCATGGGTAACCATATAGAAGTGTTTGGCCATTCCTTTTTTCTGGGATTGTTTAACTGGGCCGAACCGGTATAATTTCACCCCTCATTTGAACAATGTCTTACACTGAAGCATAGTTAGCGGCCCACAATTACCTTTACAGTGGAAATGGGGAGCGTAAAAATGTAATAAGTAAACAAAGATAGGTAGTACTCAACGTAGTACGACCACAATAGAGCCTGAAATTTCTGTCATTAAGTGAGAACGTTCGTTAAGTGAGTTTTACTCCTTTCGATCACCTTTTTTGCCACCGATGTTAAGTGAATCACTGCAGTTGTGACACAGTTGTAAAGCAAATCTGGGTTCTCCGTTGACATTGCTGGTCGGAAGGTTGTAAAAGGGGGATCACATGACCACGGTCATAAGTACGAACCACTTGCCAAGCATCTGAATTTTGATCACGTGATCATGGGGAGGCTGCCAAGGTTGTAACTGTGAAAAACAGTCACAAGTCACTTTTTTTCAATGCTGTTGTAACTTTGAAAGGTCACTAAATGAACTGTTGTAAGTTGAGAACTACCTATAAGTTACAAGAGGTTGGTTGCCATTCCCGGTCAAAAGGAAACCAAATGAAGCAGGGGTGAAATGTAAAATTTGTTACTACCGGTTCTGTGGGTGTGGCTTGGGGGGTAATGTGACTGGGTGGGCGTGGCCAACTTTTTTTTTTTAACTTTTCGAAGCATTTTTTCTAATGCTTTGAAAAGCCTCTGCCGATCAGGCAACTCAGCTGGGATTGTCAGAGACTTTTCAAAGCATTTTTTTTACCACCTCTTCGGCCAAGGAAGGAGCAAGAGATGAAGGACCAGGAGGAGGAAAATTAGAAGGAGGAGGAGGAGGAGGAGATGGAGGAGGAGGAGGAGAAGAGGAGGAGGACGGGAGAGAAGGAGGAGGAAAATAAGAAAGAGAAGGAGGAGGAGATGGAGGAGGAGGAGGAGGAGAGGAGGAAGAGGGGAGAGAAGGAGGAGGAAAATTAGAAGGAGAAGGAGGAGGAGATGGAGGAGGAGGAGATGGAGGAGGAGGAGGAGGAGAGGAGGAAGAGGGGAGAGAAGGAGGAGGAAAATAAGAAAGAGAAGGAGGAGGAGATGGAGGAGGAGGAGATGGAGGAGGAGCAGATGGAGGAGGAGGAGGAGGAGAGGAGGAAGAGGGGAGAGAAGGAGGAGGAAAATAAGAAGGAGAAGGAGGAGGAGATGGAGATGGAGGAGGAGAGGAGGAAGAGGGGAGAGAAGGAGGAGGAAAATTAGAAGGAGAAGGAGGAGGAGATGGAGGAGGAGGAGATGGAGGAGGAGGAGGAGAAGAGGAGGAGGAGGGGAGAGAAGGAGGAGGAAAATAAGAAGGAGGAGGAGGAAGAGGAGGAGATAATGAAGGAGCAAGAGATGAAGGAGGAGAAGGAGAGGGGAGGAGGAAAAGGGGAGGGGGAGGAGTAGATGGAGGAGAAGGAGAAGGAGAAGGAGGAAAAACAGGTCAGCATTATACTTTTATAGTCCAGAGTTCTGAAATAAATAATTTCATAGGAAGAAAAAAGTTCAGACTCTGAACTTTACAAACATCAAGACGAGATGAATATTTCATTGGAATGGTGAGCCAGAGACTGAACCCTGGGAAGGAACATGAATACAGATCTGCTAACAAGCATTGCACTGGTTGGACAAGGAGAGAGGGAATATGTCAGTGCAGGAAAGGAAATTTGCAGGAACAGCTGACTGGAGGAAACTAATCCAAAACCCCAGAAGAATTGCTAGTGTTTTTTTTTTCCCCCTTTTTGTGTTACAGCTTTTTGTGCAGGTTAACTCAAAAAGCAACGGGTAACTACAACACTGGTCTGTAACCAGGTTTGGAAACCCAGAATAGTATGTGCTGTTGTGCATCCTCATTTCCACTATGAATATGGATGGAAAATCTAATGCTGCTGCCCTGATCTACTCAGAGGAAACATGGAGGATTACAGCAAAACTCTTGCACCCCACAAGCCAAGTCAGGTCAGGTTAGATTAAATATTTTTGAAAGGAACGCCAAACCTAACAACTATTCACAATTAATTGTTGACCCGGAAGCAAGTTTTGCGGCTCATGTTCAGTTACATAATTATGCAAAGCTTTTTTATCCTTTCCTAATGGCCTAAAATATTTCCCAACAAAAGGATTTATCAGAATGTTCATTTTGCTCCCTGCCTGTTTTTCAGGGCTCTTCGTTTTTTCCCCTAGAAAATAACAATTTCTTCAACAATGACACTAGTGGTACAATGCAATAATAACAATAATAATAATAATAACAATAGCAATAAGTATTTTGTTTGTACGTGTCTTCTTGCCTGCATGAACGCATGAATCTTTCAATTTACCAACGAGAGCCTCCATTTTGGGGGGGCCTCTTCTGAAGCTTAAGAAATCCAATATTGTAAAATACATAACGTCTACTGAATTATTGCACAAAACATAAAGAAATCCAATAAAATAAACATTCGATTTCTATAGAGAATGTGCCTAGTATTATTTAACCACTAGATTTGTTCTGTGTTTACTAAGAACATGTCTTAAACCTGTTAGGCTACTATAAACTACAATAGCTGGCTTTGCGGAACACTTTAAGGCCAAACTACAAGAACCAGATGGCTGAGCACATTGTGTGAACCCAACTGTGTCCAACAGTCTGTCTACAAGGCCCATCACTGGCCACAATCACTAGCAATGGTCCACCAGGGTCTTGGAGAGAATGAGATCATATTTTTTTCTCCCTTTGTATAGTTCTACTGGCTGAAGATGCCTGGAACTGAACCCAAGATTTATACAACATATGTAAAGCATACAGTCTTTCTCTGAAATATTGTCCTATCCATAAGACAAAAGAACTTGTCATGCTTTTTCCTAGATCTCCAACATTTGGATCACAGTGGATTACCAATAAGGGGGTCAACAAGGAACAACAACAATATGCAATATCATCAAATAGCAAGTTAGATACCCAACTCAAGATCTTCTCTCTTTTTCGATTGTGTTTTGGGATGTGCTAACCCAGAGGTCGGCAACCTTAAATGCTCCAAGAGCCACAAAGGTCCTAACTGGAATCCTCCCATTCAATTATAGAGTCAACCGGAAGTCCGGTTCCCGCAACCATAGTGTCCCCTCCTACGTCCTTTTTCCTCTACCCATCCTAACTGAAAGCCCTATCAATTGTGGAGCTGATTGGCAACAGAGAGCCGCAGCAGAGGGATGAAAGAGCCACATGCGGCTTCAGAGCCACAGGTCGCCGACCTCTGTGCGCCCTACAGTCCTGAGTGTGGATGGGAGGAAGAGGTTTTCTGCCCAAATGTTAACAGATGCCAAATCCTTATAGCAGTGTTTCCCAAACTTGGCTATTTTAAGATGCATGGACTTCAACTCCCAGAATTCCCCAGCCAGTATGCCTGGTTGAGGAATAGTATGTCTGGTTGAGGAATTCTGGGAGTTGAAGTCCATACATCTTCAAAGGGTCAAGTTTGGGAAACACTGCCTTATAGGAAACGCTGTCATCTTCATCATCATCATCATTATCATCCATCATTGTATGGTATTTGACATCATCTTTTACTAGGCTCTACTTAAGGCTCCAAGGGATAGAAGGAAGAAAAAAAACCCGTAAAACTCCCAATTTTGTACCCTCTGTGTTTTTACCCTTTATCACTAAGATTTGGTTTTGTTTCGTTTTCCTATCTACATGACCACTGGTCTAATTAAAATAAAAGCTTCGTGGCTTAACTTGAGCATAGTTCCTTTACAGACAGCTAACATCAACTACATGATGTTAACTCAGCAGTAATGAGTTTCAAGCATATTCTACATCGTTTATTTCTGATAGTCATAAATAGTCAGATAATTTAGGAACGCAGCCTTGTCCTGACCGAAGCATTTCTCCCTCTTTCTAAAGAACCTTTCTTTATAATTCTGGGGAAATAAAATATAAAATATAAAATAATAAAATAGCGCTTTCCCAATTCATCATCAGATTCTGACATCTCTAAAATTCCACCGAGAAAGTCCATAAGCATTAAAGTGGCACAAAGCTGGTATTACATCTGTAGCCTGGTTATGCAACTCCTTGTGGTATATCATTCTGCGCTGTACATTAAGCTCATTAATTCTTGCTGTATCAACAAATTACGGATTTCATTGCTTAACAGTGCTGGAGTGGAAACATGACATCAGCTTTCCGAAGGCTCAGACGGTTGCCGTGGGCCTCTCTGAACCATCGGTGCCTACGGCAGGAGTGTCCAACCTCGGCAACTTCAAGGGGAATTCTGGGAGTTGAAGTCCACAAGTCTTAAAGTTGCGACGGCCGGACACCCCTGGCCTAAGGCCTCTTTTCCAAGGGGCAAGCAGTCCACCCACTCATCGGGAAACAGACTTTTGAGCACCAAGTTTCAAGAGTGGAACAACCGAAAAATATCATTCCCATAACAGGAGAAAAGTCTTAAGAACCCCTGGCTCAGCCGGATTTGGACTCGGCACATCTCAAAAGACAGCAAACCTTCCCAGCTTCCACCACCCCTTCAGCTTCCTCCTCCTGCGAAGAGCAGCCAGGAGAGGACAACCCATCCTGAATCGCATCTCCACCTTCCAGAAAAAGGTCAGTGCTTTTCGGAACCAACCATCCCAGCAAACCATCCGACCGGCCCCTTCCGGAGACCAGTTATTAGCTACGTCTTTATAGTCTGGCTGCTGGGCAAACATCAGCCCCGCTTGGAGGAGGAGACAATCTACTCCTCCATCCCTCAACCACACCTCCAAGAAGGTAAAGCAGAAAGATGCCCTAGTCCCAGCCTCTTGCAAGAGGGAGAGGGGAGAGCAATACCAGATCCATCATCCCCGACTCCACCAAGAGTCACCAGATTGCAACTATTTTTTTTTTTGCTTTCTTCCCCCCCTACCCACCCCCTCCCCCAAAAAAGGATCTTAATTGGCTCCCCAAGACATATCACCCCATCCCCAAAACTGGCTCCCTAAGACATATCACACCGTCCCCAAAACCTACAACCCTCCAAGCCGCCGTTCTCCCCCATTTCTCCTCCAATACTACTACCCTTCCCCCTCCTCCCCCCCCCCCCCCCCCCCCTCCCCACCCACCCACCCTCCTTCCCCAACTTCCCCCCCCCACCCCAGGGCAAGCCTCCGCTCCTACCTGAGAGTGGCGCTCTCTCCTTGCCTGACCGTCACGTTGTCCATGGCCTTGGGGAAGGTGGCATCTCCGCTGCGCACCGGCACTCCTGCGGGCACAAGGAAGAGGAGCCTCAGACACACGACCACCAGGCACCGCCAGGGCACAACCAAGCCCCCACCGACCCCCATCCTGGGATGCGGGGAAGTAGTTGAGCAGTTACGCGCAATCCACCCCAGACCTGGGGGGGGGGGGGCAAAAAAAAATTGCGCACCCCAAAAGGGGGGCCAGGAGCCCAAAAAAAGGGGGGAAGGGGGGAAAAAAAAAAGCCGGGGGGACGGGGGAGATCTTCCGGGGCCGGGGGAGGGGGGCGTCGGCGGAGCCCCTCGAAATCTCCTCCAGAGACGACGCTGCTCGGTGGGAGAAGCGAGCCGAGCCGGCAAGACAAGCAGCAGCTGGGAAGAAAGAAGCGGCGGTTGAAGGTAGCCCGCCGCTCAGCTGTTTTCACGAGCCCAGTTTTGCAATGCACAGTTCAGGCATCCCCTTCGGTTTGGCCAGCCGGAGGCTGGAGCGCTCCGCAAACCCGCCGCCGGCCAAGAGTTCCCGCAAAGTCCCGCGGAGAGGCGAAGGTCCCGACGTGCCCAAATGCGAAGAAAACCCCTCGATGCCCGGGCAACTTGTCCGCCGCCGGCCGAGCGAGCCCAGCTGCTGCTTCCCCCGGGCTGGGTTGGAAGCGCGCCGCGGACTTCTATCGGGCTTAACGGCGGCGGCGGCTGCTAACTGGCTGGCTGGCGGGTTTCCCTCCCTTGCGCTTCAACCGGCCGGCTCGGCTCTCTCCCCGGGCTGAGCGGCTCGGTTTTTTCCCCAGTGCCGGAATGGCCCGCTGGCCGCCCGGCTCACGCAGACACGCCCGCGCCGACTTCCCGGGGTTGTCATGGCAGCCAGTCCATCACTGACCGGCACTTCGGGCTCCCCGGCGCAGGAGGCGCGGAGCAACCCAGCCCAGCCTTCCCTTCGCCCGTTTCAAGCTCAGCCCAGGGCGCCGGGGAGAGAGCGCGAGGAGGCTTGGAGGGGAGGGGGGGAGTGAACGGCGGGGGGGGGGGGGGGGGGGGGGGCGCGCGCGGGGATTACCCCACGGGGCGCCGACACAGCGGACCTGGGGGGAGGGGCGGGGGGAGGGTGGGAGTGGGTGGGTAGTAGGTTCATCTTCCCATCCATCCACCCATCCTCTCCACCTCTCTTCTCCCTCTGCGAATACTTTCTCTCACCCACCTACCCCCCCTCTATCCTGTCCTCGAAGCTGGAGCTTGCCTTGGTGCAACCGGTTAGGGTTCGCCCTGCCCAACCGGTTTGATTTGGAGAGAGAGAGACACACACACAGACACACACACACACACAGAGCACAAGTTTTCCTCCTCCACCCCGTCCCCTCTCTCCTCCAAACCTATCCTTCGACAACAACCCTGTAGGGTGGACAGGGCTGAAATGGAGGAGGCCCTTTTCCCTCAAAGTCAGGGGGTTGCTTGAGCGGCTGGGGACAAAGCAGGGGTGAAATCCGGCAGGTTCTGGAGAACCGGTAGCGGGAATTTGGAGTAGTTGGGAGAACCAGAAAATACTTATCTCTAGCTGGCCCCCAGAGTGGGGAGGGAATGGAGATTTTGCAGTATCCTTCCCCTGGGGTGGGGAGGGAATGGAGATTTTGCAGTATCCTCCTGGAGTGGGGAGGGAATGGGGATTTTGCAGTATCCTTCCCCTGGAGTGGGGTAGGAATGGGGATTTTGCAGTATCCTTCCCCTGGACTGGGGTAGGGATGGGGATTTTGCAGTATCCTTCCCATGCCACGCCCACCAAGCCATGCCCACAGAACCGGTAGTAAAAAAAAAAATGGATTTCACCACTGGTACAAAGCCAGCAACCTCACCATGACTTGCATGAGGATTCATCATTTTATTTATTTCCATCCTTCATTATATTATATACACCCATAAACACATATGTTTCTTTTATTTCCCCCTGGCTGTGCTGGCCCAAACACACCCAGCTGGCTATCATTGCCTAAGGAGGGACTAGAACTCCCAGTCTCCTAGTCATTGGCCCAAAGTCACCCAACCGGCTCTCATGGCCGAGGCTGAGACAAGATTAGAACTCTCAACCACCTGGAGATTGGCCCAAAATCATTCTTTCATGCTTAGGGTAGGACTAGAACTCACAGTCTCCTGGTGTCTAGTCTAGTGCCTTAACCACTAGACCAAACTCCATTAATCTGGAATATGGAATGTTTTTCATGCAATGTTACCTTTTAGAATAAGGTAAGGATTAATAGACTCAGAAAATGTCCAGAGTCCTCTAATATTGGAACATGTCCTGCACCCTGCAGAATAATATTGTCCAATCTTACAAGACAACCTTTCTGATGAGATCACACTGAATACACCTGGAGGAGACCAAGTTGGAAAAAGTCACATTGATTTTTTTACAAAAGTATGAAAGAGAATAGATGTTTGAATGTGACTTCCCCAAGCTTGTGGAAGTGCATTCATAAATGTATCAATATGTTAGTTTACTAATTAACATATTAGTACTAAACCCAGCATATTACTACAAGTGGCACAGTAGATTAATGCTATACCAATCCTACTTATGTTATGCCTTAGTATATTGTATAAATCCAGTTAGTGTTTAATTCATTCTTAAAAAAAAAAAAAAGTCTCACTTTAATTGAGTTGTCCCCGATCTATGAATGGGGGCTTGTGAATAAGGAACTTCTCTGCCGTTACAATCCGTGTATTCATACAACAGACTAAATACATCTTCGCCAATTGAAATAGCATTTTGTGCATGTTGTTCAGTCATTAAATCATGCCTAAGCCTCAATGAAAAGGGACAAGGTGGCTCAGTGGCTAAGATGCTGAGCTTGTCAATCGAAAGGTCGGCAATTCAGCGGTTCGAATCAGCGGTTCGAACCGCGTAATGGGGTGAGCTCCCGTTACTTGTCCCAGCTTCTGCCAACCTAGCAGTTCGAAAGCACGTAAAAAAAAAATGCAAGTAGAAAAATAGGGACCACCTTTAGTGGGAAGGTAAGAGCGTTCTGTGCGCCTTTGGCGTTGAGTCATGCCGGCCACATGACCACGGAGACGTCTTCGGACAGTGCTGGCTCTTCGGATTTGAAATGGAGATGAGCACTGCCCCCTAGAGTCAGGAACAACTAGCACATGTGTGCGAGGGGAACCTTTATCTTTACCTTTAAGCTTCAATGACCCCATGGCCCCCCTGTCCTCCACTATCTCCCGAAGTTTGTCCTAATTTATGTTCATTGCTTAGGTGACACCATCTAACCATCTCACCCTCTGCCTCTCCTTTCTTCTTTCCTAACATCAGAGTCTCTCCCAAGGAGTTCTCTCTTCTCATTTGATGGCCAAACTATTTAAACTTCAGCTTCAGTATCTGTCCTTCGAAGGACAGTCTTTCCTGATTTCCTTTAGGTAAGAAAGGAAAAAATCAGCCGAAAAAATGCTTTTAAAAGTTAAAAAAAAAGCCTCTGATGATCATGAGGCTCAGCTGGGATCGTCAAAGGCTTTTAAAAGAAAAAAAATCCTTTTTTTCTTTTAAATGCCTCTGACGATCCCAGCTGAGTTGCAGGCAACTCAGCTGGGATCGTCAGAGCCTTTTGAAAGCATTTTTTTTTACAACCTCTTCGCCGAAAAGGTTGTAGAAAAAAATGGTTTTAAAAGTAAAAATAAAAATAAAATGGTCACGCCCACCCAGTCACAATCCACCCCCCCCACCAAGCCACGCCCACAGAACCGGTAGTAACAAATTTTAGATTTTACCACTGGCCTAAATCCTTTCAAATGTTGGTCATGGGGGAGAAACCAAGAGTTATTACTCCTTTCTCAATGTCTTAGGTCCTGATTTCCAGCCATTTATAGCATTTTTTTTCTTTTTAAAAGAAAACTGGGTGGGCGGATGGGGTTAGAAAATGTAGATAATTTAATTCACACAGCACACCTGCTAGCAATTAAGACACCCCCCCCCTCACCTTATTATAAATCGCTACCAACAGGAGCTGTTGGGTTCTAAAATGGTGACCTAGATGCAGAAGAGTTCGTTGCCCCATTACTAATCTCTAGAGTCATCCGGTACTTTGTAAAACATTATTTAATTTGCTAACTGTGCCACTTAATCTCAAGCATTCTGATATCTGCCAAGGAGAGGAGACACTTCATAAAACAATGAAGCCTTATGATGATTGCTTGTGCTGGGGGGGGGGTCTTTTATCATTTCCTCATTTCCCCCCACCCATTTTTTTTTTTTTTAATTTCCAAGTGGGTGGCTTCCGCAGTTGTGAAAGACTGGGGAAGAACAGCCTCGGAAAATAAAGGATTGTGATATTTCGGTAGGTTTTTATCCCTTGATCGAGAAGAAGGGGGGAAAAAAATGAAAGCCATACAGTCCAGTGATTCTAGGCTCAACTCTAATTTTCCGAGGAGAAAATACGCTAGTATGTCACGTCCTTGAACATTTCAAGAGTCGGGAAGGAAAAAAAAAATATGCACCTTAATTGAATCTCCGTATTTTATTCATGCAGGATCGCTCTATGGGATTGCGCTTCTGGAATCGGCTAGAACAAATTGGTTCTACGCTCCCAGCGAAAAACCATCATTTACAAATCACAACGCTGGGCTTCCGTGCACAATCTGAAGCCACAAATAAACCCACACTGGACTTGAATGTCAGCTCTTCATTCCATCCTGTTTAATTTAAGGCAAAGATAAAATGAATTGCAGCTTGCTTTTTGGCTGAGATGTAGAAATAGAACTACATTGCTCCTAGAAGCACGAAGCCGAGAATACCAGCCTGAAGATGACGAATGAGACTTCATCGAAACGTTGCCAAGACACTTCCAATTTTACGCGGGAGAAAACCCAAATAACCAAAGACCTACAGAACTCTTGAAGTTTACACAAATCACCCTGTATGGTGCTGGGTGTGCTGTGCAAACCCAGGCGGCTGAGGTTTATTCGGTTCATTGTGGTGAACTTGGATACCTCTGACCGTTCTGCATGACGCTATATACAGGAGTTGTTTGCGTTCAATTGCAACTCCTTTGGATTCGGCTGAAGCAGGAGTGAAATGCTCCCCGGTTCAGACCGGATCGCCCAATCCGGTAGAGATGGCGGTGGGTGGTTCGGAGAACCGGTAGCAAAAATCCCTGCCCACCCACCCCCATGCCCAGCTGAGCCGCGCGATCATCAGAGGCTTTTAAAAGATTTTTTTTTACAATCTCTTCGGCTGAAGAGGTTGTAGAAAAGAAGTGCTTTAAAAGCCTCTGACGATCCCAGCTGAGTTGCCTGATCATCAGAGGCTTTTAAAAGATTTTTTTTTTTTCTTTTTTTACAATCTCTTCAGCCAAAGAGGTTGTAGAAAAAAAATGCTTTAAAAGCCTCTGACGATCCCAGCTGAGTTGCCTGATCATCAGAGGCTTTTAAAAAGATTTTTTTTTTTTTTACAATCTCTTCGGCTGAAGAGCTTGTAGAATAAATGCTTTTAAAAGGATCTGACGATCCCAGCTGAGTTGCCTGATCGTCAGAGGCTTTTAAAAGAATTTTTTTCTATAACCTCTTCAGCCGAAAAGTTAAAAAAAAAAAAGTTGGCCACGTCCACTCAGTCACATTACACCCCTCCCACCAAGCCACACCCATAGAACCGGTAGTAACAAATGTTCCATTTCACCACTGGGCTGAAGCCATTCACTCCCAGGCCAATAGGAGATAATGTCAGCCCATCAATATTATCAACTCCAGAAATTGACCAGACAGGCTCAAACGTCCACTTGTTCTTTTGTTTCCTCTGAACGTTGATGTAATGCTTTCCATGATAAATCAACTGGAAGGAATTGACGTAAAAGAAACAATGTAAAAGAAACAATGAGTTGGAAAGACCACAGACATGTGCAGATATTTCTGCTTCACCTCTGGTTGCGCCTGGATGAAGACCTTACATGCAAGAGAGAGAAGGACAGCGCCCTCTCTGTTGGCAAAAATGACTGCAGCATGTTACATTTGGGGACTATTAAGGATGTGCCTCACCAGGTGGCAGCACCTGGGAAATTTCTCTTTGCTTCAAAGTTATAAACTGATGGGAGATTGCCAAAGATTCCTAGGACTGTTGCCAGACTAGGAAATCAAAAACTACTGGGAAGTGGGGTGGGGACAGATATTTTTCGTCGGGCCCTAAAAACCCATTTATTTCAACTAGCTGGGCTGGCTTGAGTCAAATTTTAAACGGATTTTAAATTGGAATGTTTTAATTACGGCCAAAATTATTTAATTATTTTAAACAGTTTTTAGATTTTGTATGTTTTGTATGTATGTCTTGTTTTTACTTTGGCTGTTCACCGCCCTGAGTCCTACATTGGAGAAGGGCGGTATAGAAATTTAAACAAATAATATGCTCTTCGATGGCTTCATTCAATTTAGTGCACATGCCTACCATCCCTGTCTTAAAAGTTTCTTCTATTTGTACCTATTTTATGTATCCAATCCATGCTTATACTTATTACCAAATATGTTCTTGACAAATAAAATAAATAAATAAATAAATAAATAATATGCTGACTCTGTAAACCCCTTAGAGAGAGCTGTGAAGCAGTATATACTTTATGTCTTCCTTCCTTCCTTCCTTCCCTCCCTCCCTCCCTCCCTCCCTCCCTCCCTCCCTCCTTCCTTTCTTCCTCCCTTCTTTCCCTCCCTCCCTCCCTTCATAGTGGTTAGAATGCTAAATTTAAGTGGTTAGAATGCTAAATTTAAGTGGTTAGAATGTTAAATTTAATTGATTTTAATTGGGTTGTTTTAAATTGCAGCCAAAACATTTAATTATTTTTAAACTGTTTTTAAATTTTGTATCTTCTGTTTTATTCTGGCTGTTCACCGCCCTGAGTCCTGCTGGAGAAGGGCGGTATGCAAATTTAAATAAATAAATAAATAAATAAATAAATAAATAAATAAATAAATAAATAAATAAATAATTTAAAATAAAATAAAATAAAATAAAATAAAATAAAATAAAATAAAATAAATGCAGTATTGCAGTCTGCCCACAGCCAGGAGTTTGATCCTGACCGGCTCAAAGTTGCCTCAGCCTTCTATCTTTCCAAGGTGGGTAAAATGAGGACCCAGATTGCTTGGGGATGATATGCCAACTCTGTAAGCCGCTTAGAGAGGGCTGCAAAGCACTGTGAAGCGGTATATAAGTCTAAATGCTGTGGCTATTCTGAATTGCTCCTCTGCTCTGAAGAAAACAAAGCCCATCTCTCTACTGGGAAGGGGTGGGGGAAGGACAGACATACCCTTCGATGGCTTCATTCAATTTAGCGCACATGTCTCACCAGAATTGCTCCATTTCTTCTCCATTCCTCCCTGCCTCTTTTTTGGATCTGCAGTACATATACATAAATCAAACTGTCACCACTCGTCTTGGCCCTGACAGCTGTAATTGCTCCAGGATTTAAAAATATCTGCAGACAATAAGCACAATAAACATACACGGGTTCCAAAAGGAAAAAAAGAAAAAAAAAACCCTGAAAAAAGAGTCAAGCGGCCTTTAAAATATGCAGTCATGCCAAACGGAATCTTATGATCAAATTCAGCTGTGAAGCAAAAAAAAAAAAAAAAAACTCATAATGGGAATGTTGAGGATTTGTAGAAAAACCTTTGGTAGAATACAGGTGGATCACGAATGATCTGGCACATGTTCCATTTTTTTTTTTTTAATGTTCATTTTTCTTCAATGCATCCTCTTTGCTCCAATGCCTCTCAATAATAAAATATAGTTTTGGTACTTTGAACTCTTAGACAAAGGAAAAATGAAGTCTGAAGTCTATTCTTTCCATTTGTACTGTAATTATATAATTACCTGTAATATATAATTATTATAACAGGTAAAACATGTTATTCCATGTTTTACCTGTTATTGGTCAGGTAAAAAGGTAAAGGTAAAGGTTCCCCTCACACATATGTGCTAGTTGTTCCTGACTCTAGGAGTCGGTGCTCAACGCCGTTTCAAAGCCGAAGAGCCAGCGCTGTCCGAAGACGTCTCCGTGGTCATGTGGCCGGCATGACTAAATGCCAAAGGTGCACGGAACGCTGTTACCTTCCCACCAAAGGTGGTCTCTATTTTTCTACTTGCATTTTTTACCTGCTTTCGAACTGCTAGGTTGGCAGAAGCTGGGACAAGTCACGGGAGCTCACCCTGTTATGCGGCGCTAGGGATTCGAACCGCTGAACTGCCGACCTTTCGATCGACAAGCTCAGCGTCTTAGCCACTGAGCCACCACATCCCACTTATTGGTCAGGTAGCCCTGAGCTAAGTCATGAGGCATAACTGCACTTTGTTGTAAAAAATTGTAAAAAAAATGTGGGCTAGTTTATAGCTTAGTAGGTTACAGGAAGATCCAAAAAGGTTGAGTAATTGATAGTCCATCTATCTTTGAGCAAACATAATTTTCTTAGAACTGGACAAGGCGGCTGTGTGTTGCCTTGATAAAGTGTTTCTTCTGATGTTGGACACCACCACAACGTCTACGTGATTCAGAACATTCTACTACAAAGTCAGAATGTTCCAGTCAGTGGTGGGTTACGCCCGGTTTGGACCGGTTCGCAAGAACCGGTAGTAAAACCAGCGGGAGGCCCCGCCCACCGACCCGGATGTCATCATCAACAATCTGCCCATGCGCAGAAGCTTCTGCACATGTGCAGAAGAAAGGCGCACACGAAGAAGCAAGGCGCACACGAAGAAGCAAGGCGCACGCACAATCCTGTTGCGAACAGGTGGTAAAAGTAAGTAGAACTCACCCCTGGTTCTACATAATGTATATATCTCCATCTGTATAAAGGCAGGCAGTCCTTGAATTACAACAGTTCATTTAATGACTTGTTCAAAGTTCAAAGTCACAAAAGAGTGGTGTGGTGGCCTAGAGGGGGAGCTCTCACCTCACAATTAGGAGGCTGTGAGTTCGATCCTAGGTAGAGGCAGATATTTCTCTCTCTGGGCACGATGAGAATATATCTGCTGAACAAAACTCCGCATTGGCGACAGGAAGGGCATCCGGCCAGTAAACACTCAGCTATCTCTATTCAGTTGCCCAGTCTCCACCCTGCAAGGGATTATGGGATCGTTCAATGAAGATGCTTTAGTGACTGTTCAAAGTTACAATGGCCCTGAAAAAAAAGTGACTTATGGCCAGTTTTCACACTTATGACCCTTGCAGCTTCCCCACAGTCGCATGAGCAGAATTGGCATGCTTGGCAATTGACTCATATCTATCTATCCATCCATCCATCTATCTATCTATCTATCTATCTATCTATCTATCTATCTATCTATCTATCTATCTTTCTATCTATCTATCTATCTATCTATCTATCATCTATGTATCTATCTATCTATCTATCTATCTATCTATCTATCTATCTATTTGAATTTTATTAAATATACAATTTAAAAACATTAGACTTGGTGCAACTTGTCTGGTACATACTTTTCTAACACTTTTTCTTTCGTGTATATTACAATATAACATCACGCATATTCCATATCTACTTTTTGTACACTCAGTCATGCTCCAGTTACATCCATATTCCCTTCGTACCTATTCAAATCCAATTTATTCCTATCTAATACTTCTTACATTCTTTTATTTATTTTTCTCCCCTTTTCTTCACTCTTGTTTCTAATTCTCTATCCCTACAATTCCTCCTTTTCCTCTAGCCATTTATAAAATGTATTCCAGGTTACATAGAATTCCGATTCATCTTTATCTTTGAGCTCCATTGTTAACCTGTCCATTTCTGCACAGGTCAATATTTTGTTGATTATTTCTGCCTCCTGTGGGTTCTCTCTGCATTTCCAATTTTGTGCGAATATCAACCTCGCTGCCGTTAATATGTGTACCATGAGATATATTTCTTCTTTTTTGTAATTCTCCCTTACTATACCCAGAAGGAAGAGTTCTGGCGTCATATCTATCATCTGGTTAGAAGAGATGTTAAACCAGACGATAGATATGACGGCAATTGACTCATACCAGGGTCATGTGATCCCCTTTTGCGACCAAATCAATGGGGAAGCCAAGATTTACTCAACCACCCTGTTAACTAACTTAATAATTGCAGAGATTTGCTTAAGAACCGTGGCAAGAAAGGTCGTAAAAGGGGGCAAAACTCACTTGACGAATGTTTCACTTAGCAACAGAAATCTTCGGCTCAGTTGTGGTCGTATGTCGAGGACTGCCTGTATCTCTATGTGTATGTGGGTGTGATCTGAAAGATAACCAGGTGAGTTGTGGGTTGCCCCCGGTTCGGACCGGTTCGCAAGAACCGGTAGTAAAACCTGTGGGAGGCCCCACCCACTGCCCCGGATGTGATCATTGGCAATCCCGTTGCGAACCGGGAGTAAAGGTAAGTAGAACCCACCCCTGAACCAGATGCAAATGGAAAGGTTACTAAAACACAAAAGTGTTCAAAATACAACCTTTCGCATTGATGACAGTAAGCTCCCTTTTTGTTTCCAACATTACTATTGTTACTACCACATTGTCTGCTATTCTTATTAATATGATTCGGAAGAAATGCATGCTTATTTTATTTAAAAAAAAAAAAGCTGAGAAAACATTAATATTCTTTACCACAAAAATCAACACGAATGTGTGTAGGGTGGGAAGCAAGTCTCAAGGACTCCCGATCTTAGAGGACTAATATACCTTGCTTGTGTCTGTGCGTGGAGTCCTTAGTGCTCCCTGAGCTTAGGAATCCATTAATTTTAATACAGCCGGGCAGTTATTGTAATTTTAACTAAATTACGGTTCAATATTAATAACAACATCTTCATTGGAGATTAACAGAGGCTCGCTGAGAGCACGGCAGCTCTCCTCGACAAAATATTCTTCAAATTAAGTCTCGGCATGGACAAAACAAGCGGCTGAGTTTGAGAAGGAAATGGAAATTTGAAATATAACGTTAGTTAACATAATTTTCTGGGTTCACATTTATTTATTTATTTACTTATTGGTTCAATTTATATGCCACCCTTTTCCGGAGACTCAGGGTGGCTTACAATGTGTTAAGCAATAGCCTTCATACTTTTGTATATACCTGCTTAGTAGGGCTTTCAGGCCCCCCAAGCGGTGTTCTTTTTTATACAAAGTCAGCTTATTGCCCCCACAAACTGAGTCCTCATTTTACCTACCTCAAAAGGATGGAAGGCTGAGTCAACCTTGAGCCTGGTGAGATTTGAACTTGCAGTAATTGCAGGCAGCTGGTATTACTTAAAGCACTTAACAGTGCTTTAGGCTGCTGCGCCACCAAGGCTCAGTAGTGGGTTGCCCCGGTTCGCACCGGTTCTATAGAACCGGTAGTAAAACTGGCAGGAGGCTCCGCCCACCGACCCTGACATCATCAAAATGCTTCTGCGCGGGCGGCCTCGCTGCAAACCTGTAGTAAAGATAAGTAGAACCCATCCCTGGTTCACATGACATGTTAAACCCAAGCTAAACTAGCCACTTTTACTCAGATTCTTCTCTCTCTTTCAATTCCATCTGAGTATTATCAAATTTGGAGTAGATGCAGTGATGGGTTCCTCCCGGTTTGGTCCGGTTTGGCCGAACCGGTAGCGGTGACAATATGACGTCACCGAACCGGTTCTCCCCTCCCCCGCCCTCCCACCCCCCCACGTTATTCTTACCTTTTATTTGGTCCCACCCCCAATCTATTGCTGCCTCCTGAGTCCCAGCTGATGACTAGAGGGAAAAAAACTTTTAAACTCTTGCCGTGGGGCTTCAAAGGGCCGTCCTACAGCTGATCAGTGTTAAAAGCAAACAAACGAGTCGAGTCGTAAGTGCGAGGACCTTCCAGAAATGACTCTGACCAGCTAGCCACGCCCACCTAGTCACATGACCTCCAAGCCACACCCACAAAATAAGCCACGCCCACAGAACCGGTAGTAAAAAAAATTAGAACCCACCCCTGAGTAGATGGTATACCTGGCTTGAGAACAGGAGTAAAATCAATGCATAAGATGTATAAAGTATAATATATAATGCATAATGTATAAGAACTATATAATATTGATGATAATATGATTGCAGATATTATTACAGTTTAAATGATGGTATAATATAGGACGGTGAACCATAGAGATAGAATTTATGTGAATATGAATGTACCCTCCCTCTCATCTATCCATCCATCATCTATCTATCTATCTATCTATCTATCTATCTATCTATCTATCTATCCTTTCTATCTAATTTTTCTTCTAACTCCCTTTTATCCCTTCTCCTTGTCTCTCATCCATCCATCTATCTATTATCTTCTATCTATCTATCTATCTATCTATCTATCTATCTATCTATCTATCTCTTCTATCTCCTTTTTATCCCTTCTCCCTCCCTCTCATCCATCCATCATCAATCTATTTATCTATGTATGTATGTATGTATGTATGTATGTATGTATGTATCTATCTATCTATCTATCTATCTATCTATCTATCTATCTATCTATTATGTATTTTTCATCTATCTATCTATCTATCTCAAATTTATATGCCACCTATCTTACTCTGCAAATCGACTCTAGATGGCATATAAAAGCTTTTATCTTTTGCATATCTTTCCTCACGTTAATGTAACAATCTTCCAAATGAAATAAAATGAAATGGGTGGGTAAAAGAAAAGGGGAGAAGTAAAAGAAGAAGAGAGAAAAAAACTCAGGAAAGAAGAAGGAAAGAGGAAGAGAGATATTCATAAGTGCCCGGTAATATTTCCAGGAACTTTTCCTGAAGAAATATTTTGAGTTTCATGTTCATTTGGCATGAGGAGATCAAGAGCCGCTCACAAATGAATCACCAGGGAGGGAAGTTCTATCAAACACACACACAAAAGGGGGAGAATTGGCAGATCTCTGTGTCTAAAAAAGCCACAAAGCTTTGCTTTAGCTTCAGAGGTTGTTTTATAACAAACCATTGATCTAAGCGATGCTTAATGAGGGGAAGCTCCACAAATTTCTTCTTGGTTTTACATAGAGTTTTTTTTCAGATTTTTGTTCTTTTGAATCCAGAAAATTGGGGGTGGGGTGGGGGGTGGGGAGATACTTTTCCCCTCTGGGAAAAGCCACAAACATTTTAAATAATCTGTAACAATTATTTTTTTCTTTTTTAAGGGGAAAGGACATTGCACATGTTGCTGTATTAATGTTATGCATTAATTAGCATGGTGCTCAGCAATTTCTTCCATTCCACCCACAAGTCTTATAGTCTTAATCTTGCTGAATTTATCATCTTGTCTTCTTCTTCTTCAAAGAAAAAAACAAAAAACCTTTGCTACTGTGGGTGGGAAAGGCACTGTTGAAAAACGAAGAGGGAAAAATGTAATTTGAGAACTCAGCAAGTATTTCAGCTAAACATTGACCTACCCTATATTGGTATCTACTGTCAGGTTGAGAGTCAACTTCTACTAGTCTAGCCCTGGTGACTTGCACACGTAATCCCCAATTTACAACAGCTCGGTTAGTGACAGTTACAACAGCACTGGAAAAAAGTAACTTTTTTTCACACTTACAACTGTTTCACCAACCCCATTCCTTGACCAAGTTGTACATCACTTTTTTCCATGCCCTTGTAATTTTAGAGTAGAGTAGAGTAGAGTAGAGTAGAGTAGAGTAGAGTAGAGTAGAGTAGAAGTAGAATAGAATAGAATAGAATAGAATAGAATAGAATAGATAGAATAGAATAGAATAGAATAGAATAGAATAGAATAGAATAGAATGCTTTGTTGGCCAAGTGTGATTGGACACACAAGGAATTTGTCTTTGGTGCATCTGCTCTCAGTGTACATAAAAGAAAAGATACATTCGTCAAGAATCATAAGGTACAACACTTAATGATAGCCATAAGGTACAAATAAGCAATCAAATCATACTAGGGAACAATATAAATCATAAGGATACAAGCAACAAAGTTACAGTCATGCAGTCAGAAGTGGGAGGAGATGGGTGATAGGAATGATGAGAAGACTAATAGTAATAGTAATGCAGACTTAGTGAATAGTTTGACAGTGTTGAAGGAATTGTTTAGCAGAGTGATGGCGTTCGGGAAAAAACTGTTCTTGTGTCTAGTTGTTTTGGTGTGCAGTACTCTATAGCGTCGTTTTGAGGGTAGGAGTTGAAATAGTCACTAAACAAATGTTGTAAGTCAAGGTCTACCTGTAAGTGAAAGCTTAACATATAATTCAGCACCTAGGATAGCTCCTCTCTAAAATATTATGCATATTCTAGTTCTGAAGGTTATCCAGAGAAACATTAGTCTCTCTTTGACCCATCTTCTCTCGTGCATTTCTTCATCCTTCTGAACAGAGATAAACCAGGTTATTCGAATGCCTGAGAGGGAGGACAAAATGAGGCCTGTTTACTCAACCACCCACTTCAAATGTTCTCTAGAATCTTATTTCAATATGAATAATGGAGTGGTGTTTTCCCCTTCAGGCTAACTTAGGGGTGAAGGAAAGGTTGCACAGAGTGCCCAGCCTTCTCCTTGAAGAGAAGCGAATAACTGAGAAGCTCAACATTATTTATTTATCTGTTTATTCAATTTGTATGGCTGTCCGTCTCATCGAAGTGACTCTGAGCACTTTGCAACAGGTAAAAAAACAACAAGAACAACAATACAGAGCAAGCATCTATGGAGAATCTCAGTCATCCAGGTCATGGTTGTCCCAAAGGTGCTTTTTTCAAGGGACAACTGGACTTTCTAGTTTTTCTTTGAAGATGTTTTGCTTCTCATCCAAGAAGCTTCTTCAGAGCTGAAGAAGCACCTTTGGGACAATTAAAAGCAAGTTGAAAATCAATATAAAAACAGATAAAAAAACCTTATATACCGTATTTTTCGGAGTAGAAGACACACTTTTTTTCTCTCCTAAAAGAGGATGAAAATTTGTGTGTGTCTTTTACTCCGAATGTAACCCCACCGACCTGCCGGCCTCCATCCTTCTGCCTCCGCGCATCCTCTTCCTGGCTGCAGAGATTGCCACCGACAATGGCTTGTGTTTTTGAGCTTCGCGCATTGCATTTTCAGCCTCCCAATGCTCCATTTGAGAGCCCTTCAAGGCTGTGGGGATCGCCAAAGCACATCACTACCCAAAAACGCGACACATTTGGAGGCTGAAAATGCGATGCGTGGTACCCAAAATGGCTACCCGGAACAGCTGCTGCCTTCTCTTACCTCTTCCGCGCTTTGCCTGCTTTAGTCACTGGAGCTCCCTCCAACGATCAGCTGTGCTTTAGAAGCTGTTTTCCAGCCCCAACCAGCCCCAACCTCAAAACCAGAGAGGGAACTAATGTGATGAAGCCGACCAGGCTAAGGACGCTAGCCAGATGAATACCTGGTAGGCAGAATTCCCCCCCCCCTATTTTCCTTGGTACATCTTATACTCCAAAAGATATGCTAATTAATTTTTTTTTAAAAAAAAATCATGATCAACAGCATAATTCATTTTGCACCAGTTCAGTAGAGCTGTTGAAAGAGCTCCCCACTATTGTTAGAAAACCAGGCATGGTGGCCGAGCTATGTCTTCTGGGTCTTATTTGTAAGAATCAGGGGTGAAATCCAGCAGGTTCTGACAGGTTCTGGAGAACCGGCAGCGGAAATTTTGAATAGTTTAGAGAACTGGCAAATGCCACCTCTGGCTGGCCCCAGAGTGGGGAAGGAATGGAGATTTTGCAATATCCTTCCCCCAGGAGTGGGGAGGGAATCAGGGGTAGGTTCTACTTACCTTTACTACCTGTTTGCAATGGGAGTGTGCTTGCGCGCTTCTGGGCATGTACAGAAGCTTCTGCGCATGCACAGATCGTCCATTATGACGTCCGGGCGGAGCCTCCCACTGCTTTTATTACCGGTTCGCAAGAACCGGACAGAACCGGGAGCAATCCACCACTGGTGGGAATGAATATTTTGCAGTATCCTTCCACTGCCATGCCCACCAAGCCACACCCACCAAGCCACACTACGTCCACCAAGTCACGCCCACAGAACCAGTAGTAAAAAAAAAAAAGGATTTCACCAGTGGTAAGAATGTATTCATTAAAATATTTACAAGGCTGCCCAACTCACTCAGAGTGACTCCAGGCAGCTTACAAAACTAAAACCCTCAATATAAAACCCAATAATGGCTCAAGTCCCTGGTGACAACAATCAAACCACTAGATGGACCTCTTTGATAGAGGGCATCTGTATTGTTCCCTGCTCCCCTGCTCTACCTGTAGGTCAGGTAGATATAAACTGAGTGTCAAGGTTGCACTACTGCAATGCTCTCTACAGGGGGCTCCCCTTGAGGAGTACCCGGAGGCTCCAACTGGTGCAGAATGTGGCCGCGTGGGGGATTATGGGAGTGAGGGGGCGCTCCCATATGACACCTCTCCTGTGTGAGCTGCATTGGCTTCCAGTGGTCTTCCAGGTACGCTTCAAGGTGTTGGTTACCACCTTTAAAGTGCTCCATGGCATAGGACCTGGGTATTTGCGGGACCGCTTTCTGCCACCGATAGCCTCCCACCGACCAGTACGCTCCCACAGAGAGGGACTCCTCAGGGTGCCGTCAGCCAGGCAATGTCGGCTGGCGACCCCCAGGGGGAGGGCCTTATCTGTGGCAGCTCCTGCCCTCTGGAACGATTTGTCCCCGGAGATACGAAGGATATCGGATCTCCGGGTCTTTCGCCGTGCCCTAAAAACTTTTCTTTTCCATCAAGCAGGGCTGGCGTGAAACCCCCCCCTTTTTTTTGTGTGTGCACCACCCTGAATCCACTAGGAGAAGGGTGGGATACAAATTGAATAAAATAAATAAATATAAAATAAAGGTTCCGACTGACGAACCCAACCCAGCAAGCACTATCAAGACGATCCAATCTCTTAATGCAAAACTTTATTGAATACATCATTTCAGCACTGAATGAAAGCCAAACCAGCTCTGGCTAATGTCCGCGCAATTCAATATAACTAGAGTATAGAATCTTCCCTCCCTCCAATTAGTGCAGGTCACACTGTCTAATTAAGTGTCACAATACTGCTCTGAGAAGATGTCTGGAAGGTCTGGCAAATACCTGCTGAAGTGACCTTGGTTCTCACAGGCTGAGTGTTTGATAGTTACAATCCGCATTCCAATTCTCCCTTCCCTCCTCCCCCCCATAGTTTGTTGGCAAACTGAGAAGCAGTAAACGTGAAAACAGCTTAAGTACGCTTCGAATCTTGACACTGAGAAGATGGTCCTTCAAGTCAATTGGCCTCAAGCCAGGTAGGGCTTTCCAACAGACAACCAGCACCTTGAATTGGCCCTGGAGGCAAATCAACAACCAATACAGCTCTGGCAAGAGAGGTGAAAATCTAGACTTGCACAAAACCACTGCATTTTCAACCAATTGAACTTTTCCGATAACTTTCAAAAGCCACCCCATGTAAAGTCCATTGCACTAATCAAGATGGGACTATTTGACCAAAAGCTGAGAAGATCCATCATCTATTTTAGTTTGCGGAGGGAAATAATGTTCCACGGGCAGGTGCCACCGCAAAAAAAAGGCTCTCTTCCTGGGTCTCACCTGGTGACATTGTTTTGTAGACACCACCCATACCACGTCTCTCCTGTCTGCTCTGATGGGACAGGTGTCATGTAACCATGTCAACCATGTAAGATCAGCTAAGCAGCTCCTATTTCAACTACCTATTATCATTCTACCAATAATAGGACCGGGGTGAAATGCTCAGAAGTCTCCTACCAGTTTGCTTTGTTATTGGTTCGTTTTCCATGTGTATGCGCGGTGCATGCCAAATGCACGCTTTGCGCACATGCACACCATAGGCGCTACTGCACAACGCTGAAAAAGGAGGATTAAGAAGCCTTTTCTGAGTCTGCAAAGGTAAGTAGAACAGCAAGGGGTGGAACAGCTCTGCCGTGTGATTTAGATTCGCTAGAAAGCAGAATATAAATCATGCGGCACAGCTGATCATTGGAAATACTGGTTTCCCTGAACCGGTAGCATTTTGTTTTACTACTGGTTCACCTGAACCAGTAGCATTTATTACTACCGGTTCGGGCGAACTAGTCTGAACCGGTAGCATTTCACCCCTGAATAGGACCTTCCTTGCCTTTTGTTGCTCAATCTGCTCGATTTACTCATTTATCAGAAAAAAGGGAACATAATTACGGCACAAGATACAGAGTCCATCCAAGCATCCTTGGAATTTCCTCCTTTTTTTAAAAAAAAAAAAACACCAAATCCTTCTTTACCTTCAAAACAAACACCCCTACCAGATTTCACGTGCAACGAGCTTTCTTTTTTTTTTTAACTGGAATGCTGCTTCTGTTTCTGAGCAAAACTGGGATAGTCCTCATCCTTGGAATTGCGCCATCCATTTACCCCTCCTTGCTTGCCACATATGTTCACTGAGACCGAGACTGCGCGTTTGCAGCAAATGGAGTTGAAAAATTCGTGGGAGGACATTTTTTTTTGGGTATTTGTTTTAAATATTCCTTTGCATAAACATAAACACAGGCTTTTCGCTAACCAAAAATAGAGCATTGTTTTAAAGTTTCAGGCTGCTGTGTGTCAGAATGGCTTTGTATTCCTTTTTTAAAATACAATATTTTTAAAAAATGGGATTTTCCCATCGACACCAGCATACCATTATGCTGTGTTTTAGGAAATACCTTTGTTGTGGTCTGCCAGCAGCCTGCAGAGCTGGCAGCAGAGTCGGACAGTGAGGAGGCTGAGGGAGAACAGGGGCCAGTCCTGGAGGCTGGAGAAGGCCTGGATGAGAGCTCTGCGTCAGAGGCAGAGATGGGGCCAGGGCCATTTGGGAGTGATGTGTGGACTCTGGAGCCTCCAGAGGCTGACAGCAGAGAGGCAGAGGAACAGGAGAAGCCTGTCCCTAGTGCACACATGAGAAGAGCTGCCAGAAGGCAGGAGCAGATAAAGCAAAAAGGACAACTCAGCAGTAAGGCCAAGAGATGATTGGCCCCTCCCATAAGGCTTAAAAGACCAGCAACGGCTCTTGGGCTCTTTGTTGGAAAACAACGTTGATAGATTTGTTTCTTATCTTGCTGCATTTATTTCTTGTCGGCGTCTTCTGCTTCTGAACTTTTGCCAAAAAAAGCCTTTGGCAGATTGCCAGAGTAGACCAAGGTTGGTGATAAGGCTGAAGCACTGTGTTATGAAGAATTTGTTTTGAATTAGTTTGGACTACGCTGAGAATGAGTTAATTCTCAGCTGTTCTAATAAAGTCTGTTTGTTTAGAACTGATTGCGTCTGATCATACCTACTTGGGCCTGGGTTACAACAGCCTTATTTTTATACCAGCCTTCCAAAGACACCTGACTTGTCCACTTACATGTCTCCAACCCTTGCAAATCGCACTTCTGCTTCTTCTTTTAAGCCCGAGGATTGCCTTTAATTGCTATCCTGCTCTTTTTAAAGTATAACTTTGCAAAGGAAGACAATTAGCATGCATTCAGTGCCACTGCTACACACGGAGTTTAATCTTTAAATATTCATCCATAGATCTTTTTTTTTTCCCCTTTGGAAAAAAAAAAGCTATAAACACTTGGGTGGTTCAAATGTCCCAAGTCATGTTCCATAGGGGAAGTTATTAAACAGGATTGATCTTTGCTGTCCTTGGTATAAATCAATATAGCTCTTTAAAAAATGGAAGAGAAGGCGGCTGCATGGGTTCTGAAGAGCCTTTGTTATATTCACACTTTGAAAATTGAAACTCATTCTCTGCACCCTTCCTATTGCCGTACGTCTCGCCACCCCATCTATATTTGATCGGAATAAGGATCCCTGATGGTATCAGGTTACAAAAAAAAAAAAAAAAAACCTGCTCCATCCGTCACTCAAAAGCATTTTGTATGCATATTGCATTCACTTAACACTTTCATAATACAATCCAGAATGAATTCTAATAAGCGTACATTTTGATGTTGGGTGGGAAAAGATAAAAGTGACAAATAACCTCATCCAGAGCCAGCCGCAGCTTCAGTCAGTTCAGGGAAAATGACAAGCGTTTGAAATAGAAATAAAGTACTTCCCTTCTTTTGGGTGGGTCTTTTTTTTTTTTTTTAATTTGGTATCATCAAAGATCAGCCAGGAAGCACAACCTACTCCAAAACTAGGCTTCGATTAATTCATCCGATATCACAAGAAATCATGATTTGTTTCAACCGTGGTTTATTGAATGAGCCACCGTGGCTGGATTCACACAGTTTGGAGTTAGCCGTCACAGTTGGCCATATCTTAAATCAGGGGTGGACAATTATCGGCCCTTTGTGCCCTGTGAACTTCAACTCCCAGAATTCTTGAGCCAGCCATGTTTATATGCTGGCTCCAGGGCCGGATTTTCCTATAGGCTAACTAGGCTTCAGCCTAGGGCCTCAAGATCAAGAGGGGCCTACATTCAAATTGTTAGCAAAATTAAAATTACACTTTCACTATAGGTGAAAGGGCCTCATAAGTGGAATAGCCTAGGGCCTCTTTTCATCTAAATCCGGCCCTGGCTGGCTCTGGAATTCTGAGAATTGAAGTCCACAAATCGTAAAGGTGCCGTAGTCTTAAAGTCTCCTCTCTTAAATAAATCTAACTAGGGGTGAGCTGATACGGGTTCGCCCAGGCTCAGGAGAACCCATAGCTAATGTTATGGTTGGTTTGGAGAACCTCCAAATCCCACCTCTGGTTGGCCCCGCCCACCCTGCCCCTCCCCTCCCAGGAGTCTCCATGCAGCCCGTTTTGGATGTGAGGTAAGTGCAGGACCCTGGAGAGGCTCAGGGAGGGGGAAAACGGGCCTTCTGGAATTTCTGGGAGGCCCAGAAGTTTCCCCTCCCTGTTTCTGGCCTCTGGAGGGCCGATTTCCAGCCTCCAGAGGGCCCATTTCCAGCCTCTGGAGGGCCTCCGGAGCCCGGGGGAGGCAGCTTTCACCCTCCCAGAGGCTCGAGGAAAGCCTCCAGAGCCTGGGGAAGGTGAAAACGGCCTCCTGGCCGTGGTGCAGGAGGCCGACTAGGCCACACCCACCGTGGCCACACCCACCCATCAACCAGGCAGAGAACCCGTTGCTGAAATTTTTGAAGCCCACCCCTGAATCTAACCCCTGTGGTTTATTAAGCTGCGGTTTGCAATTCCACATTTTGAGTACATCCAGGCAGCTGTCCTTTACTCAACAAGGAATGGCACGCTAAGCCATGAATTTTGGTTTACAAACCGCAATAGCTTTGGTTCACATGGTACATGCTAAGCCAAACCAAGCAAATCGTGTCTTAGCACAAAGTGCGAATCTAACCATTCATTAGAAATGTGAAGAAGTTTTTTTTCCTGGCTTTTAACAGTTCAAGCTACCTGAACTGAGGACGTCAATCCAAACCACTGTTTCTGTGTGGGGTTGGGCTATTTAAAGATTAGAATGTCTTTTTTTTACAGAATGATTCAACCTAATTTTCAGCTGGAAATAGCTTTTTTTCCCCTTTTTTTTAACCTGACCTACAACGTAACAATTTTTTCTTCACCAAATCTCTGCCCACTGACTGACGTGGTCACTAGAAATGACAACTGGATAATTGCAAAGTGAGGAGAAAGGCAATTCTGTTAAAATAAACCTCCCATTGCACTGAATACGGGATCACCTTTTAAGAGTATAAACTCACTTTGATTCATGTCTTACCAAGGCTCTGTATACTTGGATTGAGAGTCCATCCTACTTTAACAGATTAACAGGGTTGGAAGGGCCCTTGTAGGTCATCTAGTCCAACCCCCCACCCAAGCAGGAGACCCTACACCATTTCTGACAGATCTCTTCCTGAAAGCCTCCAATGATGAAGCTCCCACTTCTGAAAGCAAGCTGTTTCAATGGTTGATTGTTCTCACTGTCAGAAAATTCCTCCTTATTTCCAGGTTGAATCTCTCCTTGATCAGTTTCCATTCATTATTCCTTTTCTGGCCTTCGGGTGCTTTGGAAAAGAGCTTGACCCCTTCCTCTCTGTGGCAGCCCCTCAAATATTGGAAGCCTGCTATCATGTCTCCCCTGGTCCTTCTCTTCACTAGACTAGCCATGCCCAGTTCCTGCAACCGTTCATTGTATGTTTTAGCCTCCAGGCTAAAACATCATCATCCTGGTTGCTCTTCTCTGCATTCTTGTAATAGGATGTTGGCAAAAAACATTTAGAATTTATGTGATGGGGTCCACGCATTGCATAAAACCATGATTTATCGCATAGAGTAGACTGCAATTCAGGGGCGGGGAATTATGCCCCTTTTATGACCTGTGGACTTCAACTCCCAGAATTCCTGAGCCAGTCAGGAATTCTTGGAGTTGAAGTCCACAAGTCATAAAGGGGTCGTAGTTTTGCTGTAATTGGTTGATTTCACACAGCTTACTAGCCATTCAGCCTGGTTTCCAAACCTTCCCTCATTTGGTTCATCAACAAAGAACAGACCGGACAACTAGATTGTGTGAATGAGAATTTTGCACCCGTGTCTTGGGGGGGCATACATGCATTACTCAAAATTGATTGTTTTGTCAGAATGGAAAAATCAGGAAGCTAAAACACCATTGATATTTCAAACCGCCATGCTGAACATTAACCTAGCATCATTACGTTAGCACAATGGTTGACTGAATTCATCCCGAGATATTTCTTCATATCAGCTGTCAAGATATTTAGATGTTCATCTTTTCAGATGAAGAATGATTCTATTTCAGAGGACAAAGGGTTACCCACAAATCTGTGTTTAACTAACTACAATAAGACCCACCGATCTATTAACAAACTTATTTTTGATTTGATTGCCATCTCGGCTGACCCTCACGGCTTCCCATATCCAAGAATAATATGAATAAAAACAGTGCTGTTAAATGAGATGCTTGGCTTGAATCTGAAAAAAAATTGAGAAATGATCTCATAAATTATATTCCCGGGGTACCATCCATCCTCAAATATTTACAGGCGAGGTTGCCTCCGAATTCTGGGAACCGAGCATAATTGCATGGAAATTGACAAGGCACAAATGCCAAGAATTCTGTTAACCTTTAATATCTTGAGGGGAAAAAAAAAAAACCCTCTCCCCTTATAATTATCTCCTTCCTTTGTCTTAAATGTTACTGATGAATATTTAGTGAGAAAAGCAAATAATATAAAAAAAATGATCCCTCCAAGGTGCCTAAAAGTTATATCTTTTGCAGCACAAAATCCACCAACTTCATTACCAAACCATTCGTTTCAACGTTTAAAAAAGAAAAAAGATGATGATGATGATGATGACAAAACTCAACAGATGGGATTGCCAGCAACACCTTACTAAGTCTGTTTATCTGGCCATATGTCTGGGGAGGAATATGTGCTGAGAAAGAAGATGCAATTCACTCCTGCATAGGTAACAAGCGTGGCTCAGCGGGATGGCAGACAACGTATCTGTAGAAGTTTTGTCCAAGTTTTGTTGAAAGAAAAACAAAAAAGAGCCTTGATAGTACAGTGGTCTAAGCACCCTGTTATTAACACCAGCTGCCTGCAATTACTGCTGGTTCGAATCTCTCCAAGGCTCAAGGTTGACTCAGCCTTCCATCCTTTCTAAGGTAGGTGAAATGAGGACCCAGTTTGTGGGGGCAATAAGCTGACTTTGTATAAAATATACAAAAGTATGAAGGCTATTGCTTAGCACATTGTAAGCTGCCCTGAGTCTCTGGAGAAGGGCGGCATATAAATCAAATTAAAAAATAAAAAATCCAGTCACGTGAATGCTTTAGATCAGGGGTGTCAAACGCAAGGCTTGGGAGCTGGAGCTGGCCCGTGGGGTGCTTAGATCTGGCCTGCGGGGCTGCCCTAGAAACAGTAAAGGATCAGCCTGGGGTACCTCTGCCAGTGAAAATGGAGCTCAGGACGGCTGTGCCCAGGCTCCATTTTCACTGGCAGAGAGCAGCAAGAGGCCATTGCGGCTGAAAACGGAGCTGGGGAGCCTGTTATCTTTTTCCTTTAATGTCAACTTTTCCATTTCTGCACGATCTAGTATTTTTTTTTTTTTAAATTACATCTTCTTCTACGGGTGGTACTGTGCATATACAATTCTTGCTGCCGTCAAGACATGTAATATTAAATATATATTCCCTTTATCATATTTTTCTGGTACTATGCCTAACATAAATATTTCTGGCTTATAATCTTTAACATTTTTTTCTAAGCATGCAGGGGGGGAAATCCAGCAGGTTCTGACAGGTTCTGGAGAACTGGTAGTGGAAATTTTGAACAGTTCGGAGAACCAGCAAATGCCACCTCTGGCTGGCCCCAGAGTGGGGTGGGAATGGAGATTTTGCAGTATCCTTCCCCCAGGAGTGGGGAGGGAATGGGGATTTTGCAGTATTCTTCCCCTGGAGTGGGGAGGGAATGGAGTTTTTACAGTATCCTTCCCCTGCCACACCCACCAAGCCACACTACACCCACCAAGCCACACCCACAAAAAAATTGGATTTCACCACTGTAAGCATGTATGTATTTTCCTCCAGTATTTTTTTGCCTTTACGCATGTCCACCACATATGATCATATGTGCCCAAGACTTAAAAAACTTATAATGATTAAGCAGACATACCCAGTTGAGCCACAATCAAACAATGTTCAGCTTGGTTTAGAATAATGTATAAATCCATCCTTTGGTTGCAGAACTGTCTAAGAACTGTCTTTCCTCTATCTTAGGTCACCTCATCGTAGATGCCTGAAACTTGAGCTGGATGACCAAAATCTTTCATGGAGCTTTGTTGATCAAATGTGATGATGCAAATACATCATCGCAACCTTTGCACATTTTTTTTTTAAAATTTGATTTATATGCTGCCCTTCTCTGGAGACTCAGGGCGGCTTACAATGCATTAAGCAATAGCCTTCATACTTTTGTATATTTATACAAAGTCAGCTTATTGCCCCCACAATCTGGGTCCTCAATTTACCTACCTTAGAAAGGATGGAAGGCTGAGTCAACCTTGAGCCTGGGAAGATTCAAACTTGCAGTAATTGCAGGCAGCTGAATGTTAATAACAGGCTATTAGTCTGCTGCGCCACCAGGCTCTTGACATATTTGCATGTGTGTTATCATTTTTAGAGGTTTGTTCCAGAAATCAGGGGTCCTGATGTCAGCTTATGATTTGGCCCCTTCAGCACCTGCTGCAAACTGTCAGTTTTTGGCAGAGCAGGAAAGGAAAAGGATGGTATAGTTGAGAGGTAATCAAATTAAAATATACAAAATTAAAATGGTCGATCACTTCTCTTTCCTTCCCTGCTTTAGCACTTCCAGTTAATCACACAAAAGCTTTGCAAACTCCTGCTCCAAATCCAGTTTTGATACGAATGCAATAAATGCTGTGGAAATAAACCAATGGGTGATGAAACTATCTGGGGGTGCCATAGAATTTAGGTGTTTATGTTAGCCCTGCTTGTTGAAACAGAAAGGTCTTCAGGGCACGTCGGAAAGTGCGAAGATCTGGGATTATTCGTATTCCAGGGGGTATTTTGTTCCAAAGAGTAGGTGCCCCCACAGAGAAGGCTCTCTCCCTTGGTTAATCTTATTGATGAACAATTCATAGCACTCGGGTTTATCTCATGCCTCAAGCCCATAAACCATGGCTTACAAGCCACAATATCTGAGACTACACTATACATCAAGAGCCGTGGTGGCGCAGTGGTTAGAATGGAGTACTGCGGGCTACTTCTGCTGACTTCTGCAGTTTGGCAGTTTGATTCTCACCAGCTTAAGGTTGACTCAGCCTTCCATCCTTCTGAGGTGGGTAAAATGAGGACCCAGATTGTTGGGGGCAATAGGCTGACTCTGTAAACCGCTTAGAGAGGGCTGTAAAGCACTGTGAAGCGGTATATAA
The DNA here is from genome assembly GCF_029531705.1 of Pantherophis guttatus. The sequence goes on along the minus strand of NW_026844048.1, from coordinate 16,703,931 downwards.
AATCTAACTGCTATTCCTTGCAAAGGAAGGAAGGAAGGAAGGAAGGGAGGAAGGAAGGAAAGACGGAAGGAAGGAAGGGAGGGAGGGAGGGAGGGAGGGAGGGAGGGAGGAAGCTGTGATGATGCAGTGGTTAGAATGCAGTACTGCAGGCTACTTCTGCTGACTTCTGCAGTTCAGCAGTTCGATTCTCACCAGCTCAAGGTTGACTCAGCCTTCCATCCTTCTGAGATGAATAAAATGAGGACCCAGATTGTTGGGGGCAAGAGGCTGACTCTGTAAACCACTTAGAGAGGGTTGTAAAGCACTGTGAAGTGGTATATAAGTGTAAGTGCTATTGCAAAGTATGGAAAGAAGGAAGGAAGGAAGGAAGGAAGGAAGGAAGGAAGGAAGGAAGGAAGGAATATTGCTATACAGTATCCTTAATCCAAACAGCATTGTTCACTGCAAGGTGTGATGATCCCAACCAATCTCTGCAAATCCCAGAGCCAAAACGAGGCATAAGAAAACCTGAGGCTGTTTTAAATATGGCAAGAAAGTTTGAGACATTTTGCATTCATTTTTCTCTCTATCTTTTTCCTGCTTTTCCCCACTCCCCTCCCCTCCTCTCCCCTCCCCTCTCGAGAATGCTCCAGTTTGCAACTTTCCCCGCTAACGACTCTCCTCGACCTTCTTCTGGTTTGGCAACAGGGTTGTCCTCTCGATTGCAAACCAAGACGGATGGAAAAGGAACGATTCTGCCCGGAATCTCATTAATATTTGTCACCACATTGGCATTTCCCCTCGTAATGAGAAAAAATGTCTTCAGAGACTGAGCGGGCTTTTCAGGGCCCCCTGCCTGTTGCTGAAATGACATGGAAAACTCAACATCTCATCCCACCGAAGCCAAAAAGATTCCGTTGACACACTGATGGTTGCAGCCAGTTGGGGAAAGAAGGAAGCTTGTTCCATATTGGAAGCAGGTGGGAGGGCTAAAGGGTTTGTTCAAAATCCTATGGACAGGGTGGATAAAAATCAATGATTTTTTTAAAAAAAATCAAAAAAAACCAGATTTTTTTTATTTAAATCGGATTTTTTTTTATTTAAATCGGATTTTTTTTGATTTTTAATGTATTTATTTTAATAAAAAACTTTTGGGGTAAAAATCTATCGTAAGGTAGTTTTCTATTTAAGATACATAAATAATTTAGTTTATTCAGCATGAAATGGAGCTTAGTTATGTCGCATGAGGCTGTATATTCTGCAACACTGGGACTATCGGTGAGTCAACAGTGGGTCAAAGGAGTAGCAGAGATGACAGTTGCTCTTTAAAAATTATGATTTAAATCGAGTTGATTTAAATCAAGCCTTTTTACTAGTGATTTAAATCATGATTTAAATTGTGATTTAAATCAACTCGATTTAAATCAAATCCACCCTGCCTATGGAACATTAAATGCTTAAGATAGATGATAGATAGATAGATAGCTAGCTAGCTAGCTAGCTAGCTAGCTAGATAGATAGATAGATAGATAGATAGATAGATAGATAGATAGATAGATACAGATAGAGAGAGAGACAGACAAACATATTGATAGATACAGTAGCTAGATAGCTAGATAGCTAGATAGGATAGGAGAGATAGGATAGACAGACAGACAGATGGACAGATGATGGATAGATGATAGATATACACATAGACACAGACAAATGATAGAAAGAAAGAAAGAAAGAAAGAAAGAAAGAAAGAAAGAAAGAAAGAAAGAAAGAAAGAAAGAGAAGGAAGGAAGGAAGGAAGGAAGGAAGGAAGGAAGGAAGAGAGGGAGGGAGGGAGGGACGGAGGGAGGAAGGGAAGACAGAAAGAAAGAAAGAAAGAAAAAGAAAGAAAGAAAGAAAGAAAGAAAGAAAGAGGGGGAAACGTACACACACACACATACACACAGAGAGAAAGGTAGCATCCAAAATAAATGAGAGGTAGTCCATTTTCTTCTTAACAATCTCATTTGATTGATTACTGTTTCCATATTCCCCATTAGGTGCACTTAAATAATGACGTCTCCTGATTGTGATCATACTAATAATTCCATATCAGAAGCACTAAAGTGCTTCCTTGGTGAAAGATGTGCCAGTGACAACCATGTTACCTGAGAGACACCCAGTTGTGGGCACTTTTCATGTCCCTGTGAAGTTGCCTGCCGAAGTGGTACCCATTTGTCTGCTCGTGGTTGCCCACTTTCTAACTGCTGGGTTGGCACGAAGGTAAAGGTAACGGTTCCCCTCGCACATATGTGCTAGTCGTTCCTGATTCTAGGGGGTGGTGCTCATCTCCGTTTCAAAGCTGAAAAGCCAACGCTGTCCGAAGATGTCTCCGTGGTCATGTGGCCGGCATGACTAAATGCCAAAGGCGCACGGAACACTGTTACCTTCCCACCAACGGTGGTCCCTATTTTTCTACTTGCATTTTTTACATGCTTTCAAACTGCTAGGTTGGCAGAAGCTGGGACAAGGAACGGGAGCTCATCCCTTTACGTGGTAGTAGGGATTCAAACCGCTGAACTGTCGACCTTTCGGTCGACAAGCTCAGCGTCTTAGCCACTGAGCCACCACATCCCTAGCCATGAAAACAGTTCCTAAAAACCCCCAAGTGAAGAATTTCTTCCTAATTTTTTTCCCTCGGGATGGAATGGATGCTAGGAAGGTCATGAATTACTCTCACAGTGTCCTTTCACCATTCAATCCCGAGAGATAAAATATTAGGAAGAAATTCTTCCCTTGAGGGTTTTTAAGGTACTATTTTCACAGCTAAGGTGGAGTTCTGCCCTTCTGTTTTCTCTAGAGGTTTGGATAAGCCCTCCCTGCCATTTCTCTGCCTACAAAGCAGATGGGAAATTTGAAAAGGCCATTTGTGCCCTTTCAACAGCAATTCAGGTTGCTACTGAAATCAGGCCAAGGTCTAGCAGAAATTCGCTAGCACAGGTTATCCATCCTGTTTTTAAACAATAAAGATCTCATCTCAAAGCCCGGCTCCCTTTGACCTTTTTCATAGGAGATGATGTGGACCATCATATATTTAAAACATGATGTTGACTTCCCCATCAAGGCTCCTTCCCAAGATCTAACTACCATGTACCTGCAAACTGAGATGCAGTGACAAAGTTTGTAAGCCATCACAGTCAGGAAGGAGCGCGGTGGCTCATGAGATTAGAATGCTGGACTGATGATTGGCAGGCTCGTGTTTGAGACCTGTTGCTATTGTGTGGCAGGGTGAGTTCCTGTCATACACTCCAGCTCCTGAAGTTGCCTGCCAAAGTGGTACCCATTTGTCTGCTCGTGGTTGCCCACTTTCTAACTGCTGGGTTGGCAGGAGCTGGAGTGTGTGACAGGAACTCACCCTGCCATACAATAGCAATGGGTCTCAAACATGAGCCTGCTGATCATCAGTCCAGCATTTTTTTTCTGCCTCTGAAACTTTTTTCCCTGCCTCTGAAAGCCTCCGAAACAGCTTCAGAATAAAAGCCTCTGAAGCTCTGTTTGGGGGCTTCTTTTCTGAAGCTCTGTTTGGGGGCTTTTTTTTTCTGTAACTTCGTTTCTGATGCTTTTTTCAGCCTCTGAAACCTCCTTTGAGAAACTGGGTGGGGCTACATTCAGAGCCTGTCCTGATTTTATGTTGGTTTTTAAAATTGATATTGATTTTAACCAAGAGCCTTGGTAGTACAGTGGTCTAAAGCACCCTGTTATTAAGACCAGCTGCCTGCAATTACTGCAGGTTCGAATCTCACCAGGCTCAAGGTTGACTCAGCCTTCCATCCTTTCTAAGGTAGGTAAATTGAGGACCCAGTTGTGGGGGCAATAAGCTGACTTTGTATAAATATACAAAAGGATGAAGGCTATTGCTTAACGCATTGTAAGCCGCCCTGAGTCTCCGGAGAAGGGCGGTATATAAATCAAATTAAAAAAAAAATGAAACGTTTTAAATTATGGGCCAAACTTTATTTAATTATTTTAAAACTATTTTAACTTTTGTGTACAAATGTTTTATTTTGGCTGTTCACCGCCCTGAGTCCGAAAGGAGAAGGGCGGTATAGAAATCTAATAAATAAATAAATAAATAAATAAATAAATAAATAAGGCACACCCAGATTTTCACCCTCTTTTTTGGGAGAAAAAGGTGCGTCTTATACTCTGAAAAATATGGTACCTGTATCAGAAAGCCAATGTCAGGCATGGTTCACCGGTCCCCGCTCTTTGTAAAGATAATTTATTTCCTGAGACATTTTATCTCCCTTTAAAAGTGTGTTTACTGCATTCTTTATACTGCAATAAAGTGCAATAAAAACTATTTCCTTCCACCGTAGTAAATGTAGCTAGTCTTCCCCTTTGCTAATGCATTTCTCAATACCAAAGTCCTCGCTTCCCAAAAACGGAGGACTCGGGCGATGACAATACCTTCAAAAAAAAAGCCCAATAATAATAGTAATATCCAGCTTCAGTCTAGATGACACAACAGCAGCTCCCACAAAGGCTTCAATTGGTCAGGCCAAAGGGACGAGCAACGCTTGATCGAGGCACAATGGAATCGACGCATCTTCGCCATCATAAGAGAAAAGGTGAATTGAAATGGGTCAACCCAAGTGCCACTGAAAAAAGAGAGGACGGTTTCTGAAAATAAGACCTTTTCTGTTAAATTGCACAATGTTGGTTGAACAGTCAATAGGTTTTTGTACTTGGAGAATGATGAGCAAAAACAGAAAGGCCTTTGAATCAAGATCTGGCTTCCTCAACAATTGTGTTCTGAGATTAAACCCAGAGTCGGCAGCATGCAAGAGAGAAGGTTATTCTGGATCAGCTGTGCTCAGAGGAATTATCAGGGTTTTGAAATTTCAACATACAATGCTCTATGTTACTGAAATCTGGTCGACAATTTCCCATTTCTTTGTCCAGCAAAAGAGACTCATTCTCAAAATTGCTTAGCACATTGTAAGCCGCCCTGAGTCTCTGAGAAGGGCGGCATATAAATCAAATTAAAAAAAAAATGCAATTTGATTTGATAGAATGATTTTTCCACAACAGCAGGAAAAAAAGCGGGGGGGGGAGATATATCCAGGCTGGGTGGATACAACCTCGTAGACGACCCTCATTCTGTCAAGGACCTTGGAGTACTCATCTCAAATGATCTAAGTGCCAGAGCTCATTGCAACAACATTGCCAAAAAGGCATGAAGAGTTGTTAACCTAATCTTGTGAAGCTTCTTCTCTGGTAATATTGTACTGCAAACTAGGGCATACAAAACCTTTGCTAGACCAATTCTCAAATACAGCTCATCTGCCTGGAACCCGCACTGCATATCGGACATTAATACAATTGAGCGAGTCCAGAGGTATTTCACGAGAAGAGTCCTCCACTCCTCTGCTCACAACAGAATACTTGATGCCACCAGGCTTGAAATTTTGGGATTAGAAAATTTAGAACTACACCACCTTCGGTCTGACCTAAGCGTAGTACACAAAATTATCTGCTACAACATCCTACCTCTCAATGACTACTTCAGCTTCAACCACAACAATACACAAGCATACAATAGATACAAACTTAAGGTAAACCGCTCCAAACTCGATTGCAGAAAATACGACTTCAGCAACAGAGTGGTCAATGCTTGGAATGCTCTACCTGACTCTGTGGTTTCTTCCCCAAACCCCCAAAACTTTAACCTTAAACTGTCTACTGTTGACCTTGCCCCATTCCTAAGAGGTCTGTAAGGGGCGTGCATAAGTGCACCAATATGCCTACCGTCCCTGTCCTACTGCCCCCATTTATTTGTATCCTTATCCTGTATTCATAATCATGTTTATATTTATATCTGTTACCTTATAAGTGTTTGACAAATAAAAAATAAATAAAATAAAATACAACCACAATTGGGATCAGAATCTGCATCGCTAAGCAAGATAGTTAAGTCACACTCAGTTTGGTGACTCTTTGTTTAACCCCCGTTGTTAAGCGAAACTCTGCCATTTTTTGAGTGACTCGCTTGGTTGTTAAGCAAATCTGGTTTCTCTTATTGATTTCGCTTATTGGAAGTTGGCTGCAAAGATCATGTGATCCCTGCATACTACAACTGTCATAAATATGTGCCAGTTGTCGGGAACCCAAATTTTGATCATGTGACCATGGGGACGCTGCGACCGTCGAATCACTGTTTTCAGTGTGGTCATAACTTTGAACGGTTGCTAAATGAATGATTGTAGGTCAACTTATCTGTACTAGTCTTGCTCAACATATACGTTAGGATTGCAACTCCTAGAATTCTTATCCAAAGAATAGGGCATTCTGGTAATTGTAGTCCCAATATAGCTGAGGACATCCAATGCAATTAATGTGGTGCGGTGGCCTAGAGGTGGAGCTCTCGCCTCACAATCAGGAGGCTGTGAGTTCGATCCTAGGTAGAGGCAGAGTTTTCTCTCTCTGGGCACACTGAGAATATATCTGCTGAACAAAACTCCGCATTGGCAACAGGAAGGGCATTCAGCCATTAAATGCTCAGCTCCATTCAGTTGCACAGACTCCATCCTGCAAGGGATTATGGAGTTGTTAAAAGATGATGATGATCAATGCAATTAATAAGTATTACGTCCCAAAGGTCCACCTTTTAAGTTGCTAAATGCAAACTTTGTTCACATTGACATGCTTGGATAGCATTTTTCCCAGAACAGGTTAACAGAGTAGGAAGGGGTCTTGTAGGTCATCTAGTCCAACCCCCACCCCCACCCAAGCAGGACACCCTTTCTGACTGATGGCAGTCCAATCTCTTCTTGAAAGCCTCCAGCGATGAAGCTCCCACAACTGCTCTTCCATTGGTTGATTGTTCTCACTGTCAGTAAATTTCTCCTTATTTCTAGGTTGAACCTCTCCTTGATCGTTGTGGCTCCGTTACCTGAGCCTGTGTCATCGGCAGGAGAGGACTCCGAGAGTGAAGGAGAGGAGTTGGCAAGGGCTCCCTCTCCAGGACCCTCCTCTTTGGCAATGCCTTCGGTGTCCACCGAAGGGCAAGAGATAGGGCCAGGGCCAAGCACGTCCATGCAGCCACAGGTGGACAGTGATGAGAGTAATGAATCTTGGCTGGATCCTCGACAGCTTCGCAGAGATAAGCGCGCGCAACAGAAGAAAAGGCGTGCCCGAGACTAGGCTGAATCACTGGACCACACCCCACAGGGTATAAAAGGGAGCGTGGTGGCCAGTCAAACCTTGTGACGAACAAAGCTGAAAGCTTCCACGCCATTCTGCATTGCCGGACTTTTGCTATAGACTTTGCCAGATTATATTTGGACTTAAATTACTCTGTAATTATTGAACATTTTACCTTGATGTACCAGAAGCGGAGAGAAGTTATCTCTTCCCTTCGTGAGTAATAAACTCTTGGCAGGCAGCCACTAGATTGCTGCCAAGTTCCATTATCATAAGGAAAAGGATTTTGTCGGCTGGTTTGGTTTTTAACTCTTGGACGTCTGTTGGTGTGTGTGCGTGTGGGACGGGGACAGAACACTGATCAGTTTCCATCCATTATTCCTTGTCTGGCCTTTGGGTGCTTTTGAAAATAGCTTGACCCCCTCCTCTCTGTGACAGCCCCTCATGTATTGGAACATTGCCAGAAGCACCTGCCAAGTCACAAAACTTTTTGTCTGGAAGCATCTGCTTAAGAAGAGCCACATCTGTGTTTTTCCAACTTGGCAACTTTCAGGTGCGTGGACTTCAATTCCCAGAATTCCCCAGCCAGAATTCTGGGAGTCAAAGTCCACCCATTTAAAAGTTGCCAAGCTGGGGAAAAAAAAAAACTCTGCTCCAATTCAATCCTGTGCCCTTCATTATTTTTGCCACTCTGTGGGAAAATGCTATTAGCTTAAACCATCCCAAAATGCCCTGCCCCAAAACGCACTTGCTAATTAACCCAGTTAATTAACACCTCCGGGTTAAATAATGACACTACTAAGCAATCAGACTTGAGAGACCCGGGTAAAAGGGGGAGCTTAGAGATTCCCACAAGGCTACAACCTCCAAAAGGGTTTTGTGGGGAGAAAAATTCCAACCACATCTGCTTTCAAAAAAGGAGTAGTTTGGTCAACTCTCATTAAAAACTTTATACCAGAACTGATGGCTTGCAAGTAGGGCCAGATTCTGAGAGATCTGAAGGCCAGTCCATGTGTTCCAAAGTCTGCAAAGTGTGGCTACTGCCTTTATGTATTTGTAGTATCAGTGTGCATTCAGGTTGAGTAATTCATCATAATTCGTCATCAAAAAAGCACAACAAAGAACGTTCTTTCTGTGCCAACTCAGGAAGCTCAACCTGCCCAAGGAGCTGCTGATCCAGTTCTACAGAGGAATTATTGAGTCTGTCATCTGCACCTCCATGACTGTCTGGTTTGGTTCTGCAACCCAACAAGACAGACACGGACTTCAGGGGATAATTAGAACTGCAGAAAAAACAATGGCTACCAACCTGCCTTCCATGGAGGACCTGTCTACTGCACGAGTCAAAAAGAGGGCTGTGAAAATATTTACAGACCCCTCGCATCCTGGACATAAATTGTTTCAACTCCTACCCTCAAAACGACATTAGATGGGTCAAAGAGAGACTAATGTTTCTCTGGATAACCTTCAGAACTAGAATATGCATAGTATTTTAGAGAGGAGCTATCCTAGGTGCTGAATTATATGTTAAGCTTTCACTTACAGGTAGACCTTGACTTACAACATTTGTTTAGTGACTGTTTCAACTCCTACCCACAAAACGACACTATAGAGCACTGCACACCAGAACAACTAGACACAAGAACAGTTTTTTCCCAAACGCCATCACTCTGCTAAACAAATAATTCCCTCAATATTGTCAAAGTAGTTACTAAGTCTGCATTACTATCTCCTCCCACTTATGACTGCATGACTAACTTTGTTGCTTGTACGATTTATATTGATATTGTTTCCTAGTATGATTTGATTGCTTATTTGTACCCTATGACTATCATTAAGTGTTGTACCTTATGATTCTTGATGAATGTATCTTTTCTTTTATGTACACTTTTATGTACACAAATTCCCTGTGTGTCCAATCACACTTGGCCAATAAAGTATTCTATTCTATTCTATTCTATTCTATTCTATTCTGTTCTGTTCTGTTCTGTTCTGTTCTGTTCTGTTCTGTTCTGTTCTGCTCTGCTCTGCTCTGTTCTATAACTGTAACTTTGTTGCTTGTAGCCTTACGATTTATATTGATATTGTTTCCTAGTATGATTCGATTGCTTATTTGTACTCTATGACTATCATTGAGTGTTGTACCTTATGATTCTAGACAAATGTATCTTGTCTTTTTATGTACACTGAGAGCAGATGCACCAAAGACAAATTCCTTGTGTGTCCAACCACACTTGGCCAATAAAGAATTCAATTCTATTCTATTCTATTCTATTCTATTCTATTCTATTCTATTCTATTCTATTCTATTCTATTCTATTCTATTCTATTCTATTCTATATTTTGATTTTGTTTCCAGAGCCAGCTTGGCTCCAGGTTAGGAAATCTAATGTTATTCTTAAGAAAATAAATAAGGAAACTCACACCAAGCGATTTCCTCCTCAAACAGGTTGGATAATCAAAATTATATACTTCAGCAAAGGAAGGGATGGGGGGGGAAGTGTATCCTTTCCCCTGGTTTAAGTAGAGAACTGGAACAAACCTACTTTTATACAGGTAGTCCTTGACTTACAACACTTCAATTAGCGACCGTTCAAAGTTACAGCGGCACTGACAAAAGTGACTCATGGCCATTTTTCAGACTTACGACTGTTGGAGAGGCCCCACGGTCACCTGATTTACATTCGGATGCTTGATAATTGACTCACATTTATGATGTTTGCAGTGTCCCGGGGTCGTGGGGTCCCCTTTTGTGACCGTCTGATAAGCTAAGTCAGGGGTCAGCAACCTGCGGACCTGGAGCCACATGTGGCTCTTTCATCCCTCTGCCACGGCTCCATCTCTCAAAATATGCGTCACAACTGCCAATGTGCGGCACCCGCCGGCACGCAATTTATTGAGCTTTTCAACCCTCGGTAGGCCAACCATGGATAAATCCAAGAAAAGTTTCAGAAGAAAACAGAACCCATCGTTTAACTCATCTACATATGCTAGTTTTGTGGCTGCTCCAGAAATAGTCAGGCACGGGAAGGGTTTTGTGGCTCCCGGTGTTTTCTTTTCTGTGGGGAAACGGGTCCAAATGGCTCTTTGAATATTTAAGATTGCTGACCCTTGAGCTAAGTCAATGGGGAAGCCAAATTCACTTAACAACTGTGTTACTAATTTAACCGTGATTCACTTAACAACTCTGGCAAGAAAGGTCCTACAACGGGGCAAAATTCACTTAACCAACTTCTCACTTAGCAACGTAAATTTTGGGCTCAATTGTGATCGTAATTTGAGGACTACCTATATATCATTAGATTTTCTTTCAATAGGGACTAATAGGGACTAAGAAAAACATGTATATATCTGGGTCTTGTAAGAGGGTTAAACAGGAAAAGACCTCACCCCAAAATTGATAGGCATTACAGGTAGTCCTTGACTTACAACAGTTTGTTTAGTGACCATTCAAAGTTACGACGACGCTGAAAAAAAGGGATTTATGACCATTTTTCACAGTTACGACCTTTGCAGCATCCCCAGGGTCACGCAATCAAAATTCAGATCCTTGGCTACGGACTCATATTTATGACAGTCGCAGTGTCCCAAGGTCACGTGAAATCCCCTTTTGCAACTTTCTTGGAGGCAAAGTCAACGGGGAAACCAGATTCACTTAACAACCAATTTACTAACTCTACCAACTGCAGTGATGCACTTAACAACTGTGGCAAGAAAGGTTTAAAACTGGGGCAACAACTCACTTAACAAATGTCTCGGCTCGCAACAAAAACGTCGGGCTCAATTCTGGTCGTAAGGTGAAGGCTACCTATATTATTGTGACTCAGAGTATCTGGAAAAAAGCCCTTTGCGGAGTGACTTGGCTTTTGAAGACAATTTCCATATGCTGCATAAGCTAACTCAACTAAAAAAAAAAAACCAGAAGACATCCTTCCACACTTATTGTTGTTAGTTGCAAAGTCGTGTCCGACCCATTGCGACCCCATGGACAACGTTCCTCCAGGCCTTCCTGTCCTCTACCATCCCCTGGAGTCCATTTAAGCTCCGCTGATTGCTTCCGTGACTCCATCCAGCCACCTCATTCTCTGTCATCCTCTTCTTTTTTTGCCCTCAATCTTTCCCAGCATTAGGCTCTTCTCCAGTGAGTCCTTCCTTCTCATTAGGTGGCCAAAGGATTTGAGTTTCATCTTCAGGATCTGGCCTTCTAAAGAGCAGTCAGGGTTGATCTCCTCTAGGACTGACCAGTTGGATCGCCTTGCAGTCCAAGAGAATCGCAGGAGTCTTCTCCAGCACCAGAGTTCAACACTCACCTTCCACGCTAGCGTAACATAAAGTCCAGCCTCCATCTGCCCCAAAGCTTTTGTACCAAGTGACAACAAACATTCACCAAATTGTGTTTTACAGCACTGTCAGTGTTATCCTGAAGCCGCTGCCTACAAATATCCAGACTTGCTAATAGCAAGATCTGAGGTGGAATTCTGATTTCAGCTCTATTTAATCCCTGTTATTCATCCGTTTCTTCTGTCTCCCAGTCAACCTTTCTCACCCTGGGGATTTCAAACAGCACAAAAACTGGCATAACCTCTTTATGGCGGGTCAAAGGGGGTTGACTGGCCAAGAGACCCACTTTCCAGCCCACGTCGGGTTTCAGGAAATGCATGTCAGCCGTCACTCATCTTGTCTCTGACCCTGAGCAAAACAAGGAGAATGTTAAAAGGCTCCTTATATATTCCTCAGAAGTGACTGAAAGCAATTTTCCTTTCACACCTCCATCTGAATGCCAGAAAATGGCAGCAATTACAGGAAGAGCAGTGACTGACACTCCACCTGTCTGTCAGGAACCGTGTGGGCATTTCAAGGGGTCAGCTGGTAAAAAGGGGGCGGGAGGAGACACCAGGTGGAAAGTTTGGAAACAGAATAGAAAAAAACCGTTTGTTCCAAGTGCAGAAGGGAGGGAAGTGTTGTGTCCCGCCAGCTGCCGGCAGAGCCGAGGGCATACTCGAACGATGAGAAGGTTGGGGAGGAACTTGGGCCAGTGCTGGATTCTGGGGAAGGCTCTGATGGATGTTTTGCATCAGACACAGAGATAGAGCCAGGGCCATTTGACAATTCCCAGCCACCGGAGAGGCAGCTGCCTTTGGAGGCTGAGATAAGTGGGGAGGAAGAACAGCTGGGCCCTGTTCCAGATGTGCATATGTGCAGAGCTGTTAGGAGAGGAGAACAACTGAGGACAAGGAGTTGACTCAGGAAGCAAAGCACATGTGGATGCTGAATGACCTCTCCCTGGCTGGGGAATAAATAGAAGGAAAGGCGAGTGGTGGTCGTAGGAGACAACCGTTCGGATTTCTGAAGATTTGGATCATCGTGTTTCGTGCCTCAGAGACTGATTGCCAGAACTTAATTTGCAGCTTTGCGGCTGGGAGCTCACAGCCTGGCAATTATCGCAAGGCACTGATAAGGCATGTTACTGCAGTTAACTCTCTGAAGGACTATTGCCTGGACTTTTCAGTGGGTGAATGCCATTAATTCACAGGAGATAAATAAAGAGGGGTTTTTCGTGACAAGGAGTCTGTTTCTTGTTTCTGCTAAGACTCGGTCAGAACAGGAAGGGAAGATCTTCTGCAGGTCTTCTTTTGCATGAGAGGTAAAGGCTATAAGTGTTATAATTGCTGGGAGCCAGTTTGGTCTACTGGTGAAAGGGTAGAAACCAGGAGACAGTGAGTTCTAGTCCTACCTTAGATATGAAAGCCGGCTGGGTGGCTTTGGGCCAATCACCAGGAGACAGTGAGTTCTAGCCCTGCTTTAGGCATGAAAGCTGGCTGGGTGACTTTGGACCAATCACCAGGAGAAGATGAGTTCTAGTCCTGCCTTAGGCATGAAAGCTGGCTGGGTGACCTTTGGGCCAATCACAAGTAGACTGTGAGTTCTAGACCTGCCTTAGACATGAAAGCTGGCTGGGTGACTTTTGGCCAATCACCAGGAGAAGGTGAGTTCTAGTCCCACCTTAGGCATGAAAGCCAGTTCGGTGACCTTGAACCAGTTGCTCTCAACCTGACAGGGTTGTTGTAGTGGGAAAAATAAGAGGAGGAAGAAGTACTAGGTATGTTACCACCTTGAATTATTTCTCCCTCTCTCCCTCTTTGGGGGAAATGGATGGTTCAGAAATGTGAAAAATCAATAAACTTCTGCTTTGACCATTTATCAGAAAAGATGAAATGATGGGCTATAGAAGTTCTCTGAGGCTGGTTTTTCATTTGCAGACATTTCATTGTCTGCCTAGGTGATTATGTGTCATTTGATGTTCTTAAATGTTAAGTTCCTTCCTGAGATCTTTGTCTTTCTCGGCTTTGGCTTCTCTTCTCTTCTTGGCAATTTCCGTCATTTATCCCGACATTGTTTGTTTCCCTGTGTCTTGGTCTTGGATGGTCTCTTTTCACCGTCATCCTTAATAACTTCTTGGATTTCATCCTACGGTCCTTCTGGTTCTCGATCAATGAAGTTCAGGACTTCAAAGCAATTCCTGATGTTTTCCTTGAAAAAGACAGGTGTGTGCTTAGGATTCATATGTGGATGCTGGTTGGCTTTGTTCTTCCAGTTTAGCTTGAATTGATACTTTCATGACCAGTTTATGAACCATTTCATAGTCAACTCCAGCTGTTATAATTGGTCTCTTCCACCTCTTGGTACCGATAATATAGTTAAACTGATTTCTGTAAACTCCAACTGAATACCCAGCTAAGGAACATCTTCTTCAGCGCATTGATCTTGAAAACAATTTTGTTGAGTTCATTCATTGGCGTCCTTCAGTCTCAAGAGATTATGGTATCGTGCTCTGGAAAGAGGTCCTAAAACAGCATCTAGTGTGACTAAAAAGGCCAATTCGAGAGTGGCAATCCCTTCCACACTGAGGGCAGATACATTCTGTCCCCTGCCCACCCTCCAGATTTTGCTGGTTCCGGGACTGCCTCTTTGCCTCGGCCTGCCGAACAAGTGTCTCTTCGAATTGGAGAAGGCCATGCTGCGTCTTTAGCCTTCAAGCTGAACGATCGGAGGTCAAGGTTTTCCAGTTGTTAATGTCCATTCCCAAGGCCTTTAGGTCCCTCTTGCAGATATCCTTAATTTGCAGCTGTGGTCTCCCTCTGAGGCGCTTTCCCTGCACTAATTCTCCATACAGGAGATCTTTCGGAATCCGACCATCAGCCATTCTCACGACATGCCCAAGCCAGCGTAGACGTCACTGTTTCAATAGTGTATACATGCTAGAAATTCCAGCACATTCCAAGACTGCACTATTTGGAACTTTGTCCTGCCAGGTGATGCCAAGAATTCGTCAGAGACAACGCATGTGAAAGGTGTTCAACTTTCTCTCCTGCCGTGCGTAGAGGGTCCAAGACTCACTGGAGTACAAGAGTGTGCTCAGGACACAGGCCCTATAGACCAGGATCTTTGTATGTTCCGTCAGCTTCTTATTAAGCCATGTAGGAAGAATTATCCTTCTGGGTTCAGCTCCAAGTGGGGAAAAAGACACTGGAAACAATGGAGACTGCTTGGAAAGATGGTTTAATGGTGGACAGGATCACATGGTTTGAGTTCCTGAACAGAAAAGGGGCGAGACGCGGTGAGTCCCTGGGTTTTATGCCCTCTCTGGCTTTGAACTTCCTGGGGCCCAGAAAGAGTATCCTGATTGGTTGTCAGACACCCAGGGAGTGGGGGTCTTAGCTAGCCTTGCTGGCTGATGTAATCTTCCCAGGTGCCATGTGGTGAGTTTCTGTTGCTAGATGGGTCCTACTGTGTTGCAGATGATGGTCCATTGACAAAGATTGAGTTTCTGCCTCTGGCCCATTGACAAAGGGTGAGGAGGAGGAGGAGGAGGAGGAGGGGGAGGAGGAGGAAGGAGGGAGGAAGGAGGAGGAGGAGGAGGAGGAGGAGAGGAAGAAGAAGAAGAAAAAGAAGGAGAGGAGGAGGAGGAGGAAGGAGAAGAAGAAACAGAAACGGAGGAGGAGGAAGAAGAAGAAAAAACAAGGAGGGGGGAGGAGGAGAAAGAAGAAGCAGCAGAAGCAGAAGCAGAAGCAGAAGAAGAAGAAGAAAAGAAGAAGAAGAAGAAGAAGAAGAAGAAGAAGAAGAAGAAGAAAGAAGAAGAAGAAGAAGAAGAAGAGAAACAGACGGAGGGAGGGATGGGAGAGACATCTTTAAAACATGCTTCTCTTATCTTTAAAATGCTTCTCCATTTCTCATACAGGGAAACATAATATTCTGCCTTTTTAAATATTTCCTAAAATATTTAATTCTTCTAGGAAAGGGGTGGGTGCTAACTTCCTACAGCCATACTCTCTTCGTAAGTCTGTAAAATGTGGTGGCCGCTTTACCAATACATTTATTCAGTTGAGTTAGTTGTGCAATATAGAGTTGCTTGTCTTACAACCAGGCACATGATTGAATGGACTGTGTGGTTGAGTGTCATTGTTTTCGGTCTGACTGACATGCCATTACCTGCTTCTTATTATGCTGACGTGGTCTCTCGCTTTTCTGGGGCTTGATTAATAGTTCTGTGTTAAAGCAGGTATGTGTGTGTTTGTGACCTATGTCTATTTGGACCTCTGCTTGATTGCTGCTACCATACATCTTAGGAAGTCAAAAACAGATACCAAACTATCACCATGCATTCACCATGTTATTTTTTTTCAGAAAACTTTTTATTTTTATTTCTCATAAACACATTTACATCAATGGTGGGTTCCTCCCGGTTCAGCCCGGTTCGGGCGAGCCGGTAGTAGTGATGACATGACATCACATAACCAGTTCTCTTTGTCCGGGAGCTGGGCCCTCCTGCGCGCCCCCACGTTATTCCTACCTTTTATTTCTTCTTTTTTAGCCCAGCTGATAGGTGCGGCAGAGTGGATTGTCGCATCTCAGCTGGGCTGATTCCTAACACGCTTGTGTGAAGCGCAAGTTTGGCGATCGCACGCGAAGCGCATGCACGAAGAGAACTGATTTACATGTACAGTCATTTATGCATCATTTTTCATTCATCATATGTTTTAACTTTCATTTTTCATTTTTACTTTTTTCCGGGCTGGCTCTTTTACCATTTACCTTTACTCCAACCTTTCTTTTTCTCCTCCCCTTCTCTTCCTTCCTCCTTCTCCTCCTACTTTCTTCTTTCTTCCTCTCCTTCTCTTTCCTACTTCCCCCTCCCTTCCCCCCACTCCTCTCTTCTTCCCTCCTTCTAACCTTCTCTTCTACTCCTCTTTCCCCTCCCTTTTCTTCCTCTCCTTTTTCCCTTTCTTCTTTCTCCTCTCCTCTCTCCTCTCCTCCTCTCCTCCTCTCCTCTCCTCTCCTCTCCTCTCTCTCCTACTCCTTCCCCTCTCTGTTGTTTCCCTTTTCAGTTCAATCTAAAATGGTATTCGAGCAGTCCCGGTGTCAGCACTTCAACCTGCATTTACTCTAGTGCTGACATAAGAAGGAGAAGAGGGGGGCAGCTGGCAAGAGGACGCTTGACTTCTCACCTACTTATTTTCCCTGAAGATAATATCCCCTAGGAGATGAGATGGGAGGGGGGGGCATTCCTGGGAGCTTAAGTAGTAGATATGGGGAGAGTGATTTGGAAGAGGGCCAATGAGACGCAGAGAATTGGGGAACGGAAAGGGAAGGTTTGGGGTCAGGAAGTCAGAGTTGGCTACGCCCCAATCGGGGACAGGTTGTCGTGCTTAATAAAATGAAAGATTTCTTCAAAGACTATCTGTTTGGAAATGCAATTTATTTCATTTGAGACGACATCGAAACCTGACACCGGTTTTCTATTTATCTTTATTCTCATTTCAATTTCTTATTTTATTTGATTAATATTTATTTTTTATTTCCTCATTTGTGTACATTTTTATAACACCTCGCTTTCCCGCTTTTACCCCCCTCCCCTTTCTCCTTTTACTTGGCAACATCTGGGTTTCTATTTTTGTGATTGTTTCTTCCCATATGTTATTATGTAATGCGTAATATTAACAGATATTATTATAAAAAATATTCAGTATTACCTGGAGTGTTAAACAAAAGACATAAAAAAAAAAAAAACTCTGCTGTGCATAAAAATGTGGTTTTGTTCACTTAAAAATAAGCCTAAGGTATATCAGGGGGAAAAAAAACCCCATAATCATAAATTAAATGCAGTGAGAATTTAATGTTTTAAATAGTGTGTGCTATAAAATAAGAAGACACGGGATCCAAAATGAATGGGTGTTGAATGAATGTTGGACTAAATTAAAAACACACAAAAAATTGTCCTGTATGAGGCAGTTGGGTGATATACAAATAATGAATTATAACTGATTGCAAAAATATATGAAGGGAGAGTGAATGGATCTAAAGGGAAACGGAGAAAGGCTGATGAAGCCAATATGAGTTGAATAAGGCTGAACAAAGACTGAAGTTTAAAGTATAAATTTTTGGGTATAAAGCACCATGTGGAGGTAGTGAAAAATCTAATTTGAACAGATTGAAAACAAAGTGTGAATGCTTGCTATTGTGAAATAGCGAATTAAGTGCCATAAATTAGTTTTTTTTATTATTATTTTAATGTTTCTTTTTCTATTTCTCATTTCATATCTTTAATTCATGTGGCTTTCTATTCTTTACATCCTTCCTGTGGCTTGAAAACTGTTGCTTACTCCGAGACGAGTACGTAGAGACGTACGACAATTTTTGCAGAGAATTTACCAGGGACAAATATTTTCTGCTCTTAGCAACTCAGTCCAGAAATAATCAACAGAAACAGAATCTCCAGTTATGAATTTTAAACTTAGAAATACGCCATGATACATTGCAAGTTATGCTGTTAGTGTATCCCCATCGCTTATTTGAAATGTAAATATCTCAAATGCTTTCCCTATCAGGATACATTCTCAGGATAAAGATACGTGTTAGAATGTTTATGAAGAATTAGTGGGTGTCTGACTGTCTGGGTGCCTTTGGAGTGCAATTTTCTAGGAGGTAAACTGAGACACATACTATATATACATCCCTGGGATGCTCGGAACTTCAAATTTGATTTAAATCAAATTCATGTTGTAGGAAGTTAGCACCCACCCCTTTCCTAGAGGAATGAAATATTTTGGGAAATATTAAAAGGCAGAATATTATGTTTCCCTGGATGAGAAATGGAGAAGCATGTTTTAAAGATGAAGCAGCTCCCATCTTCCTGCCCCCCCCCTTTGTCAATGGGCCAGAGGCAGAAACTCAATCTTTGTCAATGGACCATCATCTGCAACACAATAGGACCCATCTAGCAACAGAAACTAACACAATAAGGCCCCTCTAGCAACAGAAACTCGCCACATGGCACCTGGGAAGATTACATCAGCCAGCAAGGCTAGCTAAGACCCCCACCCCCTGGGAGTCTGACAACCAATCAGGATACTCTTTCGGGGTCCCAGGAAGTTCAAAGTGAGAGAGGGCATAAAACCCGGGGACTCACAGCGTCTCCACCCTTTTTCTGTTCAGGAACTCAAACCATGTGATCCTGTCCACCATTAAACCATCTTTCCAAGCAGTCTCCATGTTTCCAGTGTCTTTTTCCCCACTTGGAGCTGAACCCAGAAGGATATTTCTTCTTACAAAGTGAAATCTTAAACACTGTTTTGTTGGAAGAAATATCCTTCTGGGTTCAGTTCCAAGTAGGGGAAAAGACACTGGATTCATGGAAGTTGCTTGGAAAGAAGGTTGATTGATGAACGGGATCACATGGCTTGACTTCCTGAGTTGAAAAGGGCAGAGATGCTGAGAGGGTTTTATGCCTTCCGTTGGGCTTTGAATTTGAGCTTGTAATTCTGATTGGTTGTCAGACTCCTATGGGGCCATGCAGGGACAACTCTGTAGTCTGTGTTTTGAGTCCAAGTTTGGTTGAACCTTGCTAGGTGGTGTAATCTTCCCAGGTGCCATGTGGTGAGATGGGTAGAGGCAGGGGTGATCGGGTTCTGAGGCTTTTTTTTCCTTTAAAAAAAACATAAACCCTTTTCTACAACCTCTTCAGGCCAAAGACGTTGTAAGAAAATAATGCTTTTAAAAGCCTCTGATATTCCCAGCTGAGCCACGCGATCATCAGAGGCTTTTTTTTTTTTTTTTTACTTTTAAAAGCATTTTTTTCAGCCAAAGAGGTTGTAGAAACAATGCTTTTAAAAATAAAAATAAAAAGCCTCTGATGATTGTGCGGCTCAGCTGGGCAATTGGGGGCGGGGTGGGGGCAAGGATTTTTGCTACTGGTTCTCCGAACCAACTCCCTCCATTGCTACCAGATCGGGCAATCCGGTCCGAACCGGGAGCATTTCACCCCTAGTATAGGGTCTCCTGCTTGAGCAGGGGGTTGGACTAGAAGACCTCTAGGGTCCCTTCCAGCTCTGTTCTGAATTGAATTGATTTGCAAACGAAGTGTTCCTGCAGTATTTTTTTGAGAAGATGGCCACCAAACGCACACATCCACATCCACAATATTTCTCCTTTCGTTCATCTGCCTGTATCTGCAACTGATTACTGTTATTATCAGTTGATTAAGCATGCTTGGATCTTGATTACAACAAATACAACAGAAACTCACAAGTATGCACCGAATCATGGATGGCCGTAATTGTAAGCGATATTTGGAGAAAAACTCAGCACCTTGCACCTCTTCTCTGGAAGGGAAAGAGTCAACAGCAGACTTAATTAAGCAAAAAAATCAGTTTTGGGAGAAAGGACTGAAAGTGGCCTGCCATAATTAAAGCCAGTATTTTCTTTGGTTGGGCCACTTCAAATGGGGGAGGGGGCCTGTCGTGATGACATGATACCATTTGCAAATAATAACAAGAATAAACACCCTTGCACATATAAGCAAGTCCAAACGATCATTCATGCTTGACATATTCATGTAATGTAGAGGGATTAGAGTCTGTAGATTCAACCTTAAGCACTCAAAAGAGCCATTTGGACTCCTTTCCCACAGAAAAGAAAACACCGGGAGCCACAAAACCTGGGTGGGCGTGGCCAACTCGATGTCACTCACTTCCACCAGTCACATGACCCACCCCTAGCACACGCCTACTCAGTCGGTCATTAGGGCAGAGAACCAGTGGTTAAAAAACACCGGGAACCACAAAACCCTTTTGATATATCTCCCTCTCCGCTCCCTCCTTCCCTCACCCCCTCTCTCTGTATCTCTCTCTCTCTACCCTCTCTCTCTGTACCTGTCTCTGTCTCTGCCCTGGCCGCTTCTCCATCCCCCGCCATCACCCTTACCTTCTCAGGCCAGGCAAGGAGTGACTGGGAGGGAGAGGCGAAGGGTAGGGCCAGACAGTGGTGGGATCACCCGACAGGGAGCCACAGCAGAGGGCCCAAAGAGCCGCATGTGGCTCCAGAGCCACAGGTTGCTGACCCCTGACCTGGGCTCTAGAATAGGGGTGTCAAACTCAAGGCCTGGGGTATGGATCCATCTCATGGGTGCTCAGATCCTAGAAACAGCAAAGGACCAGCCCGTGGTGCCTCTGCCAGTGAAAATGGAGCTCGGGAGGGCTGCAGGCACCACAACGTGAGTGACGTTGAGCTGGCCACACCCATCCTGTCCATGCCCCCTCGCCCGAGGTCAAACACAACCCTGATGAGGCCCTCAATGAAACTGAGTTTGACACCCCTGCTCTAGAGTATTCCATTTCATACACACAGGGAATATAACAAGAGTCGGAAGGGACCTTGGGGTCTTCTAGTCCAACCCCCTGCTCAAGGCAGGAGACCCTATACCAGTGATGGCTAACCTTTTTGCCATCATGTGCCAGGAAGGGGCGGGGGGCGGGAAAAGTTTGTGCATGCGGGTGCCCACACCCATAATTCTATGTGCCCCGCATGCGCACATGATGACCCCCCTCCCCCCCACTCCTGGCATACGATAGCCCAGTAGGCCCGTTTTTCTTTCTCACCTGGCTCCAGATCCTCTCTATGCATCTGGGGAGTTGGAAAATGGGCTGTTTCGGGCCTCCAGAGGGTCTCCGAGGGGGTGGGAAGGCTGTTTTCGCCCTCCCAGCCCTGCATAGAGAGGATCTAGAGGATCTGGAGGATGAGAAAGAAAAATGGACCTTCCACACCCCTCCCTCAGGCCCTCCCGTTGCAGGAAACAGCCTGTTTTCCCTACTTCTGGTGGACCCAGAAGGCCCGAAAATCAGTTGGGTGGTGCGCACATGCATGCCGGAGCTGAGCTGGCGTGCCAGGCAACATGGCTCCGCGTGCCACCTGTGGCACCCGTGCCATAGGCTCACCATCACAGCCCTATACCACTCTGGACAAATGGCTGTCCGGTCTCTTCTTGAAACCTCCAGTGATGGAGCAGCCACAACTTCTGGAGGCAAGTCGTTCCACCGTTAAATGTTCTCCCTGTCAGAAAATGTCTCCTTCACTGGATCTCTTTTTAATGATCTTCCACCCATTACTTCTTGTCCTGTCCTTGTGTGTTTCTGTGTTTTGGAGAATAGGTTGACTCCCTCTTCTCTTCAAGAAGAGCCTGGTGGCGCAGCAGACTAATAGCCTGTTATTAACATTCAGCTGCCTGCAATTACTGCAGGTTCGAATCTCCCCAGGCTCAAGGTTGACTCAGCCTTCCATCCTTTCTAAGGTAGGTAAATTGAGGACCCAGTTTGTGGAGGCAATAAACTGACTTTGTATAAATATACAAAAGGATGAAGGCTATTGCTTAACGCATTGTAAGCCGCCCTGAGTCTCCGGACAAGGGCGGCATATAAATCAAATTAAAAAAAAAAAAGTGACATCCCTTCAAGTCCTGGAAGACAACTATTATGTCATCCCTGGTCTTTCTCTTTGTGAGATCAGACATACCCAATCCCTGCCGTTCATCATACAGTTTAGTCTCCAGACGCCTTAAAATCATCCTTGTGAGATGATTTTCAGATCCTGGTTTGTCAGGTCAGTGGGATCCAGGCTTAAAACTGGCCTGGAAACCTTGAGGTTTCTTAGCAAGTTGCATGGTTGAAGAAAGGAACTTAAAGCCATCCCTTTTTCTACTTGAATTAGACTGTCACCGTTCCTTGCCAGCATACATCTTGCCAGCTTTCATGAACCCACTCTGCTGTCACTGGCACACAGCTAGCAAATGGAGCAATCCAAAAATTCTCCCTGGTGTGCCTTAATTGAAGTCACATGGACTTACACCAGGGAGGACTTCAGTCCAAGAACTTGGACTGGAGACCGTAGCGAATCCAGCTGGCAAGACAGATGCCACGAAAACAGCAACCCAGCTCCAGAGCTCAGGAAATAGCTCTAGGGCAGAAGTTTAACTTTTTGCAAATGCCAAGGCAAAAAAAGTAGAAAATGGGGCACAATATTCGAGGCAGATTAACGCTAGTAACCTCCGCATCATTTTCCTTGAAAATGCGTTCAATATATCGACTGAATAATTCCTCTTTAATTGCAATTAAGACTTATACAGGCCTAGTTGTAAAGATCTTGTAGACTCCCTTGCTTTTAAAAACAATTAATGTGCTGATTTGGAACTGAAGGAGAAAAAAGACAACAGAATTTTGAAACAGGTGGTGCTTTGAGGGTATTTAATTAAGGTAGCGGGGACAAATCATTTATCATTGGGAAATCACCTTAAGCATCAAATTAACGTACCGAGGGGAGAAGCCCGATAAATATCACGTTACAGTGATTAACCCAGATTGATATTGGCTACAGAACGGATGAATATTGTACAAGTTGCCATTACCGAAAACTGTAGCACGAAGTCCAATTTCAACTCAAGTGGGAGAGATCAAACTTCAGGAACCCGTAAGAAAAACATGTTGTACTTGTTTTGGGCTGCAACACCCACAATCCATTTCCAGAAGTCCTCTTAGATGGGGGATCCTAGGACTGGAAGCTCAACTCTAGGTGGACACCAGATGAGTTATCCCTATTGTAGAACATCTGATATGTGTGATGTAGAGTCAGAACTTTCCTGCAACTCTACAGACAATTCTGGATCACAATTATCAAACTTTTTATTCAGCTGCATCCATAATTACCTGCTAAAAGAGATTCTGGCTAGGAATGTCCCCGCATTTGGTAACCACCAGGGTGAAGAGAACTGATCTACCACCTCTTCTGCTCTAGAACCTACTAAAACCTACAACTTCCTTTTTTCCAAACATTAAGAGAATGTTGTTGTAAAACAGGAAAGATCTAATCTCGGATGTTCTGGATTTTGCACACGTATTTACTGGAATCTGACACAATCCTTTTAAAAAAATATTAGAATTACAGAGTTGAAGGGACCTTGGAGGTCCCTGCTTAGGCAGAAAACCCTACACCAATTCAGACAAATGGTTATCCAATCCCTACTTAAAAACTTCCAGTGTTGGAGCATTCACAACTTCTGGAGGCAAGTTGTTCCACTGATGAATTGTTCTCACTGTCAGGAAATTTATCCTTAATTCTAAGTTGCTTCTCTCCTTGATGAGTTTCCACCCATTGCTTCTTGTCCTACCCTCAGGTGCTTTGGAGAATAGCTTGACTCCCTCTTCTTTGCGGCAGCCCCTGAGATATTGAAACACTGCTATCATGTCTCCTCTAGTCCTTCTTTTCATTAAACTAGACATACCCAGTTCCTGCAACCGTTCTTCATATGTTTTTGACTCCAGCCCCCTAATCATCTTTGTTGCTCTTCTCTGCACTCTTTCTAGTTTCTCAACATCTTTTCTACATCGTGGCGACCAAAACTGGATGCCATATTCCAAGTGTGGCCTTACCAAGGCATTATAAAGTGGTATTAACACTTCACATGATCTTGATTCTATTCCTCTGTTTATGCAGCCTAGAACTGGGTTTGCTTTTTTGGCAGCTGCTGCACACGGCTGGCTTCTGCTGCTATTATTTCTTAAGTGAACATTTGCATGTTGTTTAAAAACAAAATACAGCTCCATACCGAAGCAGGATGATATAAATTTATGGATAAACACACAGAGAAGTGCAGAGGGTTGGGTAGAAGCTGATTGACACATCCTAATAGCTGAGGACAATTATGGGGCAGATATATATTTTTCTCACATTACTTTGACTTCCAAAACAAACAACAATCAGCTATTTCTAGGTAAACTAATTACCACCACACTATATAACACACAGTGCAATAGAATACTCAAGTTGTGGATGCTTATTGATGAGGGAAAGGGGCACTATGGTGCAGCATTTAAAGATGCTGAGCTTGTCAGCTGGAAAGCTGACAGTCCAGGTTTGAGTCCTGAGTGCTGTGCGACAGGGTGAGCCCCGTTTATTGCCTCAGCTCCTGCCTACCTAGCATTTCCAAAGCATGCAAATGCGAGTAGATCAATAGGTACCACTTTGGTGGGAAGATAACAGCTTTCTGGGTGCCTCACCATATAGTCATGCTGGCCACATGACCACAGAAGCATCTTTGGACAATGCTGGCCTTCTCGGCTAAGATACAGAGATGAGCAGCGCCCCCCTAGAGTCAGACACAATTGGACAGGGAAACCTTTTATTTTTTTATTGATGAGACAACGGGATAGGGCAGGGGTGGGTTCTACTTACCTTTACTACACCGTTTCGCAATGGGAGCGTGCGCTCCCCGTTATGCGCAGATCACCCGAATGATGTTGTGGCGGGTGGGCGGAGCCTCCCGCCAGTTTTACTACCGGTTCTATAGAACCGGACCGAACCGGAGAGCAACCCACCACTGGAATGGAGTAGTTCTGTGGATAAGCAATCGTTAAAAATATATTGTATCTGGTTCAGCCCTCTTCTGCCCTGACTATTCCTACCAGAACCTATGAAACGTTGACTTACATGTTGATAAAATGCATCATTTGGCCTTGGTTGAGAAGAGTAAGGTATCCAGGGAGACAAATTCTCGTGGACTATATACAACATTCATCTAGTCATTTCCTAACTCAATCAAATCTCATTTCAGGCCATTCCTTTGCTTGCAACAGCACCCACTAATCCAATGAGGCGCCACCCCGGTGCATTTTAATAGCATTTCCGGCAAGGTGACCCACCAGCGTGTGCCGCTACCGTCAAGAATACCAGCCCTTCTCACCTCGCCATTATCCCCCTCTAATCTGACAAGGAAGTTTATTTGTTATGCTCAAATCAAGACGCCGTCTTAGGAAGCACTTGAATAGCATTCCAACAGCTTAGCGGAATATTTATGAGTAGGTCGGCAGAGCGCTGCCAGGAGTAAGTGCGACTATCCTAGATTTAATTACAGGAAAACACCGGTATGAGCTCATTGTTATCCTTGGGAATGGTAAACCCTTTCAAAGTTGTGCACTGCAGGCCCTTAGACAAAGTTGGGAGGTTTGTTGGATTGCTTCCAAAGAAAAAGGGAAGGCATTCCAGAGGGTCGTATCTGAGCTTGTTGTATCCTCTGCTTTGGATATCCTCGCGGATGGTCCGTTACTGGTGGTTGAATGCCAGTATTTTGTTATTTACAGTGGGATTTATTCCCAGGGAGTGTCCACTTTACCTGTTGTTTTTGCAGGTAGTCCTTGACTTAACGATCACAATTGAATCCTGTTGTTAAGTGAGTTTTGCCCCGTTTTAAGAACCTTTCCTTCTTCTTTCTTTCTTTCTTTCTTTCTTTCTTTCTTTCTTTCTTTCTTTCTTTCTTTCTTTCTTTCTTTTTTCTTTTATTTTATTTTATTTTATTTTATTTTATTTTATTTTATTTATTTATTTTATTTTATTTTTATACCACCCTTCTCCTGCGGGACTCAGGGTGGTGCACAGCCAAGATAAAACATAGCCATATAAAATTTAAAAACAGTTTTAAAACAATTAAATAATTTCGGCCCAATAATTTAAATTTCTTGCTGCAGTTGTTAAGTGAAGCACTGCGGCAGGGGTGAAATCCCAATTTTTTACTACCGGTTCTGTGGGCGTGGCTTGGTGGGCGTGGCTTGGTGGCATGGCAAGGGAAGGATACTGCAAAAATCTCCATTCCCACCCCACTCTGGGGTCAGCCAGAGATGGTATTTGCCGGTTCTCCGAACTACTCAAACTTTCCGCTACTGGTTCTGCAGAACCTGTCAGAACCTGCTGGATTTCACCCCTGCACTGCAGTTGTGTTAAGTTAGTAACATGGTGGTTAAGTGAATCTGGGTTTCCCCATTGACTTTGCTTGTCAGAAGGTCGCAAAAGGGGATCACATGACCTTGGGACACAGCAACAGTCATAAATATGAGTCAGTTGCTCCTTCCTTCCTTCCTTCCCCCCTCCCTCCCTCCCTCCCTTCCTCATTTTCTGTCATCTCCTTCCCTCCCTCCCTCCTTCCCTTTCTCTCATTTCCCTCCCTTCTTCCTTCCTCACTATATCTCATCTCCTTCCCTTCTTCCTTCCTCATTTTCTCTCATCTCCCTCCCTCACTTTCTCTCATCTCCCTCCCTTCTTCCTTCCTCACTATCTCTCATTTCCCTCCCTCCCTTCTTCCTTCCTCACTTTCTCTCATTTCCCTCCCTCCCTTCTTCCTTCCTCACTTTCTCTCATCTCCCTCCCTTCTTCCTTCCTCACTTCATCTCATATTTCCTCCCTCCCTCTTCCTTCCTCACTTTCTCTCATCTCCCTCCTTCTTCCTTCCTCACTTTCTCTCATCTCCCTCCCTTCTTCCTTCCTCACTATATCTCATCTCCTTCCCCTCTTCCTTCCTCACTTTCTCTCATCTCTCTCCCTCCTCCTTCCTCTCCCTCCCTTCTTCCCTTCCCACTTTCTCCCTCTTCCTCCCTCACTTTCTCTCATTTCCCTCCCTCCCTCTTCCTTCCTCATTTTCTCTCATCTCCCTCCCTTCTTCCTTCCTCACTTTCTCTCTCATCTCCCTCCCTCCCTTCTTCCTTCCTCACTTTCTCTCATTCCCTCCCTCCCTTCTTCCTTCCTCACTTCTCTCATCTCCCTCCCTTCTTCCTTCCTCACTATCTCTCATTTCCTCCCTCCCTCCTTCCTTCCTCACTTTCTCTCATCTCCCTCCCTTCTTCCTTCCTCACTTTCTCTCATCTCCCTCCCTTTCTTCCTTCCTCACTTTCTCTCATCTCCTTCCCCCTCTTCTTCTTCCTCATTTCTCTCATCTCTCTCCCTCCCTTCTTCCTTCCTCCACTTTCTCTCATTTCCCTCCCTTCCCCTTCTCCTTCCTCACTATCTCTCATTTCCCTCCTTCTCCCTTCTTCCTTCCTCACTTTCTCTCATCTCCCTCCCTTCCCTTCTTCCTTCCTCACTATCTCTCATTTCCCTCCTTCTCTTCCTTCCTCACTCTTCTCTCATCTCCCTCCCCTCTTCCTTCCTCACTTTCTCTCATCTCCCTCCCTCCTTCTTTCTCTCTCTCATCTCCCTTCCTTCCTCACTTTCTCTCATCTCCTCTCCCTCCCTTTCTTCTTCCTCTCCTCACTTTCTCTCATCTCCCTCCCTTCCTTCCTTCCTTCCTTCCCACTGTCTGTTAACCACAGTAATATTGCTGTTGCATTATTCTTGCCCATTACACGTCCTTCTAAAAGACTAGGCTTGCCTGTTGGGTATAATTAGCAAAGCACAGGTTGCCAAACTGAATCAGACAAGTCACTCATGTGGTCCAAGATCCTGTCACCAATCATGGCCCTAGCCAACTGCTGCTTCAAAGGAACTGGCATATCCCGAGGACCTTTCTCAAACAAAACAAAACAAAAAGAAAACAAAACAAGCCCAAATCCAAACTAAAAACCTCTCTTCTTAACTACCAGTTCTTAGAGGTCAGTTCTCTGCCCCAAGTCAGAGAATTTCCGTCTCTTCCTTAATGGCCACTGGATAATGCACAGTAACATCACAATAAGCATTGAAGTCTCTTACGAAATGCTTCAGCATGAAGGTCATTCATTGGGCGGAGGATCTGCTCTTTCCAAAAGAAACCGAAAAGATGCCTCCATTGTTCTGAAGACACTGAAAAATTAGCCTGGACATTTGACAAAGACACACTAGCGGAAAAAAACCTAAGATACTTATTTTTTTTTCTTTCTGTTTTCTGCAGTGTAATGCTGGTCTTTGCATTTTCGCTGTTTCAAAAAATTCAGTATTCTCCTTCTTTTCTCTCTTTGTGCCAAACTAGAAATATATATACAGCTGGATCGTGATCTCTGGGGAAAAGAAACCCAGAGTTCTGCTCCAATATTTATGATTCAACAGATAGACACAAAAAATACTCTCACACATACCCAAACAGGACATTGTTACAATAGGTTCACCCATCAAGCTAGATGATGATGAGATGATGATGATTGATGATCAGATGATGATGAGATGATGAGTTGCCTGATCAGCAGAGGCTTTTTTTTTCTTTTAAAAGCCTTTGACATCCCAGCTGTGCTGTGTGATCATCAGAGGCTTTTTTTTTTTACTTTTAAAAGAGGTTGTAGAAAAAAATGCTTTTAAAAGTAAAAAAAAAAAAAGAAAAGCCTCTGATGATTGTGTGGCTCAGCTGGGCATGGGGGGGGGCAGGGATTTTTGCTACCGGTTCTCCGAACCACCGCCCGCCATCCTACTACCGATCAGGCGATCCGGTCCGAACCGGGAGCACTTCACCCCTGGAATAAATACTTTATTACGTCATCGACCAGCAATAGACATACAATAAATTAAAAATAATACTGACATTAATCGTGAATAATAACTTCCCTGTTATGAAAATACATGATCTCAAACCGTTAGGGTCACTCCCTAATTTACGTGAGTGGAGAGCCAATAAATATGTGAGTAAGTGTATTTTTCCAATAATTGTTATAGATATCTCCAAAAAATTGGCACCAGTTGACATCTATAATTCTGTAACCATTTTTTTTCTTGTAGACATTGCAGTGACACAGAATTTTGCCACTGCACGTGTGGTAGCCAGGTTTGAGTTTTGGAAGAGAAAGCCTACATAAATGTTGTTTGTCCTCCCTGGCAATCTCTCTACTAAGGGGAAAATATATATTGACCTACATACTCTGTATAACTCACAGTACAATAAAACATGTGAGATATCTTCGACTTGGAGAAGGAGGAGGAGGAGGAGGAGGAGGAGGAGGAGGAGGAGGA